>OW679199.1:880411-1063214 GCA_940337035.1 Agriotes lineatus | reverse complement strand
CGCCGGAGCTGGCCATGACACAGCCGTACAGCCAACATGACCATAACGACAGCCTCCAAGGAGGTAACCAACCACGCTGAGAACGTCCTATTTCTGGGTAGCTTTTGGCTCTAGGTGGTATTCCGGATTGACGACCGTGTCGCACGCGAACAAGCTACGACTACAAGCGGAACCGAACTATCGCTCATACCCTCCTTCTTGGGCGCGAAAATCTCGCAAATGGAAATTTGTAAAGCAGGAACTACCTGTTATACAGATTATATACAGATAACTTGTGCTGTTTTTTATTTCTACAATTGAAAGCGTTGTTTCCTCAACTGCCGTTGTGTTTTAAGTGAAAATCTCACGAGTGGGTAGCTGGTATCTGGTGTATCTTTTTTGTGTTTGTAAATCACACACCTTCATTGGAATGTAACCTTGCTATTGTATCATTTCCGTAGAAAAAGATAAATAAAATTACGTTGCAAGCAATAGTAGTGTTTAGTGTTAACTGAAGAAAGTGTGACACCAAATGTTTACATCTCATACAATTAACCCTGGCACGCGCACAGTGTTGGCCCTCTTTTATTGTTATATTTCAAAAAACCAGTCGGAAGCGGCAACGTTTTTGTTGTAATTACTAATTAGCATATAACATCCATTTAATACGAAAAATTAGCGCGGCTTGTACTCTTGTTCCGACCGGTGGGCACCACAAAGACAAATTACACACCGGTGAGGTAATAGCACCCAGCACCAGCGTTGCAGCGAAAACAAAACCTCTGTCACACTCCCCGGGTCCGAGTTGCGTGCCGTCGCCCAACCGGAACAGTTACCTTTTTGTTTACACAAACACCAGGTATGGGCTTGTGGTGTGCAAATTCAATCAGTGGGGTCGAGGAACTGCAGGATTTATTTGCATGTATGGGAAGCGCCATGCCATCGCCCGGCGCACGTCTGTCAGTCTGCGCTTTTTTGGCTCTATGCATTTCCGAGTGACGTAACTGGAGGCCTGACATGTGTTTTTAGTTATGATTTCCAACTTCTTTACCGCCAGGGCTCGGTGCTTGCACAGGCCCTGAAGGCCTGAAGAAAAGCAGCGACGAGGCTTATCCGGATTAGAGCTCGCAAAAAACGTGTGGGAAGCTCGCGACATAATCAACCTAAATATCGTCTGGTAATTGCAGTCTGCGAGGCTGCGCTGGTATTAAATTCTGTCATTATCGACGTAAATAGCAATTTGAGTGGAATTACGTTTGGCTTCATTAATTTTGATTGTTTTGCTTGTCTACTACTGAAATACAACTGTTCATTGTATACACACATCAAATAACATGATACAGCCAGAATTTTTAACAAAAAATTGAAGTGACTGTAGTGAATATGCAACAGACTATAATTAATGTTATTGTCCTTGGGATTTTCTCATCTTTGCAATTTGAACAAATTTTAGCAATTTTAATAGCAATACGGATATCGCATCGTTTAATTCTATTTCTGTTTCGATAAGGCTCGAAACACTTTCATTTAACTGAACATGCTCGCTTCACTTAGATTCTACCGTGACTAATATTCTCACTGTTTGCGTAACTACGCAGATGTACAAAATGCTCTCTCTCTTATACCTCTGCGGAAGAAATGAGTGCGACTGCTTTATATTGAGATAGATGTGATATAGCGAGTCTTGTATCTCAGGACTAAAATACATATTTTTTTGTTAAAACCAAGAAACGCAAGCATTACTATAGGATGCCACAGACATTTTTAGACGTCGTCACCTTTCCCTTTATAATACAACGATAAACCTTTATATCTATGTACGTAGAATTCCTGGACGAGCGGTTAAGTCATCTTGAGTAGAAATCTCTGGGAGCGTAAGCTCGAATATTACCACCTGCAATATTTTTTTCTGCGAATTAATGTAATTCACATTAGTAAGTGTTTCAGTCTTATTGGAAACGTTAAGATATGTTTACCTACATTGTACATCATTACTCATTACGGATGCTTCTTCCTCGATTGGACTTACTTCCTTCATCGCCATCTAACGATAATGGCACACACTGTTATGCTGCTACAGCTTTACAACTTTACAACTTTACAACAATGTTTACTTACGTTGTACATCATTATGGACACTTCATCCCCGATTGGACGTACTTCTTTCATCGCCATGTAACGATAAGGGCACAAACTTTACTGCTACGCTGCTACAGCTTTACAATTGCAAACCGATATTTACGTATTATAGTACAGAAACTGATCCAAATAATAAAATAAGAGACTGAAAAAGAACCCAAAAAGTGAGTTAATAGAGAAACGCATTGTTTTCAACACATTTGGACGGATCATTAGATTCTGGAACTAGTATTGGCATACAGTAGATATCGTTTATAATGACAGCGAAGGGACCGGAAACATGCTGTCGTTATATCCGTGTGTTACTATAAATAAAGAAAAACAACGTTTTTCTCCAATCGGGCTAAAGCGATGTTTTTCAACGCGTTTTCGGGCCCTAAAATACATAATTTCGGTATATTATTGTGTAATGCACTGATTGCTGTGACGACAACAGTAATAGTGCCGGCTATGGTAATAACTTTCCGCCCTAGGGCGAAAAAACCTAGCAATAAAGTTATAAAGTTTGTCGTTTATTCCGATCGGAGGAAAAATGTTTTATTGAGAGAACAAACTAAGTATTACATACGGATTATTAAATTTTAACAAAAGAAATCCTTTAATTTCGGTTGTATACAAAATTGTTTGATTTACTAAAATTTAGCTTTACGTTTCTACTACCAAATAGGTATACACTATTTACATCAAATTCCTTGGCTATAGAAACATTCGACTCTCCGTCATCTAAACGCCAAATAGTCGCAGCTTTTTCCTCAACGGTAAAAGCTTTCCGCTTTGACATAGCGATTTTCTATATGCTCACAGCTTGAGGATGCATTAACAACTACTAAACAGAAATACCACGCCAATTCGACAATTCCCCGGGAGCTTTCTAGATTGTTTCCGCCGCTCGTCCTTATATACTATAAATTGTACCAAATTTCTTCCCGGTTTTCGATCGCTCTGTCAGTTCGTCCGCAATATCCGATGTTTTAATAAGCAATACGTCCACAATGTATTTAATATGAACCCTTGCCAGGACCTTAAATTTTCGCCGATATGTCGCTATATCCAATGTAGTTATAATCGATATGTACTGTATATGAAAGAGGGATGAGCTTGTATATAGTCTTAAAATTTCCGGAAGATGCTTGAATTGAAACTTTCAGGGAAAAAATTATAATTATAATTTTATGCCAAGAATGAAAGTTATGAACTTCAAGTAGACTAGACGTTTTTAATTACTATTTCTTAATTAACTCTACCATGTAATAGTCGCTAACCAGTGAATCTCCTGGCTGACAATGCCGAATTTTTAAACAAAAATAATTTGCAACGCAATGCATAAATATTCCTACCTTGTTTTAAATAAGTTTTCTCAGAAATCCTGTTTTATCACTGTTTTCAGGGCGTTTAAAACCTTGAATTTGAACATTGGTCTATAGAATACCACCATACATTTTTTTCGAGCGATTTTTTTTTAATCTTCATGATCAGTGCGTGTGGGATATTTGGTAAGAACATTGCGCTATGTACTATTTCCTTGAGAAATTAATATTTTGTAACGTTCAAGTGGCACGAATTAGCTGAACTAAAAAGATACAGAATAGATAATTAGATACAGCCGCAATTCATAAAACAACGTGGAAAGGACAAGGCAGCATAGTAAAAAAATACTCTTTCGACTTTCAGTAAGTTATCAATATCTAGGAGATGAAACACCAGGAGACTTAAGAGCCTAGCATTTATGAGTTTATAGAAACTAAGGAATTGGTGATGGAATTCAAGCTCGAAACGAACGAATGTGTTATATGAGAGTTGAGAAGAAGCCTTTTAATATATCATTGTGGAAAGAAAATAGAAAGAATACCGAAAGAAGACACTATTGAGGAAAAATAATACTCAAATAGGAAAAGAAAATTATGTAGCACAGGTTGCAAGAAAACGTACAATATGTACACGAAAAAGCAAATAATAATGGACTAAGGCTATGTAAAATATTAGTAGAATGAATGCGGTTGTAAGTAGTGCACATTTTATACACTCGCAATAACATAAAATAACTTGGACTGCACCAGACAGCCTTTACCCCTATAGCTTATATGCAAATCATCAAACGGGAAATACTCATCGATAAAGGATATAAGGTCATATAAAGGAGCTTATGCAGATTCTGACTAATTAGACAAAATTTAAAAACAATAAAAACCAAATCACGTACCAAGTGGAACATACAGCTTAGCAATGAGAGGGTAATATAAAAGTACAATGAACATATGGAAAAGCGATTTAACAGAACATAGTAGCAAGGAAGAAGAACTGGAGACATGGTGGAATATCTTAGAGAACTGTTTGAAACGTCACCGAAGAACAGATGGATGTAGGTAGTGAAGAAAGTAAATAAAAAAGACTGATTCGGCGGAAATGACGCGAAATGCAAGAACAACATGGATAAATAAAATTGAAGATAAAGAAAACTATCCAGGAATAAGAAAGGAATGCAACAAAATAATAAAGAAAAGAAAGGATGGGTGGATAGTAAAATTAATATAAAAAGAAATAACGAACAGTAATATAAAAAGTTTCTTTAAGAAAATTGGAGAACAAAACAGGGTATATAAATGTAGAACAAATGGTATTAAAAATAGAAGAAGTAAGATGGGAAGCAATGAAAATCGATATAAACATATTTCGATGGAATAAGTAACTGAAGAAGGCACAGCTAGGGTTTCCAAGTCCCGGGACCAAAAGTGTTTTCGGGACTTACGAGCTAAATTTCAAGTCCCGGGACTAGTCCCGAAAATCCCGAAAATGGTCCCGAAAGGGAAATAGTGTTCATGTGAAATTTCCGAATGCAATATCCAAAGAAAAACTAGTGTTTTAAGTTAAATAAAGTATTTATGTGCTGATAATTTTCATTGGTGCTCGTCTAAAACTTCATTGCTTTCTTCTGGTACTAAAAATTACTGTCGCTGTTCATCTTTTGCTTTTGTTTGAACTCCAAAGTGTTTGTGTAATCCTTTCGTCACTCTGCCTCTGATTATTATAATTTTATAGGAACCAACTTTACATTTCGCCAATTGTTTTATCTTCAATATATAAAATTGTCGCCATATTGACTTCAAATCGTTTTTTTTTAGTGTAGAAGGAAGGTAGGTTGCGAATCGGAATTCATTCTAATCGTAACGCTTTAGCAGACAAATACCGAACACACTTAAAACTCAAAAATATAAATTATTCAGCGTCTTCGCACATAACTAAATCAAACAAAAAAAAACAGACAAATACATAAATCGAAAAATATATGCAAATGTGGCTGAAACAACACAAAGGTTTAATTCTAACCTACCGAAAATGATACCTCTCCTGCCTACGCAAAACGCAAATAATGCAAAATATGCAAGAGGAATGAATAGTACGCCGGACGCCGGTGAATACCCGTTCTAATTCTTTGATATCGAGTATACGCACGCATGTTGACATGGTCCCGGGACTTCTCCTGTTCTGGCTGTGGTCCCGGGACTCGGTTTTTGTGGTAGAATCCCGGGACCGAATCCCGGGACTGGAAACCCTAGGCACAGCAGAGCAGTGGCGGTTCGCTGTGAGGAGCCAAGGAACCATGGCTCTACCTACCATAACGGAAAGACACATTTTTTTGTACAAATTTGTCATCTTATTCTCATTTACATCTTAAACAAAGTGCGAGTAATTTTTATTTCATTAATATGAACTGTACGACAAGCGCTGCTTGCTTTCATGGACGCATTTGTGCCAGATTGAAACGGCTGTTAGCTTTTCGATAGTTTATAGACTTCAGCGGGGGTTGAGCGGCAGGAAGTAAGTCCAATTGTAAGGATATGTCAACATTCAATAGGAGCCCTGTGCGACAACGCGCGGGTGTCGACTTTCTGACATTTTTTGCACGTACGCTTGCTCCATTGAGTTCAGGGAGCATATTTGGAAGGCCGTATGTAAGTAATAATTTCGACAGAAGAAACATTGGGATTTCGCAAAATAATTTAAATAACTATATTATTTCTGATCCATTTGATGATACTCATAATTTACTGATAAATTGTCGCACATATTGAAATAATACTCATTAATCACGCATGCATCTATGTATCTCAAATAGGTTTATCATATTTTGTTAGCTTGTAAAGTTTGGTAATTTTTTTCACTGATGCTAACTTTTGCCAGTTTTTGATGAACCAACAGCAGAGGAAATTATTGGGAAAATATCAGGGAAGAATGGCATAATTATGGAACTGATATAAAGGCGACAAACCACAAGACCGCTTGTACTTATACTAATAGATCAAGTATAGAAAGAAGAAAGAATACCTGAAAAATGAGAGACTAGTAAGCATGGTGAAATTCAAAGGCGGCTGGCAAATAGCATGGATGAGGTGTGGCAATATCAGCGTAGTTTTATACAAGGCAGATTCACAACAAATGCCATTGGCAGAATGACGCATATACTAATGGAAATAGCACATGAGTACGAAATGAAGATCGATCTTCTTTTCATTGTCTTCCAACAGCCTTTATACTGAATTTAATGGAGGAAACTTAAGGCAGAAGAACTGTAGGGAATATTTTTATGGTAAACAAACCTTTGAATAACGTACATCTCTCTACAACGGACAGTTTTTCACCATTGTGTATCAGACATTGTTCTGTCTAGTAGTTGAGGCTATAAAAAATTACATTTGGTGAGAAATTCTTTTGAGGCAAAATTTCCAGAAAATTTTAGACTACTAATAGTATATTACACAACAAGTTTAGAAAAGTAAAGTTTTACTAAACGAATGTAGCTTGATTGATTACGAGCGAGCGAAGTGAGCGAGTAACTTAAAAAGTTATATAAGTTTAGTAAAACTACTTTTTTTACGAAGTGTGTATACTATTTTTTGTATTTTGTATTAGTATTTATAAACAAACATTTATATAAAAGCATTGTACCACATGTCCATTAAAAAAAAAGGCGGCTGTGGAAATTCAAACGTATGAATAATATGTTGGTGGCACTGTAAGTCTATGTCAATTTCGAGGTTACCAGGTTAGGATTTCCGTCAGTTTTGACACAGACTGACGGAAAACCTAACCTGGTAACCTCGAATTTGACACAAACTGACACAAAACCTAGCCTGCTACCTTGAATTTGACAGTGACATTACCATATAGTAAAGTGACATTTCTATGCACCAAAGTGTCATTTATTTAGTGATTTTGAATTTAGTAAAATAGCACATTATTATACAAAATGCGAAAAAAGTCATTTTTTATTATACCTGCATCAGAATCGTCATTTAAAGCACGCCTGAGCGTGCGAATATAGGCGATTAAAGCTCGCCGAGCTTTACAGGTTGTCAAGGAAACGACTGAATGCAACAACGGACATGGACGCGACAAAAACGTAAATAATGCTCGTAACTATAGTAGCAATATTATTATGCCCTCTCAATTTATCACGACAAAAATTATTTCTAAGTTTTTCGTGCGTAATTTATTTCCAGTATTGGAGGTATAATAAAAAATAGCGTAAAATATCCGTGGATAACTGGTCTTTAATACTCGCGCGTGTTTTAAAGACCTTGTTATCCACTCATACTTTAATATACTATTTTGTACATATATGTATACAGTTTCAGATTTTTTCGGTCCAAATGCATCATAATACCATAAACGATGTACGAGGAGCGTTCAAATATGAATTATAATTTGAATTTCGCGCGAAATAACAAAGACATGCACAAAAGTTGTATACATTTATTAATGCTCTGGAACAAGTCCTGACTTCATTCAGTCGATAAGGCGTCACAATTCATTTTCGTTCAATTGGCAAGCACGAGTGAAGTTGGGGTGGATTCAAATGTTGAAAAACGCATTATTAGCAAATTTCTTATCAACGAAGACGTCAAACCATAAGAAATTTATATAAGAGTTAAAAAACAGTTTAATGCGCGATCACTATCAGACATAAGCGGTTACAAAAGGAGTAAAGCGTTTAAAGATGGCTGCAAAGGTGCCGAGAATGAACCACATTCTCGCCATTCAAAAACATTGACAACAGAAGAGAATGCTGACAGAGTAAAATGCACTTATTTGAAACGATCGTCTAATTACAGTGAAGGATATTCCTTCTGCATTAAATATCAGTAGGGGTAACTTGAAAAAAAAACCGAGTTCTCTGTGTCGTTGTCTTACAGGATAATGCTCTACCCCATTTCGCTATTCACATGCTGAATACTATTAAAAAATTGAAATAAACCATGCTGCCCCATTTACCGTATATTTCGAACCTTGCTTCATCCGCTTTTTATTTGTTTGGGCCCTTAGAAATAGTTTTTGGAGAACAATACCTCGTTGTAATGAAGAAGTCATCGAAATTGTTCGGGAATGTATATGTGACAGCAGCCAAAAGAATTCTGTTCTCGTGGAATATAGAAACT
Organism: Agriotes lineatus; assembly: GCA_940337035.1. Taxonomy (NCBI): domain Eukaryota; kingdom Metazoa; phylum Arthropoda; class Insecta; order Coleoptera; family Elateridae; genus Agriotes; species Agriotes lineatus. The sequence goes on along the minus strand of OW679199.1, from coordinate 1,054,662 downwards.
TCCGGAAAGATGGTACCAGTTTATTAAAACAGAGGGAGAGCAGAAAAATGACATGATATACATTAGAGTTCTTGTGTATTGTTTTTGAATAAATATTAAATTATAAATTATATTTGAACGCTCATTGTAGAGTGAAACGCTTTACGATAGCAGCGGACACCTCTACACAACAGAGGGTATTTAGCATATACAACTGTAGGAAATGTTTTTATGACAAAAAATTTCTGAATTATGAACACCTCTACAACGGACAGTTTCAAATTCCCCATGGGTGTCCGATCAAGGCATAGCTTCATAAACGAAAGACAGTCTACTAAAAAATAAGTGGCAGTAAAGTGTTCCAAAACGGACATTGTATAGATTATTAAGTGTAGCATAATTGTAAAACGCTACATCCGTGTACGTTATTACCGTATTTCGGGGACAAATATAAACAGCTTTACAAGATTAATACACGTAGCAACTCAAACAAATGCTGGAACGACGAACCCAGCCTGCTAATTTAATTAGCTTAATCCCATTCCGGCGCATCCATCAAGCATACGTGAACAGAGGACCGAAATCTTCCGATGACAGAAGCATTTGCTTTCGAATTGCCCAACCTTAGTACCATTTGTGTTTGCGTGCCCAAGGTTTTCCCATTATTTTCACCGAAAAAATTCGAACCGATAGAAGTGACTAACAAAGCGCCGGCCGAAATCGAACACCTCGCAGGAGGAACAAAGCATCGTGAGAAAGGCTCCGATCAAAGACCGTAGTTCTTGCTGTCATAGCCGGTTGATGGACAAGTGCTCGAGGAGTTATGCGGACAAAACGACTAATGGCTTCAAGGAAGAAGAATTCCAGATGCAATCTTTCAGCTCCGGGACGCATTTGCATTCCGTTGACTTGCAGCGTGTGCAAACAGGCCCAGCGCAACAGCCCGTGGCGCTTCCGGAAGGCGAATTGAGCTGTTTTCCGTGGAATGAAAGAGAAACTTTAATGTTGGAAGCAACTGAAACTCAAGGTTGGCCCTGGTCGTGGCTAACGCGACCTGCCGCCCCAAGGCCTCCCCGATTAAGATCTTTTAAATGCAAATCGAGTGACTGCTGCCGCCCATGTCAATGATTATTGCTAACTGTGGAATAGGGTTGCCCGGTAACTTCTTGATATGAAACCTGATGATTGGTGATCACGTTTAAACATTTTGAAATATGGCGATTATTTAAACTGGACACTTTATTTTTTCAATTTGTATTCGATGCGGTAGAAGTGTATTATTTCGTACGGTAAAAGTTAAAAGCAATGATCTAATCAACGAAATTTTAAAATAAGCAACATAAGATTATCAAGAAACACGAAGTTTCTAACACCATAGAAAAAGAACTACGAAGAAAAAATGTAATCTAAACCGGCGATGAATGGGATACATTCATGGTACTCGTATTTAGCAGTAACATTCGATCCAAAATATGAAAAAGAAACATGATGGAAAACTATAAATTACAAGCATTACATAAATTATATTTTACATACACATAATGAAAGACAAAAACTAATCAAACTGAAGTCATAGAAAGGACTAGCAAGACCACCGATAATGTATGTATGAATCTGAAACAATGAATTTATGTTTCAGAATAACGGAGAATATAGAAGTAACATAAATTATGAATTACGTCAAAAAGTATGTAAAGGGAGAAATCATAGAGATAGATATATTACGGTACGAAAGATAAGCTACCTTGGTTGTGTAGAGAGAGTAGAATAAAGAGAAGTACAGAAAGGCATAACAAAAATGAAAACTAGTAAAAAAGAGATTGAGGAGTAGACAAAAAGGATGGAATTTTAAAAGCAGGAAGAAAACAGAAAACCCGGATTTTCAGTATTTTCATAAACAGGCGAAAATTGAATCATGAGATTTGAATTTCGAAAACATGACTCATGCAGTTTGTGTATTGTCAATGGTTTTTCAGTTTTAATTTCTTTTATTCTACTAAAATCAATCATTTTATTTGAGGGTATTTCAGATTTCGTCATTCCTGTAAGTTAGGGAACGTACCAGTTAGTGGCTCTTACATGACGATATAATACAGTATAACTCACCTATAACGGACTCGCTTTTAGCGTACATTCGGTTATTAGTAACGTACTTGTGAAATTAGTCCCCACCAAATGCCAAGTTTATCTGTTCTTTTACTTCTTTTACTACGTAGTTCTTATATAACGTACAAAAAATACGTCCCGTATCGAAATCAGCATACATTTTGGTTCGCCGAGTACACAAGGTGGTTACATGCTTCGCAGTTTGTTTAAGAAATGACCTTCAAACTCAGTTTGTTAACTTTTGTGCCACGTAGATGCTGATACCTATTGTCAACTATGAAGATGCTATAAAGGAGATAAAAACAGTTAACAATGTTCTAGAAAGCAACGAAAACAGCGACATTTTGAACGCATCCTTTTAGATTGAAAATTATTTACAAACCATTTACTGAAAAATCAAAATAAACAGACACTCATATTAGTTTTTTTACTTCATTTTACAATAAAGGAAGTATTGGACACACAAAAGTTCGAAATTGAGTTTTCAACAGATCTTCACGTTTTAGAGTCCCCTCAACCCAAAAAAACATATTTTTGTTCATTGGTCTGTCTGTCTGTGTCAGTCTGTGAACAAAATATCTCAAAAACGAAAAGAGGTATGGCGTTGAAACTTCATATATAAGTTTTGTGTACTATGTAGATGCGACAGCAAGCTTTTGAACAAAATGGCATAACCGGAAGTATGGTGTTTACTCTTGTGATTTTTCAGTTTTTTTTCGATTTTTTTAAAAGCGGCTCCAACGATTTTTTTTTCAAACTTTACACTTTTAATATGTATTGCTGTGAGATAGGCGATTTTCCAGTTGAATACCTCTAAAATGGATTTCTTTTGTTTTTTCCAATTTTCTTTATTAACTTCTATTTTAAATAGAACACTCGGGGCCGGTTGCAGAAAGCAATGTTAAGTCTGGTGTTAGCTAACGCGACGTCAAAGTGAACAAAAACGAATCAAATCTCAAATGCTTATGGTAACTAATACATTAGTAAACAAGATTTGATGCGATTTTGTTCACTTTGACGCGACGTTAGCTAACACCAGACTTAACATTGCTTTCTGCAACCGGCCCTCGATATATTATTATATTTTTGAATTCGGCTTGAAATTTTAGAGAAAATTCGCCTCTTGAACTAACGCTCTATTTTGTACCGTTTTTGTAGAATTTGTAATTTTTGACAGATGCCTAAATATCAATAATCAAATTTTTGGGTAATTATAAGATCACCGTAAAAGGAAGTTGTGTGCGTGTATCACACCAGATTTTTAAAATAAGTGATTACGTATAGCCTACTTTTGTAGTATGTTTCTGAATATGTACTTGTGTTTGTGTGATTACGTCAAATATAAAGTTTTTCCGTCATTTTAAAACGGACTTCGCTCAGCGTACAAATTTCCATGGTAGGTGCTCTATACCAAATAGCACCAAAAAATATAAGAATGCTAGCAATAAATTTATTCAACAACTGCTTAAAAATACCTCAAAGAGCATTTAGTATTTTTCTTTTTGTAAAGTTTTAAACGGTTTGGGAGATACACATAACTTCAGGTTAACTACGAAACTGCAAAAAGAATTGAAATTGGCCCTGAATAAAAACACATAGAGCCATGGACCGATCTATGCTCTAAATCAGACTAAAGGACAGAAAAAGAAATGAACAAATAATAAGGTTATTGATATAGCAGAATCGTCACAAGAACAAATTGGAAATGAGACTGTGCCTAAGACGAAGACCTTAGATGCGATGAAGAGATGACATCAACCGAAGCTCACATGGCACAATGGATGCAGATGGAGCAGGCCTAGGTTCAAAGGTGAACGAAGAATGGGTAGAGAGAAGAAGTAGAAGAAGAAACAAGTAGATAAGTTAGGTTGTTACTGGCTCACTTGGAGCGGTTCGAAACTTGACTAAGTAGAATCCATGATGCCCAACGTGCGGTAGATGACCTGGCCGTAGTAAGTGTCTTTCTCACGCTGTGGGACGATTGATTTAAAACTTGGCTAAGTAGAATTCAAGATTATTGCAGTATGTGACATGTGTAGAGAGTATGGTGAGTGTGTTAACAACCACCGGTAATGAAGATATCTGCAATTATGTTTTATGAGGTCTAGTGCTGCGGCTGCGATAATAAAATATGGCAGCAGCGGGGATTACTGGTATAGAGGACACATGTAGTTATGTCTTCCGAGTTCATATACTGCTGCTGCTGCTACGGTAATAAAATATAGGGTGCTCTGTAGTTGATTAGAAAAACTGATAAGGTAATAAATCATCCAACATGGAGAGGTTTTTAAATTTCATATTAATAAAATAATAGATGGCCATGAAAGACCGGATACTGCAAGGTTGCCACTGAAAAGAGGAACGCCCTCTTTAGGCATTGTGTACAAACAGTTCTACTCAAAATTTTCTGAATTTTCGATAGGTATGTTTGGAAAATTTGGCAATATCCGTAACTAATTAAGTTAATTTTTGATTTCCATCTAGTAGCCAATTCTTCCAACTCTTAAAGCTGTGCAAGTAACTGTTTTCTATGTATGTATTTTTTTTAATTTAAACTTTACATAGTGACCGTACCACTATAATTAATAATTACTTACCATAAGGTTGCTATCGATATCCATATTTTATATTTGTTTATAATTATTATTTTAATTTCGTTACTTTTTCCTACATCCTGGTCCCTTTTGGCAAATAACATCCAACTTTTTTAGTTTTATATATTTGATTTTTTAACCTGGCAACACTGGCAGACGTTAACAGGCGTCGCCAAAACTTTGATTTTTGTTGATGAAAGAAATTACGTCGGAAATCGGATTGTATTACTCAAGACAATGGCAATTATTATTGTTGTGGAAGCGTAGGTTTATATTACTGCGATAGTTGCACATTCATATTCAATTCACTGCGTGCATATTAATCGTGCATTGATATGATTCAAAACAAAACAATATCGCGCCATCGTTTCCCGGTTCTAACAGGAGCGTTTCCGCGGTGTAATTTGAAAGAAGAAATAAACGCCTTCGCAGTTTTTGAAATTACTTTTTGTTTTAAAGTTGTTGAACTCATTTGTTTTAACAATTGCTATAAATAAGAAAAGGGTGGTTGCATCGTGCTTCTTACAACTATGGAGTTACCAAAGTGTAGATACTTTGCCACATAAATGTAGCTATAGAAGACAGTTTAAAATGTCAAATCTAGGTTTAGTGAAAAGATGAATTATAAAATATATGCCCGTGTTTTACTGTTACTATTATATTATGAGTCACTTGTGAACCATGCACTTCCTTGGTATTTTAATTGAGTGTTAATGTTGTTTGTTATCATTGCGTATGGGTACACACACCTGATCGAAACACACATTTTAAACATATAGGACGAATTAATGAATATTATGATGAGTGCTCTACCCCGGCTTCCTATTTGAAAATCCAATTACTCATCTTTCGCTTTTTTGTTTGACATTTTTCTAACATGACTGAGCAGCTAAAGTACTTTTTTCCTATAAAAATTTTCAAGGTCATGATAAAATTGGCAAAACCGATTTTTTTAAATTATTAGAAAATTTATATTCGTTAGATTTTACTGTAAACGACTTGTGTCATTTTGACATTTAAAATTATATTGTCAGCTTTTCTTTTCCGAAAACGAATATCCGTAAAAACGGAATCTTTTAAAATTAAATGTAAAAAAAACAATTCTGAAATGTGCAGAGGAACTATTGGATCTGTAACCTAATATGCCAGAAGAAGAAGTTGACGAAAGATTACCTCAAAACAAAACTCCTTTAAAGCCAGATTTTAAATTTCCCACCAATTTTTAGTTTTAAAAGGTTACTAAAACAAATTCTGCCAACATATATTTTTTAAGTAATCCAAGTAATGCCAACATAAACCCTAAATTCTTTGACCTTCAAAATTTTTATAGGAAAAACAGTACTTTATGCAGCATTCAGAGCTTTTCTTGTGGAAATGAAATATCCGGAAAGCTATTCACTACAAATGATCATCTCGGAAACAAATTGTTCGAAAATGAATATACAGGATGTTTAAAAAATACGTTTGTATATTTTACCCACTTATGCATCTCATCAATACAAACAAAAAAGTCAAACATGGGTCTGGAAACACTTCGTTTCCGAGGCACATAGTGTTAAAGTTTAAAAAAAAATCCTTGCCGCTCCTGGAAGAAATAATTTAAATCTAAGTACGCCAAAACATGATCCTTAATAGCATCAATAAACCTTAAAAGTTTCACTAAAATCGGTTGATTGGTTTTTGAGGATTTTAGTTTTTGTCTTATTAGGTTCAGAGGCGTGCAAAAGTATGAACAATTTTTTCTTGAAAATTCAAGAGACAAAAAGTTGCATTTTTAGTTCCTTTATTAAAAAATATGAAAATTGCAAAAAATCTATTGGGCGTTTTTTTTTGTAAAAACGCCTAATCGAGACATGCTCTATGGGCACGTCTCTGGAAGTACTGAATCAACTGTAATATGTCCAAAAAATACTTCATAAGGTTATAAACAAACTATAAAAATTTCATTAAAATCGCTAAAGCATTTTTCAGATAACAATAAAAAACAGATTTTTTTGGAAAATCTTAAACACCCTGTATCTCGGAAATGAAGCGTTTCCGGACCCATTATTATTAGGACTTTTTTGTTTAGATTGATAAGATCTATAAGTGGGTAAAATATCCGAACGTATTTTTTAAACACTATGTACAGGAAGAATGTGCAGAAGAGTAGATGTTTCATATGATAAATCCAAAAAGTTCCATTTCATTATCATTTCTTTCTTGTGTTTACATATGTTTCCGTTAAAGTAAGTCCGTTGTATTATTTCCGATATTGTTTTCGGAAAGTGTCCATATTTCTACATAGGTACGTTTAACCTTTTCGAAATTTTTTTTTCGGCTGTTTTTTATACAAAAATGCTTTTAGACGTTTGCTTAGTAGCAGTAAACTTAAAAAAAAACTGCGCCATCTGTTATCATTACTTATTTCCTCGTGTGTTACCTTTATTACCGCTCTGCATATAAACGCATCCGCGCCTTTTTCCAGCCACGCTTCCTGCAATAAAATTGAAGAACGTTTTCGCGTAATTGCGCCAATGCGTGTTTTTAGCGCCGTAAAAACCAGAATCTTGGGCTCTAAATTAATCGGACGGAATGCCCAACAGAAGGCGATAAATGTGCACGGATACATTTTTGCAATTCCCAATCATTTTGCGGTTAAATTTATGGAGGCAATTTGCAATAAATTGCCGCACTGCATCACCGCGCGATTACGGACCGTGACCGCCGATCGTCATATTTTTCTGGGGTCAATTCGATCGGCAATGATAAATATCAAATCGATGTGTGCACAGTTACAGCCGGGGCGCGGCTACGTCATTTCCTGAATTCGCCTCGTTTAAATAACTCAAAACCTGAGGCTTTCAATTGATTTCCAGATTCCGGATAAACATTTTCCGAACCTCAGCGGTCTGTCAATCTAGTTACCTCCGATTCTAATAACCTTAGAAGCAGTAAAAACAGTCCGGAGTGCACAAAACACAGGAAATGTAAAAGTTCTGTGCTTTTACACAGGCCCGAAGGCCGGCAAAAACTTAACTGTTTTGGAGTCGTGCCGGCGAACTTTCAAAGGCAGGAAAACGGAAAAGGCAAGCTCTGATCGAATCAGCGCCTTCTTGGACGAGATAATTAAATCGCACCGGGTGGATACATGACGGATTGTAGCAGAAATTGATTTTTAATTTTTCTCCTGCCATTTTATGCGCCGGATTTTAACTAAGCATGTTCTGTTTCTCTCTTTCTCTCTCACACCTTCAAATTAGTAAGCTGCAGCAATATATTACGCAGAATCGCTCGCTACCTTCACTCGTTGCTTATCTCTAAACTTTTTCGCTAACTGCTCAATATTAACCCGATAGGCTAACTTTTATGACAATTCATATAGAGTTCGGTGCTCGATGCCTACTGTTTTTTACACTAAAGCGCTTACCGTAAATCTTGCTCGGATATCCCCAATTCGGCCGATATGGCCGATATGCCGATACCGAGTATCGGTATCGGTCCATCCCTACTCATTTCCTTCTCTTATTACAGCATTCCAATCGCTCTTTAATAACGATTATCGTGTCCATTTACTAAAGAAAAAAAGTTCTAACTTCGTTGACTCAAACCTATTTTGGTCATTTTTTTATTATTTGGGAAAAAGTTTATAGAATAGTTCCTCATAGGTGAGGTGTATTTTTTATTTTTTCAATTGTTATTAACAAGGGTTTTTTAATACATTCTTAATTTTAAAAAATGATAATTCTTTTATTTATTTAAGCAATTGCCTGACATTTGATAACATAAGGTTTTTGGGTTCGCAGGTTACGAATCTGTCCTCAAAATTGGTCTAAAAACAAAAATGGTGTCTACAAAATGGCGCCGAAAGCCTAATTTTGTATTTGCAATTTTTTAATTTTTATTAGATGTTTGGGGGTTTTTGGAGTCCCTGATTACGAATTTGATATTAAAACTCAACTAAAATAAAAAATGCGGATGAAAAATTGGCGGAAAAGCGTAAATTTTTTATTCGGATTTTATTCGTATATAGGGTTTTTTGGGTCGCCGATCTCAAATTATATGTTAAAATTTATCAAAAATGGAAAATAACGTCTTTAAAGTGGCACAATAGCTTCATTTTTGAATTTCGCGCGTAGTCTCATATCTAGGGGTGTTGGACACACTCATTATAAATATAACAATAAAAGGTTAATTTTTAATCTGTACGATTATTATTATTATTATTTAATAAACATTAAATACAAATAAAATTCTAAAATTGTTTATTAACTCAAATTTAAATAGACAAATACATTTAAATATAACATGTAAATTCGAACGTCTAAAAATGTGTTTTCTACTTCTTTGTACAATTACCAAAAGATATTACTGAATTAAATAATTTGCTATTTGTGACCGATGGAGGAATGTTATTACATAAAAACAAATGCAACTTGATCAACAGTATGGTGCGATTTGGATAGTTATATTAATTTTATTGTACGTAATTATGGAAAAAAGCGATTATTGTTTGTGTCGATTATCAGAAACATGGAATAAAATCTGCTGAAAGAGACCGATGTCTAAAAACGAAAAATGCACCAGATATTCGATTTGAAAGAGACAGATTTTTAAAGTTTCATCAAGAAAAATTTCTGGCAAATGTCTTTCATAAAAGTCGTTTTATTGATTTTTTATTTAAAGAAACTTTAGCTCGAAATAATATCCCTGCTCTCAATGCATTAAATGAAAACATAGTCGTAGTATCAGATGATATAGACGTATTACTTATATTAACAGCTTCAGCTTTTCCTGATAAAGATATATATTTTTTAAAAACTGCCAAAAATAAAGAAAATAGAAAAATATCGTTTTTCTACAGCCGTCAAGAAAACCTGACATTTATGCATCGCTATTAGGGCTGGGCGATATTGAAATTTTGATATCGATTATCGATAACTAAGAAATATCGATACATATCGATATATCGAAATATCGATACATATCGAAATATCGATATATATCGATAGCTATCGATAAATATCGATATTTATCGATATGTATCGATTATATTGATTTATCGATAAATATCGATAGTTATCGATAAATATCGATAGTTATCAATTAATATCGATAGTTATCGATTAATATCGATAGTTATCGATATTTCTGGACAAATATCGATAAATATGGGTACTATATCGATAACTATCAATACATGTACATATGTATATACACGTAGTATATTTTGTTAGTAGATATATATCGATACATAACCATGTTAAATTTGATTTTATCACTTATTTAAGATGGTAGTTCAATTTTGCAATACAAATGTCATTTTGGGCCATTTTCCTTTATGTACTGCAAACAGGTACAACTGTTCTACGTGCGTATTAACTAGAAGTTGGTATTATTAACTTGTTATTATTAACTGAGAAGCAAGAAAATGGAGATATATTTTAGGAGGACGAGATATATATCATTTGACTCAGCTTGCAGAGTAGATTCCAAAAATATATAGAAACCGGAAATCGGATTGCTTTTCCGAGGTCGACTTCCGGTCAATTTTTGATTAACTTTTAACTTTTTCCTTTATAGCTCCTGCAGTTTTTGAGATATTTAGCTCAAATTTGGAATACAGGTTACGCTGCAGGGCTTACATCATTGAGCATATCAAATGGTTGTGAGAATCTACAGGGAGATATTTTTTCAGGGGTCATGCTTCCTTTTCTCCCCCTGAACTTTTTTGCGGTGGGCCGCTGTTAGATTCTAAAATACAAATTGAGTTTTCTGTTTTGTTTAGAATCTTTTTGTTCTCTTGCAGTTTTTTCGTATCTGCAACGGTTATCGAGAAAAAAAAGTATAAAAACGATTTTCTGTAATTTGCTAGACGAAATTTAAATTTTTAAAATGGTTTTAAACGTTAATTATGTGCTAATAAGTACACGGTAACAATTTATAGATTAGTTCAGGCACATCAGTTTTGAGTCATTATAATTTTTACCGCTACAATAACTTTACAACACATACGAGGGCTGTTCAACATGTTATCTACTTGAAATAAAAATGAATTTAATGAAATTAAATATTTTTTGCCACTTGTAATACATTTAATGCTCACCAAAGTCTACTCAGCAAAAATGCCCCAACCTGCTACTGCGTTAATAACCCGAACACAAACCCTAAACATGATACAAATTAAACAAGCAAATGATTTAATAACATAAACCCAGCAGGAAAGCCGAGTTCAAAATGCGCCATAGCAAATCTTACGAAATTTATGAGTAACTACTAAGCCAATGTAATTCAGCATAAAATATCGATGTCTGTACGTACTAATGTATCGACCTATCGATAAATATCTGCATGGATAAATATCGATAACTATCGATAACTATCGATAACTATCGATATATATTAATATGTGCAAAGCCTGGAAATATTAAATTTAATATCGATATATCGATACATCGATAAATATCGATAACTATCGATATATATCGATATGTGCAAAACTTGGAAATATTAAATTCAATATCGATATATCGATATATCGATACATCGATATTTAAAGAAGGGTATATCGATAAACGATATATCGATATATCGATAATATTATCGATATATCGATATTTTCGCCCAGCCCTAATCGCTATAGATACGCGAAGTTTAACTTTTTTTAACACGTAAAAAATAGTACATTGTTTTATTAGGATTAAAAGTGGCACTTTGTTTGACAAGCAATTATGTTTGCATTTGCAAGGCGGAGCGAAGCGTAGCCTAGCAAACGCAAAATTGCGCGACTGAATGACTTTTCTGCCTCGACCTAACGGTCTCGGCGAAAATTGACATTCTCACGCGCCATAAAAAAACACTCATTTCGCGCACTTAATACAAAAATTACTATTAAGAGCCTGCAACTTGCGTATCCCAATTGTAGGGAGCATGTTCTTCCTGTACATGCTTTAACTGAATGTGACACAACTTCAGCATGTTTTAACAGAGGAAAAAATAAATTTGCCAAAATATGTGACAATAGCAGTGATTTACAAGACGCTGCAAAAATTTATATAAAAAAATGCTGGTATAAAATGTATGCTTGCAATGTATGGTACAAATAAAAGTAACTGCTTAAACTCTTACAGGTATGTTTAATTGATTGAACGTTTTTTATTATTTATATATTTTTAAATAAAAACACTTTGAATGTAAGGCGTCTACTAAAAAAAGTAGTGTTAATTTAGCATCATTGTACCCTACGATGGATGCAACAGAACAACATTTAAAGCGCGTGCATTTGCAAACACAGTTGTGGCTGTGGGAAACCAAGATATTTCAACGGAAGATTGGGGTTGCAATTATGATTAGTGATGTAAAAAAACGCGTTTTTTTTAAATCGAATAAAAAACCTTTAAAAAAAACTACAAAAAACGGTTTTTTTTGTTTTTTATTCATTTTTGTAACTGGCGGCACGTTTTGGTAGGTATGGTTGGCAGCAGGTAAACAAAGGACAAAAATTAAACTTATTTTGATTTTAAATGCCCTTTAAAGTTCAAGAAAACTACAGCACAGACTAGACAAATGTTTAATAAACAAAAGTAACATTTTATACCTACTGCCTACTCGTATTACGTAGTACTCACAGAACAGCAAAGCGTATGCATGCGTCTATGCGTGCACCCCTGCCCCACCCCCACTGTTGGAAGTTGTTTTAAGCTGGACCTAGCTCTGAAACTGTCGAGCTGATCGACAAATCAAGTGCTGTTAAATATTAGCGATTCATCAGAGTCATAAGACAGTGACATGGGCGTCGTAAACTGCATGGATACTGACTCCGAATAAGTTGAGGAGTCAGCCATGTCTGTTAGCGAGTAATTTCTGCATTATTATAATTTCTACATCCACTTTGGCTATGAAATGTAATACATTATTTTTCTTTAGAAATATTTGTTGTTTTTTTTTATTATAAATTCTATAATGCACTTTACCTATGAAATGTATTATTTTTATTTAGAAATATCTGTTTTTTGTTTTTCCAAAGAATATTACTTGTTGTTATTCACTACACTTTAATTCTGAAAAAAAACCTATTTAAAAAAAACAGACTGCTCGTTTTTTTTTGCAAAAAAACAGGTTTTTAAAAAAAAACGAACAGTTTTTTTTTATGGTTGCATCACTAATTATGATACAGGAATATTATATTACGCAACAAGTTTAGAAAAGTGATGTTTTACTGAAGAAGTATGGCTGGTTCGAGTACGAGCGTTAGCGAGTACTTAAACAGCCATACGAGTTCAGTAAAACATCACTTTTCTAAACTTATGTATAATATTTTATCGCATTTCATAAAAAATTCAATATATTAAATTTGTACATAAAAGTGACACTAAATTTCAAAACATAACCAAGCTGAGCAGCAGGGCCGTAACTAGCCAAACTTTTATTGTAGGCAAGCCAACATTTTTGCGCCCCTCAGTACAAGAACGATATATGTGACAAAAATATTAATGATACCGTATGACTTCTACATTTATCTCCGGATATATGATGTAACGTATTCAAACAAATAAGTATGTATTCAAAAATAAACCCCAACATTTTTTACTTAAAATTTTAAAAATAAACAACTACATGTTAAAATAACAAAATACAACACAAATAAAATGAGAACAGAAAACAAGATTGGAAAACACAATTTTAAATAAAAAAAGTGCATATTATTATGTAGTCAGCAGAACATTTTACAAATCCCTATATACAGTGTGCCCGCGGACGGATTCAGTTTCTAGGATTCGCTCCTGCTTATTCTCAAACAAACATTTTGAGAAAATCAATCAAATTAATTAATATACAAGGTGTTTTTAGAATCGATTTTTAAAAAAATTGTTAAGGGTAAACTACCTTTATTAGAAGAGATAAAAAAGTATTAAGAAAAGTTGTTTAAGATTAAGAATAATGGCAGACTTTCAGACAAATCGGCCTACTTTGATTTCTTTAAAATATTTTTTGGTTTTTCATACCAACATACTTTTTATCGTGGCTGTAGGAAGCACTCTAACTGGTTCATAAACTAAGATGTTAAAAAAATAATAGAGTGAAACAAAAATTTAAAATCAAAGTAGGCCGATTTGTCTGAAAATTAGGTCTACCATCACTCTTAATTCTAAACATTTTTTTTAATGCTTTTTTTTGTTATCTCTTCTAATAAAGGTAGTTTACTCTTGGCATTTTTTAAAAATAGATTCAAAAAACACCCTGTATATTAATTAATTTGATTGATATTCTCAAAATCCTTGTTTAAGAACAAGCAAGAGCGAATCCTAAAATATCAGCTTCTAAGTTGAATATGTTTTATTATTTACACCTTATGTGAACTCAATCCGCGGACACACTGTATAAACATATGGTGTACCTGCGTCTCTGCGTCACCATTTCATCAGCATTGATAGGGCGTATGCCCCCAAAATCGGAACGCCACTGTGTCATGTATAGCGCAACAATACGCATATGCATTTATCAGCGAACGCAAGTTCAAATCCCAATGACCGCAATGAGTTTTTTAAATTTCTAAATTAATGTAATTCGCATTACTAAGTGTGTCTATATGATTAGCAGTATTAAGGTATTTTTTATCTATTTTGTAGATAATTGTGAAGACTTCAACCATAATTCGATCTAGCAAAAGTTGTTTTAAAGCCGTTGAAAACATTTTCTTTTGCAACTTTTTTATGTACAATTCAATTTTAAAATTGTAAAAATTATTTGAATTAGAATAAGACCACCTATGTGGTGCGCTCAAAAGCTATTAAAGACATATCAATATGTTAACATAATACAATATAGACAAATAATTACATATTATTATGCGTAGTAGCATATTAACGTAGAATAAGGTTCTGTATTCGCAGCCACACTGTTTTGTAGTAATCAGTATATTAAAAACGTAAAGCTTTTTCTGTCGAAACGTAGTATGAGCTTTGCATAAGGCCGATGTCGATAATTCTTTTTTTTTATAAAAGCTGCCACCATGTAGAGTCACAGAAGGGTCTTATATTGAACAAATTCTAGCGACAAAGTGATTGTAGAGGAAATACCATAGCAGTGGAACAAGTAAGCTCTGAAAATCGGTCTATGGTGTTCTGCAGATTGTTGGAATGGGCCACTGTACCAGCGATGAGCCCAAAGCAGTGAATGTATATGTATTGTAAAATACACTCACCGGCACGAAAAACGGAGCACTTGTATTTTTTTATTAGATTTAAAATTGAATCCCTTTGTGATGTTTTATTATTACATTTATTATTATGTATACATTTATTATACATTTAACATTATAACATGTATAATAAATGTATAATAATAAATGCAATAACAAAACATCACAAAGGGATACAATTTTTTATCTAATAAAAAAAATGCAAGTGCTCCGTTTTTCGTGCCGGTGAGTGTATGTGCAATCAGTGGACCTGCTATAACAGCTGTTTCAAATTTAAGTTAGTTTGTCGCCACTGCTGTATTACATTGTTTTAAAAATGAATTCATTTTTTTAATTAGAATAAGGCCACCTATGCAGTGGGCTAACAAACTAATAATTCTAATGTTTTGATTGATATAGGTGAGAACTATAAAATAAATCCCATTACAATCCGGTAGGCATATAACTTTTGCTTTGCAAATTGTAAAAGGAAATGTAATGTATCCACCAGATTGGACGCAATTCCCATTATTATAATCAGCATTATTTTGACTAAAATCGTTTAATTACAAATTAATTTATTTGTAAAATTAGCTGCTTGTCTTTGTTTTTTTATTAATACGAAAGAAGTTTGTTTCAGTGCCATTTTGGCGCCCCTTGCCGCTTGCGCCCCTAGGCGGGCGGCCTACTCGGCCTATACCTAGTTACGGCCCTGCTGAGCAGAATTCGTTTTTATGTACTAAAGCACAATAAGCAGCTCCGGTTGATATGCGTTTGGCATTACTGAAGTGTATTGTTGGGACACTGTAAGTCTATGTCAAATTTTCGGCTAGCAGGTTAGGATTTGTCAGTCTGTGTCAAAAGTGACGCACAACCTAACCTGTTAACCTCGAATTTGACATAGACTTACAGTGTCAGTACTGCCAAACGTAAAACGAATCGCCGTTGCTATGCAGAATGGTGTTGCTAATGCAGAAAAGTATCACATTTGTAAACGATTTTAAGTGTAGAAATGTAGTACATTAGGTACCAAATGAAATGCGATAAAGTATTTTCCAATCCTAATGACACAAGAACCAGCTCCATAAAACATCTTAAAATTCATTCCATTTTTGATAAATTTTAACATAAAATTTGAGATCAGCGACCCAAAAAACCCTTAGGTATATAAGAAATAAAATCCGAATTTAAAAAATCTGGTGTGATACACTCACACAACTTCCTTTTACAGTGATCTTATAATTAGTTAAATATTTAATTTTTAATTTTTAAGCATTTGTCAAAAATTTTCAAAAATTACGAATTCTACAAAAACGGTACAAAATAGAGCGTTAGTTGAAGAGACAAATTTTCTCTAAAATCTTAAGCAGAATTCAAAAATGTAATAATATACCGGGTGTTCTATTTAAAATAGGAGTTAATAAAAAAAATAGAAAAAAAAACAAAAGAAACCCACTTTAGAAGTATTCAACTGGAAAATCACCTATCTCACGTTAATGCACATTAAAAATGTAATAAAAATGTAAAGTCTGAAAAAAATCGTTAGAGCCGTTTTTGAAAAAATCGAAAAAAACTAAAAAATCACAAGAGTAAACACCTACTTCCGGTTATGCGATTTTTTTAAAAAGCTTGCTGTCTCATCTACATAGTACACAAAACTTATATATGAAGTTTCAACGCCATACCTCTTTTCGTTTTTGAGATATTCTGTTCACAGACACACAGACAGACAGACACACAGACAGACAGACAGACAGACAGACAGACACACAGACCAATGAAAAAAAATATGTTTTTTGGGATCAGAGGACTCTAAAACGTGAAGATCTGTTGAAAACTCAATTTCGAATTTTTGGGGTGAATCCAATACTTCCTTTACGGTAAAAGGAAGTAAAAATTGACCCCTTTCCTCCATTTTAGATCCGCCATTTTTTATTTAAGTTGAGTTTTAATGTCAAATTCGTAATCAGCGACCCCAAAAACCTTCAGACATCCAATAAAAATAACAAAAATAAAATAACAAATTTGACCTTGGACGCCATTTTGTTTTAGACCAATTTTCAGGCAATTGTTTAAATAAATAAAAGAGTTATAATTTTTTAAATTAAGAGTATATTAAAAACACTTATTTGTTAATAACAATTGAAAAAATAAAAAGCATATCTTCTCACCTATGGGGAATTTTTCTATAAACTTTTTCCAAAATAAAAAAAAGATCAAAATCGGTTTTGAGTCAACGAAGTTAGAACTTTGGCGAGTTTTTAGCTTTTAGAAAATGGACTCACACTTTACATATTTTATTAGTTCTTGCCATCGTGGTTATACGTAATTACATTTACACTAAAATGAGATGGAGCTCGATCGTGCTAATATCGATCATGTGAAGGAATAGTTTTTATTAATTTATGAACGATTTCTTCGTGAAAATTTAAAAATTATTTATAGCAGTGTACCAGGTTTGCCGATTACGTGCATTTCTCATCCATTTGAAGTTGTGCCTTACTTAAAGCTGCATAATAATATAGATTGTGATTATTAACCGCACCGTCATCGTCATTTGGAAATGTTACTACATCTGTTCAAAATGAGTTTTCTTGCAAGTTAGTGGCCGTTTCAATTTTTCCCCAATTTTGAAAAAAAGTTATGTAATTGTCTGTGATTTGTTGCATAAGATACAAGTGGTAGGGATGAAATGTATGTTTTTTAATGATGCGAAAGATGAAAAAACTGAAAATTGTAATTGATCATTTCGTTACTTCCTTAAGCTTTAGTATTCTTAATATTAAAAATAGCATTGTCGTCGTTCTTCACACCGCACAAAAAAGTTAACTGGCTAACACGAGTAAAGGTCGTAAAACGCACATTTATGAATGAAAGTGCAAGAACAGTGTTGGCAAGGTGCATATTTATGAAGCAATTATTCACAATGAATGCATTTGCCGGTAATATTGGCGGAAGAAGCGATGACAGGTTAATTCCTGCCGACAGCCGCCACGTGCCTCTTTTTGTGCGGTTAAGTGTGAAACCGCAATTTCAAAATAGTTCCCAACCCTTCATTTTCTCACCTTTTTGTCGGCAGCTCGCAATAATCGCCTGCCTTATAAATTACTTTTCCATCCTTAACACAATTCACAAGTCAGAAAGGAACTTCTGCGAAACTAAACCGGATCACAGCGTAATCCTAAATGAATGACATTAGGTATATTCTTTGGTTTTACACCCACATCGCCTACTCCTAGAGATTTTCAAAAAATAAATTCGCCAAAAGTGAATAAGCCGGCATGGCATTTCTTCCAAGAAACTGGACTGATTAAGTTAATGTGGGCAGGGTAATGGAAGATATTACTTACGGCCGACACCTTGTACAAAAGCCTAAAAGGGCAACGTCACCCACACTTCTACTGCCTGCCTACTGGTTCCATGGATCTGTGTCCACAACTTTGAGTCATGCCGCTCGTTTTCCCAACTTTTTAATCAATAAATTTTAGAAAAACAGAACAAACCCACGGTATTAGAGCTACAGTTACATTTACCGAACAATTACTCCACTTCTTATTTTGAGCCGTGGTCGAAGTGGGCGGTGATCTATATAGTGTGCTTGGTGAGATAGAGAAGCTGCTATAAAAATAGCTATAACAATATATTTAAAAACTAAGGAATAGGGGTGTTCTTGCGTGCCCCTTTAATTTAATAATCATAATACTGTCATATTGAAACTAGACGTTAAAATGAAGACTTGCCATAGCGAAGGCGTCCAAAGTTGCTTTAATTAATTACAGTTTTGATATAACGTTAACGCTAATAGCATCAATCAGATTCCTAAAAACGTACATAATGTACAGCTCGACATATGTTAGCTTGCATGTGGGTAAACGATGCGCAGTAGCCAAAATGGTGGTGTAGCGACGGGGTTCATTTACTGGCTCGAACTTCAGCTTGTCTTGTTTTAGTGCTAGCTCAAGAGGCAAGCTAATATCTGTTAAACTGTACAGTGTGAAATCAAAAACAATTGGCCAAAGGTACTCGGTGTGGATCTATGCCGTCCCTGGTTAGAAGTGAAGTCCGTCCCTGTTCGCAGAGCAATGCTGAACTAAAAATAGTGCGGAGGTGCCACGGACACCATCTGCCGAGGGCTCTTTACAAGATAGTATCTGCTTTTTATGGGGTTTGTTAGTACGGACGGATATGATAACGTGCTACATGAAAACGGAGGAAGACGATAGTCCTCCCGGACAAACGAGCTTTCTAGCACGTCCATTTGCATGCAAACGCGCCTGGATTACCGAGAATTTTATAATGGCCATTTTCATTGGAGTGAGCGAACTCTAAATCCTCCAGCTTTTCTAGTCCAATTATGCGTGCGGCTTATGTGTCACACTTTCCATAATTAATAAAGGATGTTTAGACAATTAGCGCTAATTGGTGAAGAGGAATCTCGACTGCCGCAAACTGGGCTTTAAAAAAGCAATTCGGATATATTAAAAAATAAAGTGAAACTCTGGAAATAGCGCGCTCGAACTTTCATTGGCAACTTATTCTTCTATGGAACTCTAGTTGAATTTTGTATAATAAACTAAATATTTAATTAGAAAAAACAACTCCGCATATTTCTTTTTCATTGTGCTTTTTACATTTATTTTTCCCATTAGATTTTCTATAAATTTCTACTCATAGAGAGTAGCCGCGTTTTGATTTCTATAAAATATCATAGGCAAATTAACTCATTACTATTAATATTGGTAATATTTCACTTTTAACGGATTGTGTTTTTTCTAATTTTTCAGAATACGCAACCCGAAGCTTTTTCTCATACTAAAATATTCCGTTGCTGTGAAGTATTAAATTAGCATTAAATTTATTGTTAGAAGAGTCATGGACATTTATTTGCATTTCGGTCTCTTAGTGATACTTCGATGATAAATCTTAACGTGCGCATTTTTACAGTTCCATATGATACGTTTCGTTCTTGTATATCCACATTGATGATAATCCAAATCGGTGGTAATCCACTTCGGTGGTAGTTCGCATTCGACGTATTTATGAAGGGCTAGTAACATATTTAATTTATTGGAAATTGCGAATAACCTTGAAATTCGTGTAAAAAGCATACTGGCAGATATAGGTTTCACTTGGAATTTCTTTCTAATAATTATAGCTACAGTTGTTCAAATTTAAATATTAATTCTGGACCTAATTACTGATACTACGGTTAATAATTCCTAAGATAGTGCAACTGAAAAAAAATGATCGTTTAAATTGCTTTAATCATACTAATCAAGTAGGGTTCGGTACTCTTAAAAGTTGATAACCATAATATTAGTATAATAGTTTTGTGATTTAAAATTCTGTATTAGTCTGTCAACTAAATATATCGTGTACATGTCGAAACTGATAACAGTTTTTCTTAAAATGTAGTTCCACATTGCATTAAGCTTTATTAAATTAGGCGAAAAATCTGTCACTCATATAGGTATTTCTCTAGGAATTATTTTTTCACTTCTTTCACAACTATTTTACGTGTTACTATAATTCTGGTGGAACCAAAATTGAATTTTCCTAATTAAAAAGGCGTCGGGTCCGCTGGAGCCCTTTATTTTGGATCAATCGATTTTCTTCCGCTATACTTTGCCCGTTCTTCTCTATTTTATGTTTTTTATTGTATCCGTCCATGTTAGTTTGGATTTTCCCTATCCTCCCTTCCCTACTGTTCTCATTTCCAGTATCTTCCCTGTTAGTGTTTTTCCAGTCATTCGAAGCGAAGGCCCCATGGCCTTACCATAATAAACCAGTTATTCAATAATTTTTTATTTTAAAAGAAACATATTTTGTACATACTTTTGATCATTCTTCTCATTTTAAAGCTTAAACAAAACGCGGGTAATTTTTGTTTCATGAATATAAACTGTACGATAAGCGCTTGCTTTCACAAACGCATTCGGGCCAGATCGAAGTGGCCCAGCATTTCGACAGTTTATTGGTTGCAACGGGGTGAAGGAGGTAGCCACAAATATAGGCTGTTTAGCATTGAATTGGGGCCACTTCACGTTTGGCACACGCAGTCTGACTGCGGTTATGATAGCGCGGGTCTCGCGCGCGTTGCTGATTTCGATGTTTACAATTCTAAAACAATTTAATCGAAACATGAAAGATTCTATTCAGTGTATCATCTTTTATTAGCTTGTAGTTTGGTAAATTGTTTCACTGCTGCTAACTTTTGCCAGTCCATATGCGAAATATTTAGATCTGGATGGGGCTTGTCAGTTCAGTACTACCCAAATTCTCCACGTGCCGCGGTGCCGCCATTGCCCGTAACACTAATTGTTGCTTTTGAATTGTTTTGACTGATTATTCTGTTTATATTTCGTTCTTTCTTGCCACTTTTTTTCTATAATTCTTCCTAAATAACTCATTTCTCCTCCGGAGGTTAATGTGTGTACCAAAGTTATACAACATTTATATAAATGAAATTTGCTCTCTTTAGTTGTTTTTATTGTGTATCTTGCTCTCTTACTCCGTCATTACTTCTGATGTGTCGCCGAGTTTTTATGGAAGTCAGGGCCGTAGCTACAGGCTTGGGGGCCCTGGGGCAACAAATAATTATGGGGCCCCCATGTTATCTTCCCCTTTACCTCTACACCACTTTCATTTAGTAAGACTTTTTTAATAGGGTTACTATTTGGTGTTTTTTTCTGTTAAGATAGAAGAATAGGTATTTAAAACAGACAAAACACATATTTACTTGTCATATTGAGTTTAATATAAAACTGTATTTAACGTTTAAACAGGCTAAGTTTGATTCAAAACTGTTTAAAGACAATTTCGTAAAAAAAACTTCTTCCGTCTTCGGGGGCCCCCTATGTTCGGGGGCCCTGGGGCGCTGCCCGGCTGCCCCGGTGGTAGCTACGGCCCTGATGGAAGTTGAATGCTTTGATCTACTTTCTTCTCTCTTGACGGTTTACCTTAGCTTAGATATGTGAGGTTTTACCTAAGTATGTGTTGGTCGTCTTCAACCTCCATAATAATTGACGACTGTTCCAATTTCTCTGTTGGAGCTCGTTGTCGCCCATGGTGTTTTCTATATTATTCTTCCTCTAGGTGACCACTTGGTCTACTTATCTCAACCATTTTCTGTACCATTGAATAAGGGCCGATTCTTCCAATTTCGCCTAATAGAGGACGTGCTAGTCATTTCTTGTCATATTCTTTTTATTCTCTATTTGTTTATATTGACTTTCTGAAGAAATCCGGTCTCTTTTTTTTATTATCGGTAATGCCTCTCCATCTGCACCATGTAGTACAATGCTCTGCACAATGCTATTAAATATGTGTCTGTATCCGTCCTTCGTCAGAGTGTTTTTTTTCAAATTGCATCATGTAGTATAGGGTATAGACTTCGTGTTGCTATCTTTCCCAGCCTAAAGTTGTTGTTAATATCTCCCGCCGTACCGTTGGGTAATATTATTGATCGTTTAAATTTAAAACTACCACAGTGGTTTATAACGTTATTGTCTATATAAATACATATAACTTTTTTCTTCTATAGATAGATATACAGTGAGAGTTTCTCAAACCGAACATAGGGAAAAACTAACAATTGGAGTGCTAAGCTACAATAGTAGTTACCTAGATACCCTTAAGGGTATCTATGATTACCTTTGTTGGATTTGAAAATTTCAATCTTTTTACATTGTATGTGGGTTTAATATGTTCGGCGTTAAAAAACTCATTGTGTATTTTATCTTGTTTATGCTCATATTTAATCCTTATTTTTTTGTGTCATTATTACTTTATCATTTGCGAATAATTATGAGATGAATTTAGTTTTTGCCTTTTTTACGTAAGTATCCCCCCCCCCCCCCCATTCCTGATAATTTGCGATTCAGTTTCCCTACGGTTCAATCTATACTATAAACAGGGTCACAATTCGTTACAAATCCCTAACGAATTGTGTCAGATACAAACCAGACTCCAGCAGTGTTTTATTATATAAACAGGTCGTTTCCTGAAAAAATCGACAAACTTTCCCATGTGTTCTAGGGGTCATTCTGAATTAAAAAAGTTAAGGACACTATGGGTTAATTCTTCTCCATTTTCAATATTGACAGAAACGCCATAAAATTTAAATAATCAAAGATCTAATTATTAATGAGTATGCTAGATATGTAGCCATTGTTTATAAATTATTTACTTGACTCACCAATAGCACACAAACTGTCACATACGGTCAAAGTAATCGTTTTAAAACTATGCCTAGAACATAATGAGTATGCGGAATATACGCACATGGTATTTATTTACGGTTTTTCTATGGTATCGGACATGCAGCCATAGCAGAATACCGGTCAACGATATCAAAATCGTACAGTACCTCATCATACATTTTCCAACGTCTTTCAGTGTTGAAGAGAGACAGCATCTTGTCCGCGCCACGTAAGAACGAAAGTGGGATTATTATCAACAAGCTGATACTGTGCTAAACGCACTTGAATGAAGTGTATAGAAAACATCTCGTATCAAACCCAAGTTTGAAGAATTTTGCATCACCATGGACTTGTATCATCTTCAAAAATTTCAGTATTTAATTCGTGCAGATTCGTTTTTCTGCGTATTTTCTCCATACTAAGTCTTCGCATTGCAGCCCATATTTTATTTCACGGAACACTGTTATGTCCTCGGGATTAATAAGTAAAATAGGTTTCCAAGTGTTTTGCTTTGTTTCTTGCATGGCGGATGAGTGGTATAACCCCAGACGAGGGATGAACTTACAAATATGGCTGCAATTCAAAACAATCAGCCGCGATGTAGCCAAGCAACGAAGAGGAATGCTAGTATGAGGTAATTGCAGCCTTAAATAGTAAAAACGTCAAGTACAACCTGTTCGGGCATGCTCTAAAAATAGCGCGCGAAACTCCTCGAGCGGCTACGACCTGTTGGCGCGCTTGCAGGTTTTCTTTCGTACCCCAATTTCGCTTTTGTATTTTTTGCTGGTGTTCGTATTCCGACCACATGCCCGCCGATAAAGTGCAAGATTCATGTTCGCTTTGTCGCAGCCGCCTGAGACACGAAACAGACCTGCGAGTGCATAACTCCTGGCAAATCTCCCATGTAAATTTCACTCCTGGGCCCGCCAAAGCAAAGTCGCCGCTGTTGAGGATCAATCACGAGTGCCACTTGGCCCTTGGGGCGTCTGGAGGCTGGAGGCGGTTTCTCCAGAGTCAAAGGGCCGCAAATCTCGACTTGGCAGAATCGAGCGCTCCTAATCGGAATCGGAAATGTAGGCGGGTGGTGCATGGACGCCGGTGACTCACGATGGTGTAAGAACCGGATCCTATAAATCCCGTTGTTTCTTTGTCATGCGTGAAATTTCTGATACATCATCGTTATCATTAGTGAAGCGAGGAATTCACTCCTCTTTGACTCATTCACACTATCTTCCCAGAACTCTTCGTTATTTATGGCATATGTACCCAGAGCCGTCTTAGCGGAGGTGCAAGGGGTGCACGGCACCTAGGCCTTGGCTACATAACTGATTTTTTCAAATTCTAAATAGAGTTTCCCTCTAACGTCATTAGTGGAGACAAATCTCCATAACCAATAAGATAACGTGACGGCGTGACGTCACGTGCAGCGAAATAAACGGTTGGATTTTTGAACTAATAATTGGGACATAAATGCAGTCGATTATGTAATAGAAATTTTATAGATAAAATGTATCCCATCTTCAATTGATGCGTTGAAATATTTGTGTAAAAATAACTTAATTATCACATTCCCACACCTAACGATTGTTTTACCCAGTTAATTAAAATTACCTGTCACTTGCAGAGGGTGAAAGATCATTTTCCAAGTTAAAAATTATAAAAAATTGGCATAGATATAAATTAGCTTTTGAGCCCGTCACATAGGTGGCCTTATTCTAATTAAAATAGTTTTGCATTTGTATTGTTAAGATTGAATTGCAAATAAATAAATTACAGAAGAAAATGTTTTTAATTTCTTTAGTAAACAAGGCGCAGCGCAACGCAAGAAAAACAATCTTTGCTATGTCGAAAAACGGTTGAATTGGAAATGTTTATTTAATTTTTAACAAAAACAATACACTTGACAAACATCGATATGGTTACCAGAAAGGCAAGTGGGCGACTCATGCTGTAATAGAAATAGTAAATGAAGTTGTACCCGCATTCAGTACTGAAAATCAAATCAGTGTATCATTGTTAGATCCAACTAAAGCATTTGAGTGTATTCATCGTGACTATTATGTTAGATAAACTGCAGTACCATGGAACAGAGGGATCAGCCTACAGCCTCGTGTCCAATTACTTATCAGATAGAAAACAGGTAACTTATATTCAGAACGTGACTTCAATAGAGACAATATCAATAGTGGGTGTTCCACATGGATCTATCCTTGGGCCTCTAGTCTTTCTCATACGCGTTAACGACCTACCATTCAACTGTCCTGCAGATAAATTGATTTATTTTGCTGATGACACAACACTGATCGACTAAGTGTTGGGCATTTACCTAAACATATTACACTAGAAGCACAGTATGAGTTGTGATAAATTTGGATAACCGCAAACCGCGTGATACTAAACTCTGATAAAGCACTAAATATATTATCTAAAACAGAAATTACAGAACTAAACATTCAATAAAATGTCTAGGTTTCTACCCAAATATATCTTGGCATAATCATGCTTAGAGCATTATTAACAAACTTGCTATTGCTACTTTTCAAGTAAGAAAACTGATTTCAGTGACAACTGACAACTACAAAATTATTTTATTGTTCGACATACAAAATGTGTTAACTTGGCTTTGTAGAATTATTGTATGGTGTGAATACGCTAGTGCGAATCGAATTTTTGTGTTAACATTGTCGTCCATTGTTTAAAATTGTGGAAATATGGACTAACTTTTCCTTGTATTTTTATTTCCCATTGTCTAGTTTATTTTTAATTCAACTAGGGTAAATTTTATAGAGCTTCTTCACATTACCATAAAACTCGTCAAATTGACAATATATATCTACTAGTCCCTGATGCTTAGTCGTATTGCGACTAGCGACTATATCTAAAAACAATCACTTTGATATACAGCTATTAAATTATACAATAGAATGAATCTCTAAAAAATTGAATACATACTTAAAACATTAAGTAATTTAAAACTGCAGTAAGCAATATAGTATACTGGATGTTTCGAAATTGGAGTGCTTGTGGTTGTGAAAATCTAAGAATAGTAGAACAACAGTCTTTGATTTCAATTATAAATGTATAATCAGAGTTAAAATTATTCCACGATACATTTTTAAAACTAATAAGTTTCAAACTGTAATTTTTAAAAATAATTACAAAATGTGTGCCACTTTCTAATGAACAGGACGTAGATGTATATTTGCTCAGTCTCCGGTGTTACTTTTAGAGTTTCATAGAACACGTGGTCCTGCAACCCGCTCAAGTTAGCTACGGGTGATGTGTAGACCACAGAGTTTAGGTATTCTTATAAAAAAACAGCATTGCCATAAATCTGACGAACGAGACGACTAGGCAATTGGACCATCTCTGCCAATCCATCAGGTATTCGGCAACAATTAATTTAAATTTGAGCGAATCTGCACTTGATATCTCGTATCGCATAGTTTTTCAGATGTTTTCTATTGGACGAAGTTGTGCGTTTGGTGGTCATGGCTGTTGGCACGGTCGTTTAGTAACTTCTGTCCCGCTGTTTGGTTTTGTTTTGTTTGACCAACTAAACCGGGACTAGCTAAAAACAATTGATCGAAATCGTCAGACTTTGCGTCTGACCCGTTAAGGGGATTTGTAATTTAGCGATTGATGCTTTCCTTATGGTCGATTAATTAGATGGGATTTGGGAAAATACACCAGCGGCTGGATGTTGGGGATAGTAGGTTATTAGGATGCTTTTTGATAAGTCTCCACGCCCTGATTATGCTGAGCAGGACTGGGGCGAGCCGATTAACAACAGAAGGCTTCTTTTCATTTGTGGATTTTTGGATTGGCGTTTTTTAGCGTTTTCGGATTGATGAAGTTTATATATCGACGAACTTTCTAGATTGTGATTTAAGATTCTATTATTATTACAAACTCAAGATTTGTCAATACAAACAGTAAAACAGCAGGTATTTCAAAATCACAAAAAATCATTCCAATTTTCCAGATCTCCCCCGCGGATAAAGAGTAATAAAAACACAAGGTGTTTATTCGATTAAAGTAATACGAGTAAAGCAAATATGGTGTAGTAGTTGAACTTATGTATGTGATGTTTTGGACTGAATTAGTGATCTGTATAAAAAAATCGTATACGATTTACAAAGGGTGGGATGGAGGGTGTTTTTCATCATAACTTTTTGGAGTCAAAATATTCGTCAATTCTAGTTGGGTATTCGAAGTACCTTCATTCATGACAAAGTTAAGATTGTAGTAATATGTCAAAAAATAGTTATTAATTTATCAAAAATTTATATCATGTTGGGAACGTTGAATTTATGCAATTTCGTAACAGTATCAGGAATATCGATATAAATGTGGACGAGTTACAGACTTTTTCCTCTTTTTTAAATTTTATGTATGTACAACGTACAAGTACACAAGGAGTTTCAGCCGATAGTGATCATTCCAGGAACTCTGTTTTGCTATTGTTTAAACATTGTATTGTGCTGCAGCTTATCTTGTTTATGAGGAACGGTGTGCGATAGCACAATTGAAACTAGCAACTAAACTTAAAATTGTCGCAAGCCTTCTAGACGTTTCTTTGTAGCTAAGACATTGCAATTTATTGATTTCATTAGGTTAGACATGGCATGCAAGGATGCGAGTACCTGTACTTGACCTTTCTTTGGTTTCGTCCTTCCGCCCGACTCATTTGCACCCGGCGCATTTGCGCCTGCCGTCATTTTCGGCCCATTTATACCCCAGACCAATATCAACTTTAATTAAGGTCTCATTTGCGTCCATGTTTGAATGTCATTAGTCATCACGTAATCGGAAGTTGGCCCACTACATTCAAAATAGTTATTATAAACACACTAAATTTAACAATTTTTCGCTTAGGAGCCATAACTTCTATGCCTTTCTGTTGCACTTCAATTTTTGTGTTTATTTGGGAATTACTTTAAAACTGTAAAAGTTGTTAGTTACATTGGTGTCAAATTTATTGATTAATGTTTCATATTATTGTATAGCGTTTTAGCAATACCTATTTTTTGAATTTTATATACTTCCTCATCTATTTTTAAAAAAAGAAGAGAGTTATTTAGTAACTGAGATGGCGGATCTATTAAGGCCATATTCTTTCTTTATTTCGCCATCATTCAAAGGAGTTTGGCTTACACCGACCATATTAATCCTTAGAAGCAAAGATAAAACTTTTATAACAATCTTGATAATAAAATAGCGTGTAGTTCGTCTTATCTTCGTGCAGTTTTTATTAGATTGACACTAATGTACTTATATATCGGGAAATAAGGCAAGGTCGGTCGTTTTGTAGGTATTGCGCATTTGATAGCACTCGCCATAATTGTTTATCTTAATCCCAACCAAGTATTAATAATAATCAGAATAACACTAGCCACTACATTAACTAGCCAGATTTAAGTGAACATCCTTACCTGAACTTTGAGCAAACTGCATTTCCCCCGTAGTCCCTCCGATATTGAAGCTTGACGCCCGTAATGCTGTCAAATCCGAGCTAACACCCTTGTTTGTCTTTCGGACTAAATAAGCGTGCCCTCGTGACGTAAAATTTAAATATTGGCTTTGCTGGAGCGCGTTTAGTTATCGCAGCCAGGAGGATTAGTGCCTAGGGATTTCCTAATTCTGGGGGCATTTTAAACGTCCCCATTGCGAAAGCGAGGAATAACGAATTTATTAGGATGTTTCCTCTGTCAACGGAAAAAGGTTGCAACTTGTGGCGGCCAAAAAGTCGAGGTAGCTTTGTTTGATAAGTTTTTAGAGATACCAGGTGCGTTCAAAATGTTTTATTACTGAATAGCACGCCTTACATCTAACGGCAAACTAGGCTTATGATTAAGAAGAAGAAGAAGAAGCTCTTAAATACAGTTACTGGTATATGAGATGGAGTAACAAGACTGCACACAAACATACACATACAAATTTGACCTGCAGGTAGCACAATGGGTCGACTTCGAGACTTAAGTGGACGTGTCCACCCTCCCGTAGAATTAAAACATACAGTTACAGCTGGAAATTAGTGCAAATTTAAATGGTATTTGTTAAATGTGCCAGTTCACCTCTGCGCCGCCACTGCACCCAAGTTCGGCGAAATCTTTTCGACATACTTTTAAAAGCGATTTGCGGTTTGATGCCGATGGCTGCAAGCGCTGTTTGGAATAGACGACCTTTTGTGGCCTTGAGCATAATTAATGTAGTGACGCGCTTTCTTCCAGCAAACGGTATTGGATGAGCAGCGGTCGTGTCGAGGAAGCTGGGCCGTAATTAGCGTTAATTCGCCCAGAAGCCGAACTTCGCTAGTCACGATTTTGTTTTTCTGGGGTTATCTGACGAGTAGGCGTTTCAATATTGACGCACCTTTTATCTCGCTGATAAGCGGCGATCTAGGTTCGTTCGAACATGGCGAAATATCCCTTAACAGGGACGCACTTAGGAAATACGGATGTTTATGAAATTTGTTTTAGGTCGATGTAATTTTTAAAAAGAAATTCAAGGCTTCTCTGGTTGACGTGCTTGTCATAGATTAATTTTTGTATAGATTTGGTAAGGTTTTTTACTCCTGCAACCTGTTACGGTTAAATCAACAAATATTGTGCTGTGAGCTAGTTTGGACAGTTTTAAAGGAGTACTGTTGTTATCGCAGATGGATTTTTTTGTTTTTGTTTTAAAAGTTGAAATAAAAAGTAGAACAGTAGAACAGCGCATAATTTGTCAGGATTAATTATTGTCGTTATTAGGAACTCGTATGGCGGGAATGTAAAATATGGTGTGCAGCTGTATAACAAATCGGAGATAAAGTTACATAAAGTATAAAACAGCATAAATGAAGCCAAAAGATAGATTAACAATAATAATGTTATGTATAGCAGGCAAGGAAACTAGTTGTATATAGAACCACCTATGTAGATCACCACAGATGTAAATCACCACCGATGTGTACTGGTACCGAATTTCTGACAACTGTTAAACACGAAATACCACCAAGTCTTTGACTTCCAATTTTATTATTGTAATATTTGTGAAAATGTGGATTTCCACTGGATGAGTTTGCCTTTCAATCAAAATAACCACTGCGTGGACTACTATCGATACGAATTACCACCACATGGGTTTACTACTGACTGAAACGCGCAAGTTGAGCGAGGAAGCGTTTGTGATATAATGATAACTAAATGTCTAGTATATTGAAAACTTTGAAATACATGAAAAGCCTTTCAAAGACTAGTCACTAGGGTTTCCAGTCCCAGGATCCGGTCCCGGGACAGTCCCGGGATTCTACCACAAAAACCGAGTCCCGGGACCACAGCCAGCTCAGGCGAAGTCCCTGGACCATGTCAACATGCGTGCATATACTCGATATCATAGAATTAGGACGGGTATTTACCGGCATCCGGCGTATTACTCATATCTTTTGCACATTCTGCGAAGAAACTGAATAAATTATATTTTTGGGTTTTAAGTGTATGTATTCGTTATTTGTCTGCTAAAGTGTTATAATTAGAATGACTTCCGATTCGCAACCTACTGTTTGACGGTTCATTATTATGCGCAAAAGAACCGCCGTGTTGACATAAAATGTAATTTTCATGCTATGCCAGCGGAAGGTAATCCCAATTCTTCTAGATCGATTTCGATATATTTCACAGAATGCAGACTACGATTCATGATTTACATTGCACCAAACTTAATATCTTTGACGTTTTGCATAGAGTGCCAACCCATCGTGTTGAAACCTCTTACCTGGACTTATACACAATAATTTACCCAGTTCCTTTGACGATAAAGCCGGAGCATTTTTTTACTTCCTTCGACTTAGATTGTAATCATAAAAAATTACCTTCCGGGACTTATTAAGATTTTCACTTTCGGGGTTCCTAGATGACGAAAAATATGTTTTCTCAATTCCGTTTGTCTATTTGTTAGCGGTATAGCCCAAAAACTACTTGTTGGAGGAAGACGATATTTTGCATGCAGATTAGATTGACTACCTGAGTCGAAACTGAATATATTTTTGGTTTAATAGATATAGGGTTTGATCAACCGGCCTCTTATAGACCAATCAGCCTACTGCCGACTCTGTCCAAAGTGTTCGAAAAAATGCTGCTACAGAGGTTATACCCAATACTCTTAGAAAAACATCTCATCCCTGCCCATCAATTTGGCTTCCGGGCAAATCATGCGACAATCGAACAAGTTCACAGAGTTGTGGATAAAATCCATAGACTTCGAGGAGCGTAGATACTGCACCGCTGTATTCTTGGACGTTACACAGGCCTTCGACAAGGTCTGGTTTGACGGCCTACTTTGTAAAATTAAGAAAACCCTACCTATGGATTACTTTGTACTGCTGAAGTCATACTTAACCAATCGGCACTTTCTTGTCAGATATGGCAGCGAGGTAACACCACTATATCCCATCAACTCGGGCGTACCTCAGGGTAGCGTGCTGGGCCCAATTTTATACCTGCTATTCACGGCGGATCTCCCCACAACACCCAGTACCATGGTTGCTACTTTCGCCGATGATACGGCTATACTGTCGTCGCACACCGATCCCAACATAGCATCTCACCAGTTGCAAGTCCACCTACACGACATACAGCTCTGGTGCAATATGTGGCGCGTTTCCATAAACAGGAGCAAATCAGTTCACGTAACTTTCACCCTACGGAGAGGAACCTGTCCACCATTGACGCTAAATAATCAACAGATCCCCCAAGCTGATAGTGCCAAATACCTCGGCATTCACCTGGACAAAAAGCTGACATGGAGAACGCACATATGGACAAAGCGCAAACAGATGGGATTAAAACTACAAAAAATGTACTGGCTACTAGGGCGCCAATCCCAACTATCCCTGGACAACAAGCTGCTCCTCTACAAAACCATGATCAAGCCCATATGGTCTTATGGAATACAACTCTGGGGCACTGCCAAGACATCCAATATCGAAATCCTTAGAAGATTTCAATCCAAAGTTCTCAGAATGATTGTAAACGCACCATGGTACGTCCCCAATGAAATTATAAGACGCGATCTTGAAGTGGCTACAGTTAACGAAGAGATTCAAAGGTTCAGTGCGCGCTATCGAGACCGGATTAGTGGTCACCCAAACGCCCTCGTGGAATCATTACTTGTAATCGACTACGAAGTTCAACCGCGCCTAAAAAGATTTAAACCGCTCGACCTCATAAACAGATTTGAGTAACTATGCAGTGAGTGTCGTACACCCCTAGGTTAGTCAGAATTTGTTAAATTACTTTTAGTTTACTATAGGTGAGCTCTCACTGGAGGCTCAACCTTCATGTCTTCATCCACTTACACTTGTTAAACTATCTACTGAATGTCTATGTATGACAGATTGTAGAGCAAATAAATAATGAAAAAAAAATAGATATAGGGTGAGCACCTCAAGTAAATAAAATGTTGTCTATTTTTGCTGTTACTCTAAAGTCTATATTCGCTTTAACCCAAACGGTATTACGTAGATGAAAGTAACAATTTACGCATAGTGCAGGTTTTTACCTTTGACGAAAAAACATTTTTGTGACCTAACAGATAACAGAGTGAATATTGTAAAAGGAACAGAAATGTACAGCGATCGCTGCGGACCGCCGTTATCATGACAGAAAGATTCAGTGATTGGCGCGAACCGTACTTGCGAGGGAATTTCCGTGTAAAGCATTTTACAGTTCCTTTCCTACTTGATTAAGGCGACATCTTCATTTAGTAAAAGCAAACACTACGTGTGCTACATAATTATGGTATATGTACGCAATTGGAACATTTTAAATTTATTTTTTATATTTATGGTATTTGATGTTCAGTTGTTTTGTGGTTATCACAAATGATTAAAAATACAATTTACAACAACCATGACGCCTATAATCAAACAGACTATATTTAAGACAGAATATTCAATTGTTTTCTGCTAAAATTAATGTATGTTTCTAAGTACCCTCCTATAATTAGTCTAAACAACCAACGCTAATCAGTCGTAGGCGTATTTTGTACGTACAGCACTTGTGTAATCAGTTTCCAGACAAAAATGCTAAACA
The DNA here is from genome assembly GCA_940337035.1 of Agriotes lineatus. Classification (NCBI taxonomy): domain Eukaryota; kingdom Metazoa; phylum Arthropoda; class Insecta; order Coleoptera; family Elateridae; genus Agriotes; species Agriotes lineatus. The sequence continues at coordinate 1,021,547 of OW679199.1, read as the reverse complement.
ATAGGCAATTAAAACTAGATCTGCCTAAAATAAACAGCTGGGGCCGTTAATATCCTCTACTTAATTGTATTCGCTATGAATCAGATGTGCGATGATGTCATGGGCACAAGGGGAGCTCCCGAAGGGGTGAAGCGTTAATTACGCGTGGGCGAGGTCGGTGCAACTGCGATTGATTTATCAATCGGTTTTAGATAAATCAGGCGTTATCGGGGATAATGAGTCGTCGTTTAATTAAATCGGGAAAATTTACATTACACGAAATTGTTTAAATTAAATCCTAATTGAAATAATTTGCATTTTAGATCAATTTATCTCGCTTTTTAATCAAATTGAGGGCAATTTTATTGGATTCATTTTAGGTTTTGCCAAAAAATCTTATAAGTAAAAAATGAGAAATCAGACCTTAAATTAATGCTGTCTGCTGTTTATTTAAAATTTCATTTGTCCTTTTTATAGGTATATAGCTTATAGCAATTCTGGTTGCATTGTTAACGTATGAACATGATAGAAAGATTCAAATAGGCCCAGAATTGCTATTATATTTATTGCAACAATAAGTCACGATTAAACATAGATAATTATACAAGCCATGATTAGTACCTAATATCTGTAATTTGATTAATAGAGGTTAGTATTTGAATAGAACAGTATCGGCAGGGTTGCGTTCAGCTTATTGTTCAATATTGTAACGTCAAAACAAGATTATAAAATTGATGAGATAAAGAGGTATTTTGATGCGTTACAGAAGTTTTGTGTAGCGTTTAGTGTTTATTTCATTATGCCAGCAATCGGCAATGCAGCTGAAGGGTAAAAAAGCGGAGAAAGAGTAAATAAGATGCTAAGAGCATTGAAAGGTAACCTAAGAATACAAGAAAGACTACAGTGAAGTGCTAATAAACTTGTGGACCAATTGTTTAATTAAACATAATGTGATAAAACAAAGTGAGGTTAGTGTATTCCAGAATTGACATTTATGCAATAACAATTTAGTTATTAATGAAATCATTGTATAAACTTACTTGAAAACAATTAGTATAGCATGTTGCTAGGATATCTAGATATTCAGTTAACATTGTTTATAAGGGAAGCTAAACCAGAAGCTGTGTTATAATATTGACTCCCAAAGTTGAATTGATTATTGGTTTTATTTGATCACCAGTGTGCAGAATCCAGACGCGAATTTTTCAATCAAACAAACAATTGCAGGTCCGCGTCCCTTGAGGCGTCAAAAAGGAAACAAAACAGGTTAGCGAACAATTTGAACCGTCAAATTACATTGCTATTTAATATTTATTACCTGTGGTGGAATTATAAATTGTTGGTAGATTTACGATCAATTACGCTAAATTTTGTGTTCGATCAGCTCTGTATTTACCATTCAATTTTATAGGTTATCTGTCACTCGTAAAGTGAGCATTTGCTATACAAGAATACATTTCATACTGTAACATGTAACAATCCAACCCGTTTGTTTATCGCCAGAAAAGTGGAGTATTACAATATTGGTATCAAGGGTATTGTTGTAAGCAATAGATTAGGAAATGTATTATACATAATAAATTGCTGGTACTGATAAAAAAGGCTTAGCGCGGTACAAACAATGCCAAATTAATTTAAAAATTAAAATTTTCAGTGAATTTCAGTAAAGAAACTATTCGACACTAATAATAATAATCATATCGTGTGGCTCGTAGTAAGATGCTTGGTGACGTAAGCTAACGACCTTCACAAAAACGACAATCGGGACGGACGGACGACTTGACTTGCTCTTCCATGCATGGCTGGCTGCGATGTTACTACTAGCGAGTGCAGACTACCACCGATGTGGATTTAGATCTCGCTAAAATTACCACCGACGTGAACTACCACCGGCTTGCTGTACCATCGATGTAGATTTACACCCGACTGATATGATAGTTTAAACTTAAAAACAATACACGATAACAGAAAGCGCCATGTTTTAACGATTCTTCACACATGTCCATCGCTTCGAATTGTGCAAGCACACAATAAATATTGTCGTTGTTGTACATCCTATCTTATCTATCAACTGCACGTACTTCAAGTCGCTTTTATTGATTCAGATAACGCCACCTAAGAGATAAACCAAGTTTATTATACAATGAAACCAAACTGCAAACCATTAGGTCATCCTGGGTTGTCCTAGTTGAAATATTTAAGTTTGGTTCCTTTAAGTATTCGTCGAACAGTTCTCAAGGCATTTATTTTCAAGTGTTGTGAATAGCTGGGCGTTTATTGGTGGTTAGGTGGTTTTAACATATTTCCCATTTAATCTAGTAGGCGAAACAGTTCTTAGTATTACAAACAAACGCCTCGAACTTGTTTTATTTTATAGCCCGTTAAACAGGTGAAACTGACAAATGAAACTGCCACACCGGCGAAGCAAATTAAGTCATGGCCAACTTAGAGGCGGTGCTAGCAATTTCTCCGAGTGTACCTATATTTTAGTGCTTAAAACTTCCATCAAATTAGAAATATATTCTTGTTAAACTATTGAAGGACCTCTGTCGCCATAAATAGCGTTACACGGAATGGCCAGGCTTTTTATTAGACTTTAAACTATAGCAAACGGCGCTTAATTTATACGTTCAAGGATGCCACAACATACGACACGAAGAATTACCCCGGCCTTATCCGAGCAACAAAGCCGAGACCGTTTTACAGCCGTTGTGTTGTCAATAAATCCCAATTAATGTGAATCCCGCGAATCACTCCGTTCCAGGCTGTAGCCCTACCGCTTTGTTGAAGTCACGCTCGTGTCATTCGGCGAACTTCAACCCTCATCTCCGCGATCCTAATTCGACACGTGGCGAGTGGATTGACTGAAATTGCTTAATAAAGCAACGGAGTGAGATGTTCGATTATTAAAATCGGTGACGCGGCGAAAGGGTAGCTTAATATCGGAGCGTTTTTCAATTTTGAGATGGGAAACTCTCTTGGGAATCTGCGGTAACAGCTGTTAAGAGGTTCATAAATAACCGCAGATAAAGTAATGCTGCAAGAGCATACAGCAGGCAAGTGATACATTAAGGAGAGCAAACGATAAGGTATTTAGAACGCTGAATTGCTCCCTCGAGTAGCGTTGCGTTCATGTAAGTAGCTGCAGTTCTCTTATCTAGAAATTATATTACGTAAGCTGTGCAAACGCATTTATTTTCCTTAGCAGCACACTTCTTGACGTTGCGATGGTACCTATAGAGGAAGTAGCGTAACAAGGAAAAGCAGTAATGACTTAAGTATATTTAGTATTTGATAAGAGGATGCTTGTGTGGTGGGTACATTGCAAAATGCACATTAGCGTCGATAATGTCCACAGATATACAAAGTTTTCAAGAAATAGTCTTGTATCAGAATGAGAAATCAAACCATTATTGTTACTAACTAACGTGTGTCTTATGCAGCTGATGTAGTTGGTTCTTATTGCCAGCAATGAAGATAGCGCAAGAATCATGAACACACCATAACATGGCAGTATTGATAGCAAAGACAAAATAATACATATCTGTAAAGATTCCTTATTTTGCAAACTAAAAAATGAATAATCATCGTCTTCTTCTTCTTCTTAAAGTGCCCATATCCATTAAGAATGTAGGCGTGAGTTATATGGAATTTAATCCAAGTAACACCTGACACTTAAAAAGAAAAGAAACAGTATTTCTATAAAAGCCATTTTAGTTTAAAGAAAAACCGCCAGCTCTTTGGATTATTAGATTCTTGAAGGTGTAGTATAGAACTATAATGTAGACATTTTCTTAAAATGGATAACACAAGTGGTTCCTTCTTTATAGCTAGCTGAGTTTCTTGGGGTTGGTATGTTAATCTCAGAACACTGGAGCGGTGATGGAGTATGCTTTTATTTCGTCGATATAGATAAATAGATGTACATTAATTACAAATTAAGTGATTAGGATGCGTATTTACGCGCCGGCGGCGGTGCTGATGGTTCTTATTCCTTTACGGAGCGGTGATTCCAGGCTCGGGTTGGCAAGGGCTCGAAGAGGCCCTCGACCAAGGTACGGGGCTTAGAAAGAGCAAAAGTAAAACCCGAGGGGCTGCTTCGGCCTAGGCGTGGCGGTAGCGGGGATGAACAACGATTCGGTCTCCTGGAGGGTGCGTGATGCCGGACGTTGAGAGATTTTATCAGGTCGGGGCTGTGAAACTGGTGAACAACGGGGCGGCCTTCTGGAGTAGCTTCGGGGCGTTTTTACAGGAATCAGCAGGAATTATTTGATCGGCACCATGTGGTAGCTGATCTAGATTCGCGCATTTTGACACCAAACTTGGTGCACTTGGCGCGACAGTTAACGTTGGTAAGTTTAATTACGCGAATTTATCTTTGGGATTAATTTTAGACCATTGTGTCGGGTGTAATATCTGTCACCCAACTTAAACTGTCAAAATCGTGTGTTTGTGTGGATAGCTGAATGTCTAGGCACTCTGTAACAGGTAGCGTTTGCTGATTATTGGTAGAGTTTGCTGATTATTGATGTATTACCTTAACATATCTTACCTTTGATCAATTATGGACAGCGTTGCGTCATGTGACGGTTAGTTTGGTTCAATTTCCATGTGTTTACTACTCTTTGTTACATTGCACTTACATAAGCATTGGTGGATGATAATTTCATGACTACTCTGGGGAAATAGTTCTGTTTATATTACTGGTCCACGGGTGAGGATAATACTGACTGATATACAAATACACATACATAGTGGGCGATTAAATAACTGTTCGTGTTAAATCGCTCCCTGGCTCTGTGAACTAAGATGCGATTATTACTCGCGCGGGCTTCGAAACTTGCTAGACGATTTGCAGACACGGAGTGCCCAATGTCATAAATCTAGGGAATGAATGATAGGCTGAACGAATGCTCACGTTACCGTATCTTTATATAGCTTCTCATTAGTTGCGTTAGTGGAAGGTTTATTGCTAATCGGTGGCCGGATGTATTCTCGCTTTCTCGCAAGTGCAATTAGGCATTGCGCCTCGAATTGCTTTATTACCCGCTTGCTGAAAGTGGACGTATTCTCGAGTGCGCCGTGCGTCAGATAGAGAGTTTATGATTCACCTCCTTTTCTACGGGCGGTTAATGGGATTCCCAAAAGACTTAGCGGCTAACTGCAGTTTACCCTCGGAGACCCCACTGTTGGCAGATGGCGCAAGATCGCCGAAATTTGTAAGGTCACTATATCAATAAGGTACCGCCATTAGTGATTTTTTATATCTATCCTTGTCGTACAATTTTCTCCAACTGGGGATAAAAACACATAATCTAACAGATTCCTCACTTTACAAGTGCCATTACACCAAAAAGAAAATCCCCAAAAACTAGTGTCTTCCCTATTGCACTTGGGAAATTTGTATTTGTTATCCTTATCTCACAATTTTCTCACATTCTCACGCGAGGAATGGAATGGCGGTACCTCATTGATATAGTGACCTTAGAAATTTGAGGCTTAAGTTACGTGTTGTGAACATTACAATTGTGGATGCACTCGCGACATTAATTATCCAGTATATGGCACGAAACACTAACAAGCGCTCAGCATTATATCTAAAATTAGTTACCCGCTGATTTAGGCTGGGCAGCTTTCAATCTGAAGTTTTCACGTTTATGATTTCCTGCGCTGCTTATGTGGGACCTTTGAGTAGTCACTAATGTGCGCTGCGGGTGGCTGGGTGTCCACTACAATATAAAACAATAACCTAGTTATTTACTGCTAATGATATTCGATCGATCTTCCGTTTAGTTTATGAGATTTCTTAATTTAGTTCTTTCTCAGATTCTATATCCATTTCTATACTTGTATCTGATTTCAATGATGAGGTCACAATTTCTTCAGTGTTCTCTTGCTTGTTTCTTTAGATTTCTTTTATACTTACTTATTTACTTATTTATTCCTTTATAGGTCTTAAGACCTGGTCTGCTTCGGGTTTCAAGCCTGTTTATCTTTAGGCTTGTTCCCTGTGCTATGAGCATACATATATACTTTTTACTTATGGTAGTCTGCTAACCTCGCCCTCGAACCTTTATCCTTTGTCAACCGCGCTTGGGACTGACATTGGCGGAGGAAGAGACGAAAGAATAGTTAATTAAAGTAGAGATCCTTAGCCCTCGAAATACCTAATATCATCACGATCGAAAAGGAACAAGAGTCGGTCAAGGGAGACCAAATAGTAAAGATGTATGTTTTCCTTATTTTTCCGTTCTTCCTTATCTTGTTCAATTTATTTGTTGGCTTTATTTTTTTGTAATTCATTCCATTGCTGAGAAGACGCAACTGCTGGTAGTTTTCCTTTTCCTAATTTTTTAAATTTAATTCTTGCCAGATTTTAAGGGCGTAAATAAACATTTTTGGAATGGTGTAGGTACATTTTTGAGATGAGTGGCTTTTGAGCTTTCTGGATTATTTTCATTGTGGTTATATGCTATGTTTCGGAAGAATTCGATTAATTTGTAGTTATATGATGATCTATTTCCATACATTTTGGTTCAATTTCGATATTACTTGTATTTGACATGTGGCATTCTTCTTTTCCAACGTCTATTTCTTCTTCCTTTTGCTCTCTAGCTGTTTTCTTGAGACGGTTTCATTGTTTGTAATTCTTTTCCTTAGTGACCCATCTCTTAAGTTCCCATGCATTGTTTGCAAACGATAAGAATGTATCATGGTCAATGAATTTTTCAATCATGTCAGTTAAATAAATTATTGATCTTGGTTGTAGTTTTACGGATATTTTCTGTTGTAGACGTATTGTCTGTATCTGACTTTAAATACTTGTCAAATTTAATGACGCTTTCATCAAATGGACATAAGCTAGTGGTTCTAAAACAATTTTGCAAACATTTTAGTCACTGACTTTTACAATATTTGAGAAAAATTCTCTCTTCACTTTATGGTCATCGTGTTCCATTCTTCACCACTATTTCGTTTTTCCATGATATTCGGAGTTTTCAAAATTATAGGCACCTCACTTTTATTTAGCTCCAGCCAAGGCAAGAATACAATTCCTACGTATTCAAAAAATGTCTGACCGGTCATCCTGCTCACTTTTTCCAATTCCCCAAGTTGGTGGCATCTTAGTTATCATTACATATTGAGAAATTCGTTCATACTTATAAATAGCCGTCAAAGGGGCTACTATTACAGCAGCATTGGCATTTAATAATGCAGTCTTGCATTCTTTATCATCATTTTCTGTGAAATTATATACGCTAGACTCTTTATTTTTTAGTTTTCTTGAGAAGAGGTTGTTAAAGACCCTTATTGAAGCCTCTAGAATACTTATACATTTTTTCTCTAGAGAGATGGCGAATTTTCAGTTGGAACATGAAACTTAAATGAGACGTTTCGTACGCCTATTAGTATACTAGTTATAAATTATTTTCCTGTTTTTTACCTCGCTAGCTCAGCATACACGAAACTCTTTTAAATACTCAGCCACAGCCAAAAACATGAATCTGATCTGTGTTCTAGAAACTGACTTCAAACAACATACACAAGAAACGCTAATGTGTTTACACACATATATTGCCTCTATAAGACATACAATTATAAATAAAAAACCAAAGGAAATATGATTATACCTTAAAATGAATGACCGTTTTTGACTCATAGAGTGTAAATTAATAACGAAACTACGGGCGATAAGATTGGTACTAGGCGCATTTATCAATTAAATCAACTAGTGTAATTATGACCGACATACATTGAACAATATTAAAATAGCGCCGAAATAGTGGTTCTTTATAAGCGCAAACGTTAAACAGTTTGAAGTCGGTCCTGTCTGAAGACGACCTTGCACGCGATTGAAGGCATGGAAACCCGACACAATTGACACACATAGCACGGTTCTAATGGAGTAGTGGCGACTGCTTATCGCTTTTAGCTGAAAACATGCCCTGTATCGGGTTACCTTCTGATCCTCGAGGCCTGCGAATGGTTGCGTTGAACTTCGATTGCATCATTTTATCGTTCTTGGTCCTGGTGACGCGCAGTCTCAAAAACTTACATATAAGAATGGATTTGCTGGATTCAAACTAATGCCGCAGACTTCAACACGTCGTTGCTATTTATTTCGTCATGAGTGATTTTGCACAGTACACTAGGAGCAGTTCACCCACATACACCTTCGGGCCCAGCCCGCAAGCGAATGAACTATTCCCCGCGAAAGATGCTTACGTTGAAAATACTTTAGTATAGTATGATCAGAAATTATTTTCTTCTAATATGGCTATGAAATAGTTCCTAATTTATGAATGCAATTACGTTCATATTTAAATGTCAAACTTGACATTTGATTTTTAAGTGTAGTATAGTTACATTCATAAATTAGGAACTATTTCATAGCCATACTAGATGAAAATAATTTTTGATCATCCTTTATATATATATCGAGAGATTAAAAAAAAAACTGTTCCTCAGCGGGCTGTGGAAATTCAACGTATGAATAATATGTTGGTGACACTGCACGTCAATGTCAAATTCGAGGTTATTAGGTTAGGTTTTCCGTCAGTTATGACACAAAATGACGCAAATCCTAACCTGCTAACCTCGATATTGACATTGACGTACAGTGTCACCAACATATTATTCATACGTTGAATTTCCACAGCCCGCTGAGGAACAGTTTTTTTTAAATCTCTCGATAGTATAGTAGTAATAACAACTTACCTTGGTAAACACAGGTCACAATACACAAGTTTGGCCCACTAAAATGAAACTAGGCCAGTATTCTGTATTTTTATCGAAGTATTGCCAACTCAAATTTATGGTCAGATATATCAATTAGCATATTGTTCAACCAGTTTTGCCAATACTTCTAAATATTCCTTACCTTAGACTTGTTTTTTTAGAAAAGTGCCAGTTATTGGGTGGATGTCAGAATAAGGTTCTATTATAGCCCATATTTCAAGCTTGGCATTACGGGGCTTAGATGGCAAGCTAAAGAAAACAAAATGTGAATTATATTGTTACAAAAAACTTAAAATATCATTCCTTCTTGGAGGCGATACAAACTACTCACGAGCAATAAATATTTGAAAGTTCAGTTCCCAATTCTCTACAATAACCTCTCCTTTTTTACTCAATAATATACGACTACCTTACGTCGTGGGGGGTTTCTGTTAACAATGACAGTAATTTACCATTCGCTGTGACCGCTGTGGACTGTAAATAATATTGGAAAGGTGTAGAAGCCACCACAATCGATTGTTGTATATTATTAACAGTAAAATAAATTACAAATTCTGGTAATCTTAGTGATGAAAAATGAAAATGATCTTTTGTTTCAGAATTGTTTAGCAAGAGCCCTCTACGATAACATTGCCGAATCTCCGGATGAACTAGCATTTCGCAAAGGTGACGTGTTGGTGGTGTTGGAGCAAAACACGGGCAACATCGAGGGATGGTGGCTGTGCTCATTACGAGGGCGACAGGTATGAAGTCTGCATAAAAAACCTTCGTTAAACCCCATCCACGCAAAATGAGCTCGCGTGCCTTAAAATATTTACGTAAAAATATTGCCCTTTTACCGCTGATTAGATCTGCAAAATTTATAGGCGAAAACGCTTCCTGTAGTGGAGAAGCGGTTAATTAAAGGAGAACTGCCCTTCGGTTGTCCAAGCTCTGGAAATGTTTGGGATGCTCCCGTCCGGCCCTAAATTTAATGTACCACTTTGAAATTTCAATAAGGATTAGGGTAAACTAGGCGTATTTCTGAGAAAGTGGGATAATTAAGTTGAGTAACGGAAATTGCCATTTAACATTAGACCATTCCGGCCTGTTTAAATCGGAAATATTCATTAAGTCTTAATTAAACCAGCAGACCATCCTTAATGTTCCTTCGACCATTACTCACGATCGGTCTAATTCGGCTGCGTAGGGGGTGATTGATACATTCGTCTTGGCACTTCGGTAAAACTCTAATACAATTACTTCCGACTTTTAGGATATTAGCAAAGGCGGAATTGATGTTTACAATTAGTCAATTTGAAATAGATGCATTAAAGTCCTATTAAAACCCCCCATAATCAAATTATTGTTTTTGCTTAGCACCTTCTTTCTGTTTTATTCATAAAAGTGTACTTCCAATTAAAGCTTAAGTATCTATCTATTCCATAAGAGTGGCAACATTAAAATTATATTCAATAATTGTTACGATCTCAGTTACGGCTATCAACAAATCGCGCCAAATTGTGAATACGGTTCAGCAGCAAGTCACCATGTCTGATGACGTTACTAAACTGCTCGTTTCTTTTTTCCATGGTGCCACGTGACACCAACAAGATCTTTTTAACCTTGTCGATTTTTCCATACAATTTTCCAGCTGCTATCAACCGGCTAAGTTCGTCTTCCATGAAGTCTTCCGTGACCCCAAACTGTTCCGCCATGTACGCAAAGGTTATCGTTTGGTACGACACCAGGAATTGCGAGTAAGCCTTAATCTTCATCTCCCTCACGTAGAATCGATAGTGGGGATTTAGCATGTAGTCTTGCCGTAAAATTTGCTCCATCTCGGCGAGGCTTTGATAGAAGTCGGCGTACTGGCAGTTGTACAATGAGAAAACGTACTTTTGTACGTCAGGAATTTCATGCAAAGTCTGCAGAATATCTGAACTGTCGATGACCTTTTTCTTCAGTTCTGGCCGTGTCAATGTGAAAGCTGACATTACTACCGCATAACGAATAAAGGTACTATAATCCATAAGCTCCCTACAAGTGAACGTGTTAATGGTCTGCAGAAAGTTGCAAGTGGTAATTTTGAAATCCCTCGTGGCCAAACCATAAAAACCCTGATAAATTCCCAGACGGTTCTTTCTGTCGTAATCGAGACCCAACAAAGCGAGATCTTTCGCCCGTTCCAAGTTCGTCTTGATAAGCTCATGATCAATAAAGAAGAATCCTATTCGAATACAAGCGAAAACATTGTCTAATTTGCAGCCTGCGGCCACCGTCACCGCGAACGCTTGCCCCAATACCTTGATAGCGTTATTTTTGTCCCCTATGATACTTAAATATTCGGCCTTCCGTAAAAACGCTTCCTTCACCTCCGACGTGGAGAGATTGGCCTGGGCAGCTTCGATATCTTCATTCAGACACTTCAAGGATTCCTCGTTGTTGGCCTTCATCTGTTCGAGCAGTTCCAAATCGCAATCCCATTCTAGTTCGACGCAAATAGTCTCGTACCAAGGCGCCATGTTCCTCGTCCTGATGGTGTTCATGACATTGTTTTTTATTTCCACATCGGTGTGGAACTCGGGGAGGGTGAGGAGGAACTTCTGCTGGGCCAAATCCAAATCAGGGACGCGTTCTGCATTTTCGTCTAGTAGAGTGAGGCTAGACATCATGAGGGTGTGGTATCTAAAGCATTGTAATAGTTTTTGTGGAGGTCGGTGAAGGTTGAAGGTGTTTACATTTTGCTTTTGTAAAGTTGACGTAAAATTTTGTTAATGACAGGTGACAGTGAAAGAAAGGGTGGTGATGAATACGTTTAACCTATTTTTACAACTGCACACAGCCAAGCCAAGGTCGATCTAATAATCAGTGGATCGAATTTTGTGAACGTGGTAGTACCAAAAAAAGTTCATTATTCGGATTTTAAATTGCATAACGTTTTCCTCAAAATAGTTCTACACATTTTTCAGTGACTGTAAGTTTTTGATCGCATCTTTGGAATGTAATGTTTCATGCTTACGAGTATTTCACTTGCTTTGTCATATTTACTATTGCACCTGGTGTAGGTGCAAGAGGATCCTTCATTGTTCGTACTGCATAAATACTAGAAACACATGTAACACTTGCCATTTGCGAAATAAAATATATACAGATAATTAAGAACTTATACGTATTGCATTGGTAACAAAGCTCAATTGTGATAGTAGCAAGGAGCAGACATTTCTGAGAGACAAGATTAGAGAAGCAACCGAGAGGTGGTTAAAAACACTCCTAAAGTTGTTAACTATCAGAGTAAACATGATTTTTCAACTTGCATAAAAAGATTAAACAGATTGTCCATACTACTAAGAAAAGGGAACACCAAACTGGTAGTGGAACATGAAGAGGAGTTGCAAGTGTGGAAAGAATATACGGAAAAAACTGTTTGCAGATGATAAACCCCTTATCAATCAGATGAAGGGTGACATGGAAGAACCAAACATTCTGAAATACAAACTTTAGAAGAGGATGCCAAAAGTAAGAAAGCAGACGGGTGCGATCAGCTAGATGTTGAATTACTTAAAGACCTAGATGAGGAAACCATCAATGTACTAGTTATTACACATCGACAGTAGTATGGCTGAAGTCCACTTTTACAACTTTTTCCAAGACATCGAATGATAAGCGGTACAGAGAAAAATATCGTCTCATAAGCCTCATGAACCACGCACTGAAGGTGTTCTTGAGAATCATACATACACGGATCTGAAGAAAGATAGACGATAACATTCTTAATTGATTTTGAAAAAGCTTTCGATAATATCAAACATGAGCAATTAGTCGAACTAATATGGTTGGTAAAGACTTCCCGATCATCACGAAACTTTAGTGGAACTAAACTGCGCAGGTCAAAGTTGCCGCTTCATTCAATCTCTACTCAGAGTATATATTTTAAACTGCCTTAGACGAATGCGAACAAGGAAGCAATGTAAATGTAAGGCCAGTGAACAGATGACTTGATACTATCCGATAGCTGTTGATGACTCGAGTGAACAACGCAAAGCACTGAGTACGTTCACTCAAGATTAACACCATCAAGACAAAATTGATGATTATTATCAGCAAGGAGATAGTTCCAGGTGATACTGTTGTCGCAATTAACGGAGAACAAATTGAACGAGTTAAACGATTCAGGTATCTCAGGAACCAGCTCAACGAGAAGTGGGATCTAGAAGTGGACATCAAGGATAGAGTGTGAGGACAAGTTGCTGTATTTTCGCCCTTTTCCGCCTTTTCGCCCATTTTTAGCTTTGATTTTAATCCTTTTCTCAGTTTAGCCACGCCTAAATTAAAGTTCGGCAAGGACTCAACTTGATTCCGTTCGTTTTAAATAGTAGCGTTTCTCGGCTACTTTAGGATAATCAATTCAAGTTTATTTATGCGTGTTTTAAATTTAGATGTGTGTTCTGCACCGGATGAAATGACGTAGTTCGCTTATCGTATCTTAATTGTCGCTCTGAAGGCCCATTGTTTGCAGTTTTGTCGTTTATGCAGGCGAGAAGTTCGCCGAAGTTCTCAGGCATATTGCTGAGTTAGGATTTCATCATCATCAAGAATTTCGTTCAATTAACTGTGTGCTTTTCATTGGTTTTTGTGCCCTCCGAAGAAGCTGAATTGTTTCATTTTGCTTCGTGGCAAATCTTGGTGTTTCGTCGTGATATGTGCACCAGCTGTCGGGGTTGAAGTGACGCAAATAAGTTAGTTGTGGTCGAAGAATCTTTCCCAGGGGGTGCGAGACCTCCAATTACTGCTTCAGGGAATCAAAATACTGGATTCTCAAAGCTACTAGCTCTATCTTAACCAGACGTCGTGTTGATCTCGCATGTTGAACGTTGTTTTCGTCGGCTATTGACCGTCTAAGGGGATTATTACCGTTTCAACTTCTGACTGACAGACATCGTGTCGCAGCCCTGTTCCCTCCGTTCACAAACACCCTTTTAAGCAGTTGCTGATTTTACCCGTTGCTGGCAACTGCAGTAGACATCATTTTTGATTTCCCTAGATTCTGCAAACTAGGCATTTGTGTCTAGTTATTTATAGTGCATTTTAAACCCTTTTGTGCGACGTTCTTCGGAAGATGTGCCTGCGTAATCTAAGCTACCGTATGATGCGCACCTACTATGGGATTTTAAGTTTAGCTTTTAATAAACTTTCAAGGAATATCGCCGTTTGTTGTTGTTGAATTCACGATTGCTGATGTCACTATTGTAAGTAAACGTTGTTCCTGTCAAATAATTTAAAAACAACTAACCTATTTATTGGATTTCATGTTTGTGCAATTACTTCACATCTCTTTAACTCAATAGATTTCATTTAATTAACTACTTTATGCATTATTATTTCATATATCAACTGTGGCATGAGTATTTGTTTTGTGTTTTCTTTGTAAGGAGTACCGCGGGGTTTTGGAGAAAATGAACAAAATGTAGATTCACTGATGCTGTCCGCTAGTTGAACTCGAGCACTGCAAACACCCATTAAGCTCCGCCTATGGTTGCCACTTTTACGTAGGCGGGTTTTCCAACAAACGTGGTGGCGTTAAGCATTAACACCTGTATTTCGTTTACCGGATCGTAGCCCTAATCTAAGGTCGTAAAGAACCCGCCCTTCTCCCTGAGAGTTTTAGCCGGGAACCTTTGTTACAACCCATCGTAACCGGGTTAGGGCAACGAATCTGTGTAATTTTCCCGATTTTGTCGTGATGTAGTTTTTTATAAGGTAACAAACTGGCGTTTTTGTCTTAAAGAGCAGTTCATGTTGTACTAAGCTGGCACCCCCAAGTGGTGCCATTGTTCTTGTGTCGTTAAGCCGGTTTAGGCTGTAACAAGAGATGGTGTAAGCCGCGTTTAGGCTGTAACAAGAGATGGTGAGGAGGACCTTCAAAAAACTACGAACTGTGCATAGCGAAACTCGATGTAGAATGGTCAAATGCTACGTGTTTTTCGGTACTACTATACAGAGCTCAAGGCTGAATGCTAAAGAAGTCAATCCTTGAGATATGTTTGTCCCGGAAAATATTGAAGATACCGTGAAGATCCAGAGTTGCAAATGAAGAAATTCTCAGGAAGACGAAGAAATACCGTAAACTGTTGACAGTAGTAACATGTAGAAAGGCCGTCTAGTTCAAACATATCTTTCGAAGCAACAAATATCGGTTACTACAGCTTATTATAGAGGGAAGGTAGCGCGGAAAACCTGGCATAGGAAGAAGGAAATTCCCCTGTCTTTAGAATCTCGTGTGGTTCGAGATACAGGATATCGCTACACTTACACGACTCGCTCAAAATTGTAACGAATTTCATCATGTGGTCGTCAATCTCCGTGTAAAGATAAGCTAGAGAAAGAATTCTGTTTAGTTACTATTCGGAACGCAATAACAGTGATGTACCAGTACCTGCGAAACAACAAGATCACAGCTCTTCGGCGTGACGTCAGCACAAGAAGACAGAATTGGCCAGTGAGTGAATTTATTGAGCCTCTGATCTATTTCAGGAAATTCAATCATGGCTAATTTGGCCTTCTAGTGCTGACGCCACGCCCGAGAGCTGTGATCTTGTTGTTTCGGAGGTAATGGCTGTACTAGAACGATCAAGGGAGTCTAGTAACCGGTTATAGTAAACAACCGTGTTCGCTGATTACACCATCTTGGTTGCATCAACTAGAGAAGTTTTATAAGACAAAGTAAAAGAAAGAAATCAAGTGTTGGCTTCAGCTTTCAAAAGACGAAATTGATGATATCAATCAGATTACGAGCCCAAAATCATATTTTTATGAGTTCGCCCGTTCTTAATATTCGACTATATTGAAAACCCACAGTGAATTGAATAACTTTTACGTTTACAAATAATTTCATGTAATTGGGTACATTTCTAAACAAAAATAAATTTAAGAAATTTATAAGTAAAAAAGTAATCTTATTTTGTTGCGTATTTGCATCAGTTCTCGTATGTAACACCCGTAATGAACTCTACTCCGTTTTGTTAAAAGTAATCTACGAGTAGATAGCAATGCAATTTTGTTTAGTTGTTGTTTATTTGTTTATAACACACAATGGTTTTGACATTTCATTAAAAATGGCCTGTGGCAAAGCTTTATTGCAAGATCTACGAAATGTTAATATTAATTTATCAATGGCTCGCAAAGCATCGTATTGCATAACGTGTCATGTGTTTAATTAAAAAAGTTTCTAGATCTAACTTTTAAAATAGAGATAATATGTAGAGCAAGCTGTTTCTTGTCACTTTTGATATTCTAAGAATAAAATAGTTTTTGCACTACTAGTCTCAGAACGCACCGTTATTGGCCTATTTTGAGGTTGTGAAATTGATTTTCTCCACCAAGGGAGAGGAAAAGTAAAATAAACAATTTTCACCGTGGTAACTAATAAATTGCTAAGTTACCAAATATGGCTATTTTCATTTTGACGTTTTAAAGAGCTGTATTGTCAGGTTGACAGTTAACATATTTTCGAAATTTGTTGGGAATTTAGGTATTAAGCCGTTTGGTAGTGCAAAAAATAGTATATACACCACGGTAGCGAATCGTCTTATAACCTTCGCGCTTTAGATACTTCGCGCTGCGCGCTCAGTATCTAATATGCGCTCAGGTTATAATACTGCGCTTCGCTACCTTGATGTATAATATACTATTATTTATACTATTCTTATAGTAGTTATATCGAGAGAATCCAAAAAAACTGTTCCTCTGCGGGCTGTGGAAATTCAACGTATGAATAATATGTTGGTGACACTGTGACACTGTACGTCAATGTCAAATTCGAGGTTAGCAGGTTAGGATTTGCGTCATTTTGTGTCAAAACTGATGGAAAACCTAACCTGATAACTCGAATTTGACATTGACGTACAGTGTCACCAACATATTAGTTCATACGTTGAATTTCCACAGCCCGCTGAGGAACAGTTTTTTTTTATCTCTCCATAGTATATTAAGTATTAAGAACGGTAAGAATATTTTACCGATGGAAGACAATTGTTTGGAGGAGGAGCGAAGCGACGACTCCAATTATTATCTGAGATCGGTAATTCCTTAACGTTCGTGATGCTTCTGACGTTTTTTGAACGATAGAAATGTATTTTTCTTCAAACGTCAGTAAAATGTGACATTATACCACAGAATAATATGTTGGTGGCACTGTAAGTCTATGTCAAAACTGACGCAAAACCTAACCTGCTAACCTCGAATTTTTTACTTACCGTTCTAGAACGGTAAACATAACATACTGATTTGCTGACAAACGAGGTAACTAAGTAAAATCGTTCTATCACTACGCGCAACAATATAATATACTTACTCGGTAGAAGCAATATGTTATACAATAAATATAATAGAAATATTCCATTCGTAGGTAAAAATCAGACGAAATAAAACATATATCAACCCCAAGAGGTATATTAAATAAGGATTATGATTTCGCCCCCCCCCCCCTTTGAGAAAATTTTCTGCCGGCGCCATCGGGCGATGTTACGCAGTGGTGATTTCATTTTGAAATTTTTATGATTTATAACGTAAAATCTGAATTATTTATTTTTCATTAGTTATGTAGCATTTATATTTAATTATTTTGCCTAATTAGGTGTTAAATTAATTGTATTCTTGTTTGTAAATTTATAAATTTGACGTTAACTTTGGTTTTGGTCGATTTGTATTATTTACTATGCATTAAAATGTAACAAAATGCAAGCGGGTGAACTAATATGATTTTGGGCCTCGTAGATTTAAATGGTATCACGCGACCGTAGAAGAAGTACAGAAACATAGATGCTTAGTATCTGACTAAACGAAGTATGGGGCGTGACTTGGAAGTGTAGAATAGAAAAATCCTTAAATACAACAGGAGAAAGAAGAGAATCTACACACAGAGAAAAGAAGAAAGGTTAAAATATCTGGCACACTTACTGAGGCATGATCGATACACGAGTTACTAGAAAAAAATATGAGAAAGATTGAAGACAGAAGAGGAGTGGAAAAAAGGAGAGTGTTATGGATTATCAAGGTAAGAAAATAGATGGGGTTGAAGACAGAAGAGGAGTGGAAAAAAGAAGAATGTTACTGGTTCACCAAAGATAAAGAATGGATGGGGATATCGAGAGAGCGACACAATTTTCGAGATGTGTCGCCGAATCTTCATTAGTTCGCCCAGAGTACGCCAGCGTACGACGAGTATCCCTGGAAACTCCGAAGCCACCCTTTTTCGCCACGAGGCCGAACGCCGAACCTTTCCTATTCACCTCAGAGCCTAACAACCTTCTCTGTGGCCGAACCAGGTTTCGCCTTCGCAATACTCCAGTCCAGGCCGAACCCTTCATTCACCGGGCACTACATACCTGCAGCACCCTCGGTAGTTCACTCTGAAGATAATTTTTTACCAGGTTCTTAAATAATGTGTAACACGTTTGCAATCATTTGAGATGTGGGTCTATAGACGTTTACTAAAAGATCAGCTGGATAGACAAAGGCACAAGTGTCAATATCTTTAACCGTATGCAGAAAGACTAGAAATTAGAAAGACCATTAAGCGACTTAAACTTGCATATTTTGGCCATACCATGAGGCACCTCGAAAAATATGAAATTTTAAATCCTGATTATTCAGGGAAAAATCATTGGTAAGCGTGGTCCAGGACGAAGAAGAACCCAATGGTTGAAGAACCTGAGACAATGGTATTAATAGAATCTGCTGTTAACAAAACAATTATGGCGAAAATGGTAGCCAGTATGATAATCAACGACCGTTAAACAGAAGAAGAAGGGTTGCTTGTAACAGTGTTTTATAATTCATATTAAAGAGTGGGAATTACACGTAGCAACTTCATAATAACTACTTACTTATTCCGGTTTTTGCATGGCTGGATGTTATATTGAGACTGATACTGCTCGTGACCAGGACCGCGCCAGCATCAATGGCCGCCTGTGTGCAGAGCCAAATTTGCGGCCCCCAAAATTTACATTTTTGTTGTAAAATATAAATTTTATGTGAGTACATACCTAGTTTAACTGTAACAAAAAAAATTAATTTAAGTGAAAAACAGAAATTTAAAAAAGTTTTATTAACAATAAAATTTACAAAAAAAATAGTGGAATAAAATTAATAAAAAAACAACAAAATTTTAGAAAATTATAAAAAAGCAACTTTCCTAGCTTTTTTCTCGGGCAAATTCTTTAATTACTAATTCTAAATCGATGGAATCCATCGTGTCGCTTTCTATTGCTATTATAGACAGATTATTTAATCTGTTTTTGTGACATTGTGGATCGCATATAATTTTTAATAATTTTTAGTTTGGAGAAAGATCTCTCACCAGACGCAACTGAAACTGGTAACGTGAGTAATATTCTAAGAGCTATTGACATATTTGGAAATGATGCCTATGAGCTGATTTTCAAAAATATATTCAAGAATGGACTGGGGCTCTAACTGATGCTTTTCAGCTGAGAGTAGGTTTAAGATGTAATTTTAAAGATTTTATCTCTTCAAATAATTCTATTCCATCTACATCTGATTCTTTTCTAGAATCATCAGTTAGATGAAGATGTAAATCTTTACAACATTGTAATAGCTCGTTTTCCGTTAAATCAAACATATTATAGAGAAATCCAAACATAGTATCATATCTTGTTATTCCCTCAAATCTGTCTCTTAAAGACGATAAAGTTTGATCTAAATATATTAAAATAAACGTTAACTTTATAATAATTTTTTGGATCAATAATAATTGGTTCATCACTGTGTTCATAATCAAATTGTCTGGGTTTTCTTCGAGGTCTAACAGACTGAACAGCAGGGAAATTAGGTTCAATACCGAGTTCATCCGCAAGTGTATTAGCGTCAGTAAGAACATTATTGAATTCTTCATCTGATCGAAGAGCTAAGAAAAAATCTAAGAAATTTTTAAATGCTCTAAGCAAGTTTTTATATTTATAGTAGGGTTTTGCATCATCGTGCTCAAAACATTAATTTTTGATTAAAATATTGTACCAAATAATTGTTGAGCACAAAAATTTATAACTCTGAATTTTTAATGCCAAAGATTTGGCTTGATGTGAAGCACTGTGGTCTTGTACGGATAAACGATCTTCAATTACTTCTACCAATGCATCTTATATTTGCCCAATTTGGTAACGCAGGGGCTTCACAGCGTATATTCTACTAGACCACCGTGTATCACTAAGTGGTTTTAAATTTAAATTTGTTGTGTGTTTTTTCAGAATTGACCATCTTTTTACCGACGCAGAAAAAAAAAACAAATAATTCTTGAACTATATCAAAATAACCAGAAGTCTCAAAAGAAACTTGAGCAGCATCGTTCACTACTAAATTTAATGTATGGGCTGTGCACGGCACAAAAAATGCTCGCGGATTTATTTCAAAATTTTTTTTTGCAAACCATTATGTTTGCCGCGCATATTTGCCCCATTATCGTACCCTTGGCCACACATGTCGTAAATATTTAAATTCAACTTTGAAAGTAAATTCATTAAAAATTCATTTAAACCCACTCCAGTTGAATCATTAATAGGACAAAATTCTATAAAATGCTCATTCAACATTGTAAATCTAAAAATTATAGTCATTTGTTCGATATGACTAATATCCGGTGTACAGTCAAGAATGATAGAATGGTATTTACATTTTCTAATTAAATCCAAAATATTATTTCTAATTTTGTTACCAATGACATCTATTATTTCATTCTGAATTTTGTCCCCTAAATCATTTACCATTCGTGTTTCATCTTTTTGTGACTTTTAAGTCCGAAGCACATGTTCTGACATAACAGAATCAAATTTTGAGATCATCTCAACAGCTTTTAAAAAATTATCGTTATTGCTTTCAAAAATAATTTATTAGATTGCCCGCGTAAAGTAAGACACTGTCGTGACAAATATTGTATTATTAAAATTATTCTCTCAATCACAGCATGCCAGTGCTTTGCTTCGGCATTCAACAAACGTAGTTGCGTCTGGTTTACAGTATGTTCTTTTGATAACAATTTTATAAGTTCTAACTGATTTTTAACATTTGCATTGTGAGTATCACTTTTTTCGTGCCTTGAAATCAATAGCGACAAATGCTGCCAGTCAGAAACACCTTCCTTTTGCGAAAAATTGTTTTTAATTTTGCCAAATATTGTACAACAAAAGCAATAAACTGCATTATTTTTTATTGAATAAACTAACCGCGGTCTATTAATTTCTTCTCCATTTGGAAGAGAATGGTAGAAATATTTTTTTGAAAACCTTCGACCATTTTCATTAGTTGGGAAATTAAATTGCGTTACCTGAACAGGCCCTCTTTCTACTAAATTTTGTTAATGTTGTTGATATTATCTCAGGCCACTCTTCAGAATCATCTGAGGTTGCTGTGTCCTGTTGCGACTGCTGTGAATCTCATGAGCAGCCAAATTTCTTTAGTTCAGAAAGCCTTGATGAGGATGACGTGCTGGCTTCTTCAGCGTCACCAACTTTTCTTCTCTCTGGTTTTGGAGACTCCGAGTCAGATGAAGTCACCTTCTCTTCCTCAGATTCGGCACGGCTCATTAACTGGCCCGGAAAGAGAACTAGAGCTTGATTCTAATGCTTCCGCTGACACATTTTCTGGCTTCAAATATTTTTCTAAAGTATTGGCCAGTTTTTTCTTTTCTTCTTTTTTTTTGTAGACTTTGTTTTCGATACTGAAAACTCGACAGCCTTTTCGTTTTTCTGTTCTAGAAAAATTATAGCAATTTTATTACTTAATACAATTTAAGAATATGTAGGTAACTATCTGTGTATTGATTGATATATGATTGATATGTATGTAGGTACTTACCATATTTATAACTTTTTTCAACTTTCTTCAAAACACAATCACTAACAAAATTAATTTTCTCTACTCGATCAATTCAAAAATTAAATGACCAAATAATTATCATTGCACCCATATTACCACAGCATTAATGTAAGTATCATATAATATTATATTTCTTAAAATCAGCTTTAAACAATTAGGTACTTACCGACAAAAGAGATCGCCGACACCCCGATCAAAAATAATATAAATACCTACTTCATAAATACGATATGTTTCACAGTCAATAAAAGCCGCCAGCCGCCAGTTTTCTGAAAAGTCACGTTTTGTTGCTTCTGATAAATATCCGGCTTTTTTGTAATCATTGCATAAAGATGCATGGAAGCGTTCCTTCAAGTTGGCTTCGTTTAACAATTAGCCGCCACGGAATAAAAACCAACTTCGAGAATTTACATAAACAATAATCCATGTAACCATATTATCAGGTGTTCATTTACACAATAAACATTTTTATACCTATATATGTAGGTACATATTTTTGAACTTCTAAAATTTGTAAAGTAAAAAAAATTGTACATTTTTTTTTTTTTTTTTTTGTAATTTGTATATAATTTTTAAACCTTTTTGGCCGCCCCTGAATTTGGCCGCCCGTGTGCGGTGCACACATTGCACACTGGCTTGGCGCGGCCCTGCTCGTGACAAACCAAGAATTGTAGATCTACTGCTACTGGAGTTGAAATTGACCGTCCTAGTGTTTCCAGTGCAAATATTTCTCTGTTGAATTGAACTGATGTTATAAAGTTCAATTGGACTAAAACTATTTTTAGATTATTCATGTTCTAAGGCCCGCCGCACATTGAACGTAGGGCAGCACAGCGCAGCATAGCATAGCATAGCCGAAGTTTTTGTAACACATGCTTTTAAATCAATAACCGCATATTGAAGATAGTGCAGGTGCAGCACAGGCAGAGGCCTGCGTCTAGCCTGTCTAATCTGTGGCTGGTGCACAGTTTCCTACGTCCTGCGTTGGTTGTGCGATTTGCTTGTTCATACAATTTTAAAATAATTAATGAATATGGAACTATTAATTGAGTTAGTGCGGGAGAATAAAGTTCTTTATGACACTAGTCACGAGGATTGCATAAGGACGAAGTTAAAAGATGAAATTTGGCAATAAATTGCCAAAGAGCTCAACTATGCAAACCGTAAGTTTATAAATTTTAGTTAATTACTTATTTACTCTACCTACTCATTTATTAATGAATAGTATACGTGTTTATATTTTTTTTAAATACATTTATTCTGCCCCTTATTACAAAATTCATGCTTTATTAATATCCACCGCGTTGTACAGCTTTTTGTTGCCATGGTACAGATCCTTCCGGTGAAACAAAGAAGTTTGTAAAATGTTGTCTGATCATAAATGCTTCATTCGCACTCCTTGTTCTATTTGCAGGCAAAGAAAGTAATTGCGTATCATTGATTAATGGTTCAATGCTATCATCTTCTTGACTTGTCAAAGAAATTGTTTGATTTCTCAAGTAATTATGAAGAACGCAAGTTGCTTTTACCACAGCATCTACAGTATCCAACTTGCATTCAAATTGCCTTTTGTACATTCGAAACCGTGCTGCTAATATTTCAAAAGCGCATTCAACAGTTTGTTGTGTGATATAGTTATTAGTAAAAAAGAATATTATAATGTAACTACCGGTAATTGAAAACTTTATGATTATAGTTATTTGTAACTTGTCTTTTTGGATAGGGACGCATTAAATTATTCAGTAAGGGAAATGCCTCATCTCCAACAAACACGTAAGGTGTATTCGTTTCTTGATTGGGTAATGGTTCTGACAGTGGTAACTCCAAAGTACTGTTGCATAACTTTTTTCCTAGACCGCTATTGGTGAATACATTTGCATCAGAGAATCGCCCCATCGATCCTACATCAATAGTAGTAAACTTATAATTAGCATCTACAGAAGCCATCAGAACAATAAAACAGTGCTGTTTGTAATTGAAAAATGAAGAACCGCTACAGAGAGGTATTCTGCTTGTAATATGTTTCCCATCGAGTGTACCAGGACAGTTATAAAACTGCCATTTGGTCTCGAATTCCGATGCAATTTTATTCCACATATTACCTGTAGGTTCCGGTAAATAAATTGGCTGCAAACGTTTCCACAAAGGGTTACAAACGTCAGTAACTATTTTGGATACAGATCTCTCTCCCATTCTGTAGGAAAATGCTATACTTCTGAAAGTATCGCCCGTTGCTAAATACCTTTAATTAATAAATGAGTTACTTCTACTTCTTTTCAATAAATTTTGTTTTTTGCATAGTGATCATGAAAGTCGTCTTTTTAACGAAAAATCGTGAAGAAAATAACGCCTTTTTTAACGCATAAAAAGGAACACTTTTCTAACTATTTTATTAAAATTGTGAATTGTCAATTTGACA
This sequence comes from Agriotes lineatus, assembly GCA_940337035.1. NCBI lineage: Eukaryota > Metazoa > Arthropoda > Insecta > Coleoptera > Elateridae > Agriotes > Agriotes lineatus. The sequence continues at coordinate 997,540 of OW679199.1, read as the reverse complement.
GTTATAAATTCCGAAGTCCTTTTAGACTAAATTTCGAGTTACAAGGGATCACTATGCCAAAAACTACGTGTACAACACGTTTTGAAAGTCCCTTTCTACTAGTTGTACAAATAACTATTTATACATTTGTAGGGCAAGCTGTGAAAGACGTTTGGAAAAAACTACGGGATTGTCATCGTGATGCGTTACGCCAAAAGAAGAAGAAAAGTGGTGATGCAGCAGCAAAAATAAAAATATGAACATACCAAAAGCAAATGGACGTTGAACCCGATGCAGTAGATGATCATGAAATGGAGGACACGCCCACACAAGAAGGTGATGATCAAGTTCAAGAACAACAAGTCAATGAAGAAGTGCAACCCATTCCTTCAATTAGCAGAAAGCGAAAAACTGATATTACCACATTATTAAAGGAATACTTAGAAAACTATGGGCAAAGATGCAAGTTTAGAGACCAGGAAAGAAAACTAATCTTAGAAAAGAAAAATAACAAAGAGTGTGAAAAAAAATTATGACAGTTTGTATCAATTATTTTTATCTATGTACAACACAACCAAAAATTTGCCAAAAACGTCTCAGCTTAAAATCAAAAGAGTACTATTTGATGTAGTGCAGTGAGAAGAAGAAATGGTGCCATCTCCACGTGTTTCCTCATATCCATATAATGCTGCACAAAGTCCCCCCCGTCCATGTACAAGTATGAGTAGGTCTAATATTTTGGAATTGACAGCATACAATGCTGCATCAAGTCCTCAAGATATTAGTCGTCCATGTACAAGTATGAGTGGGTCTAATATTTCTGGATTGATGCCGTATAATTCTACACCAAGTCCCCAAGATATTGAAGGATGTAGTGGCTTAAAACGTTATTTACAAAATTTTAATGAATAGTAAGAACAAATATTGTAATTAACCTATGAAAATAATAAAAACTCGCCTTAGACATACTGCTAATTTTTCTATGGTTCCTATAGGTTGTTGCGCTTTACATTCTTGCCCTTTAATATCCTCCTTGATAAGTTCGTGAATTTCTGCCACCTAATTTTTATTTAAACGACAGTATCTTTTTAAATGACCATCTGTTAATTCGTTTAATAAGATAAACTCGCCATGAGTATTTCTTTTCTTCATATATTCACTCTTCCATATTGATCGTTTCCTCTTTTTGGAAGCACTGTACCGCAACACAATATTGTTAATTTCCGAATCAGATTCAGAATCTAAACATAATAACTCTAAATTTTCTTCTGTCGACATCGTATTCTCCTCTCAAACTGCATGTAGAAAACTACGTTGAATGTGCGGTTCGAACACGAAGTGCAGGAGAGGAATAGTTTCCTATGCTATTCTGCGCTGTGCTGCCCTATGTTCAATGTGCGGCGGGCCTAAATATTAACTGTCGGTTATTTTAGTTCCTCCATTTAATTTAACAGTAGCCAAACAGCAAATTTAATACGTCAATAAAGCGGGCGAACGTACATCGCATGGTGCTCCTACGCAATTTTAGTCCCGATGTTAAAAGGTTAATTTTGTCCAATTTCACCCTCAATTGGGATAATCAAAGAATCAAATTGGCTTTGCTTCGTTACTACGCCCATACTGTGCATGACCTTAACATTTCTCTGTTTGCAGGGAATCTGCCCCGGGAACCGCCTGCGGCTCATAGCCGGAGTCTACGAAGATACGGGCCAGAGCCGGGAGCCCTCTCCCCAGCTCACGGAAGTCATCTCCGACCTCAGCACCCTGCAGAGGCAGGGAAAGCGGAGGAGCTGGCACGTTCAGCCCAACAAAGTAAGTTCATTTGGAAAGTTCGAATCGCCTCGGACCTGCCGCACCCCAGCCTCCTCGACGCTCGTATTTTTTGATACAATGGAAAGTAATTCCGCTTCGACTCTAATCTCGCGCCTCCGGAGGCGGGGGTGCCCTTGTTCCGCCATAATGGCCCTATTACAAAAATGTCGCGGCAGACAGGTTGCATTAGTTAAGGTGATTTAGTCGATAATATGTTAACCCTCGTTAGGGGCTAGTGGGATGGTTTGAAAGCCAGGTTAGATTATAAGAACCGAATATCTCATTTGTGAAGAAAGTGTTAGTAATCTTTCTGCAGGACCGAATTTTTTTTTTTAGAAATTTGACATGATGCGTATAGGGTTTTTAGTTCTATTGCTTCAGTCTTACAAGGTTTGAGAATTTAAGTATGGATATTTCTTATCTAGATGTTTGAACCGATTTTTTCCACCGTGTCTGATCTGATCTGGGGAGTATCCATGTTAATTGACATTCAGTGAAGGTCACTCCCGAAGTGTACCTATATAAAAACGCTAGAGACGGTGGTAAATGCCCATTCACACATCCCAGAATAGACCACTGTTAATAGAACAACATTATACACACAATACATTTAATAGAATTACGGTAACTTGTAATTTCACATTGTGGACGAAATTTTAAAGCAGAAATGTAAAAATAGAAATAGTCTGCCTTTTATTTTCTTCCTTTTTCTATTAACTATATTAGATTTAAATCCGTTCCATATATATGATTACTACGTAGTATTTTCACCTGTTGTGTGAAGTTCCAGGTCAGGATCTCCAAAGTTTTTAAAGCCACAGTACTATTCGGAACATCTATTGTAGACCAGAATCGTCTAGCAAAATTTTCTAGGTGTTTTATCTACCTTATTATGCAACATAGTAAATTGCTATACATTTTTCAAGATTGCATTTCAACTTCTCTACAACTTCCTTTGCGAAAATACCTATGCTCCAACATATTAATCTGTTCCGCACGTCATTGTTTGGAGGTAACTATTCCAACTGATGTTGTTGCTCTCGCTCTGCAATTCGAGGTAACCATTTTCTTCTTACAATTAAATGTTTCCGTATCCGTAAAATGATACTAACTTTTTATTTCCTCCGTGTCGATTTCTGGCATTTCTTCCGAGTTTACATTTATTATTTTTTTTTAATAAAAAGTGCATTAAATGGCGAGGAACCAGAAGGCACCAGGCAAAGACTATATAAGAAAGGAACTGATAGTAGATGGAGGAGATGAAGTCACTAACACACTAAAAATCCTATTTAAGGAATGCATAAGCACCGGAAAAATAGCTACCAAATGGAAAGACGCTACAACAATTCTACTGTCCAAAAAAGGGGACAAACAAGATCTCAAGAACTATAGATCAATAACACTACTATCCTAGGTTTATAAACTCCTATCAGGAATAATACTCAAGAGAATAAATAGTAAAATACAAATGTACACATCTTACGAACAAGCAGGCTTCCGCAAGTGGTTTGGCACAACGGATCATTTACTCACTATCAAGCTAATAATAGAAAAAGCAAAGGAATGCCACCTCCCTCTGTATATGGCTCTAATAGATTATGAGAAAGCTTTCGATTCAATTGAAACTTAGGAAATCCAACAATCCTTAGGAATGCCAGAGTCGACTTTAGATACACATCGCTCATCAACGACATCTATCATGAACAGACTAAACGAGGAAACCGAACTAATACGTATAAACACAGGGGTTCGCCAGGCGACCCGTTATCTCCCAAACTATTTACATTGACCTTGGAAGATGTGTTCAAAAAACTGCTGGGAAGAAAAGGGCATCAATATAAACGGGGAATATTTAAACCATCTAAAATATGATGATGACATAGTATTAATTGCCCCAAATAAAGAACAACTAGAATCTATGGTGAAGGACTTAAACGTCAGTTCCAGGAAGGTAGGATTGCGGATGAACATCTCAAAAACAAAAACAACTACAAATACAAGAGAGGAAATAGATACAGAACTAGAAGGTGTCGGCCTGGAGCAAGTTGAAGAATACCTATACCTCGGCCAACGAATAACGACCAACAAAGAATATTAAGAAACAGAAATCAAAAGGCGAGTAATCTTTGGAAAACTGAGCTATATACTCAGAAACAAGAAAATCCAACAATATCTTAAAACAAGAGTCTCCAATCAATAGATAATCCCAACAATAACATACGGTGCCGAGGTGTGGATTTTCACAAAGAAAAACGTGGATAGATTGATAGAGGCTCAGAGAGCAATGAAGAGACACATGTAGAGAATTACCATGAGGGATAGGAAAAGAAACACGTGGATAAGAGACAGAATTAAGACTACAGAGCCTAAAGTGGCAATTTGCGGGACACAACGCTAGACAGACAGACCCCAGATGGAACGCAAGGATTCAAGAATGGAGGCCATGGCTATGGGGGGACATCAAAAGACACGCAGGACTAACCTGGAAGAGAACGGCACAGAACAGAGAAAAATGGAAGATAGTTGGGGAGGCTTACATCCAAAAATGGACTGAAGAAAGCTGAAAAAAATTATATAATAAATAAATTATTAAAACGAAAAATAGATGACGCCGAATAAATATATTAAATTACCCCTTAAAAATAACAAAGTAAAACTGGTAAATATAAAATTATTAAAATCTTGTAGCGTATACGTTTTCATGTCCCCAAGATGATTAACTTTTATCGATTTTACTTTGTTTTGTTAATACATGTACAATTTTGATGTGGCAGCTCGACATAGTTATCTTCAACTTTTGATAAATGCACCAAAAACTAAATGTATGGTGGTATTTGGTATCGAAATGTTGAATTCAGCGTTGGTTGTTTCATTGTGTATGCCCATGGCAAGATTATTCAAAGACTTAAGTTTTATAACTTGTTTAATAGCAACCTCCTTTCCTTTAACCAGGTTCTAAATTCATGTCTGTTTTCCCAGTTTCTCTCTGCCAGTCCTCTTTTCTGCATAGATTCTTTACTGCATCAGAAGATCATAGACATTCGCGGTCTTCGTTTCTTTTTGTTTCTTATCGAGTTTTATTGTGAGACTTTATTTATCCATCTGTTTTCTGCTCTTCTCAAATGTCCATACCATAATTGTGTATCTTCTATGCGGCGTCTGTTTGATGGCGTCCGTTTCTACTCTCATTCTTCTTTCAATCTCTTCGTTTGTCAGTCTATCCATCATGGTTAGACGGCAGTATCTTCTCCAGTATTTTATCACGGTTGTCAATATTTTTCTTCTGTTTTTCTTGTTATCGACCAATACTTTTTACGGTGGTCTGGTAGGTAATTTTATTTGTTATTATCTAATATTCTGCTTCCATATTGCTGGATGTGATGGTCTGATAGTAGCTCTTGTCTGCCCTAGTCTGTTGATAATCTTTTCTTCTGTTGTTGTACTCTTCAATATAGTGAATTCTAGATATTTAAATTTTTACGTTCTCTTCTTCCATATCAGGATTTTTCACTACTTCCTCTGTAGTTATTAAATACTCTGTTTTGTTTTTAAATCCAGTCCAGCTTTTCAGCTCAGCTTCTTCTTCCTGCTTTTTCTTTTCCTATTCTTTCTTGTACGTTTTTTTATTTGTCTTATTATTTTCCCGTTAATTATTTCCATTGTGAGTAAGCTAATTTCTCTGTAGCTCTCGCACTTTTTTCTGGATCATTTTTTCTAATAGATGTTAATTTATTGTGCTTCATTCCACTCATTCGGCACGTCTTTTGAGTTAATTGCTTTTTCAAATAGCTGTCGGGAGGATTCTCCACAGTTTCTTTGTGCTGTATTTAATCAGTTTCGGCACATTGCAGCCGGGGCCATCAGCTTTGTTATTTTTCAGGGACATTGTTGCCACACGAACCTCTTCCTGCGTTACAACCAGTTTCTTCTTCTAGATTTTCGATCTCGTCTCTAGTGCTTAGCCACTTATTGTATAGGTATTTGTATTCATTTAATTTTTCCAGAGATGCCCCACTTATTTTCTCTGTTTTTCTCCCTCCAAGTGCTTCTTTTTCGACTTGCTTTATACGTTTTTGGTCTCATTTGTTTCTTTGTTCTTCCATAGGAATTCTATTTTTGCTGACAATAGTGTATTGTCACTTCCCCATTTCACTCTCAGTTGTACTCTCCCGTCCCTAATTTTAATTGTAGTTTCATTGTCATTACATAACCGAATGTAGATTTCAATTCCTTTTCTGCGGAATTCAAGTATATTTGTGAATATTTGTGTTGGAATAAGCTATTCATAATCTTATGTCATATAACTGACTCATCTCTCCATTGTTGTTGACTATTTCCTCACCGTATCTTTCTACTGTATCATCCCTTTGTTTACTTCCTGTTCAGATCTTCAACTAAAATTAGTTCTCCATTCTTTCCACTTTCCCAATTTCTAATGAGACTTGTCTATAAACTTTTTCTATTGGGGGGCTGCCATATTGTTCTTCTGTAGAATTCTAGGTTCAAATTTATTACTCTTTCATGTATTGGCTCCCATAATTTAATGTTCTTCTTGTATTTCTTTCTAGAATATCTACTCCCGACTGTGCCCGTTTTTCTTCGTGAACCCCCCGCCCTGTAATGTGTAAGGCACTTCCGATGTTTTCGGTCCTACTTTCTTTCGTTTTCGTCTCGCTTCTAACTAATATGTCTAGATTCATCGGCTTCAATTCCCCATAACTTTCTTATCCTTTCTTAGAACATTCTTGTGTACCTATTTCACGTTGCTAACATGAGTTTTCTATGCTTTTTGCCATTTTCCTGGTTAATATTTACGAGACTAATCATTGAAAATCTTGAACAGAACTGCCCCCCCCCCCCATGCCGTTTTCTGAGGAAAGCTTAAGTTGTTTGTGCTGCAATCTTCTTTCTGGTAGACCTAACTATTAAAAAAAACTATACAGCCATCTATTCTGGAGCAGACGCTCTTCACAGCCGCCTACTCTAAAAGTCAAACGCTGTTGATTTACATATCTGGAAGGAATTCCCTCATCCGCAACCTGGGGACTCGCTTTTTAAGGGTGTATAAACGCATTCTCTCTTAAACAACGTGTAACATTTCTTTTACGCTGCCCTTTTTACCCCGAATATGTACTTTTCTGTAGATTTCGTTTTTTTACTAAATTTTATCGAGTAAATTATCTGTAAGAGCATTATTTGGCACATACTCTACAAAATTTTCACTTTCAGAGAGCTTGCATTTCCTAGTTATTCTTAGTAATTAGTATTTGTATATTTTTTAATAGACAGATACTTTGCTTTTCTGTTTCTGTGTATGTTTTTGTTACTTTGTGATTACTTTTTATAGTAGTTTTTTCTTAAAATGTTCAACTCTCACATACAATAATACACTGCTTTCTGTAGAACTTTATTGACAACGCAATAACTCTATATTGCAATTTGTAAAAATTATTCCCAGAACTATGTGCGTCCACGAGACTACGCACCATGTCGCTGGAGTGATGCTAGTTTATTTTAAAGATCTACTCTTCCGGTGGTAATTGATAGTCAAACGGTTGCTAAGCATTGACCATTAAAATTGAATTTGTAAGTAACAAATAAATTGCCTTCAGAAATGATCGAACGTTTTTGAATGGGCATGGTTATACAACGTATGAATAGTATGTTGGTGGCACTGTAAGTCTATGTCAAATTCGAGGTAATCAGGTTAGGTTTTGCGTCAGTCTGTGTCAAAATTGACGCAAAACCTAACTTTCTAACCTCGAATTCAAGTTGAATACCACTTAATCGTTTATTGCCATAGAAAAATAAATATAATAGGGTTTGTTGTTAAGCTGTTTTCGTAAAAGCAAGAGCTGATCTTTGGGAGAAGTTAACGTTGTTCTGATTCCATGGTGAGAAACCCTGTGGACACACGGTTACATTACATTACATTGTTTATTTGGCAAGATATGGGTAGAAGAAAAAACATAAAGCAGTAAACGGAAAGATTGACTTTAAAATTGCCGAAAGATTTAATCGGAAATATTATCACAATTAAAGGGCCATTAAATTCTAACCAGAGTATTATTAAAACTTATAAAGGGCGAGATCGAAGGCATACTTATTATCAAATCAAGACAGTTTAGAGCTCGAAGATTGAATATAGATCATAGATGTCGTGTTAAAGGTAATCTCGGACGGAGCGAATTAGTAACGCAAAGAAATGTACCTATCCTGTATCACATACTCTGGTTTCTATTGTCAGATATTAATTTCACTTGATGACTAGAATTAGGCATTCGTTTAATTCAATGCTCATAAGCAGAGGTGATCGAATTTACAAAGCAAATAGTTGTGGTGAAACTGGGCAATACAAACCACAACCTATTATACATTCTACAACTTCCTCAGGTTTTACGCGTATCTTCACTTCAACATCCTGTCTTCTGTAATTTTAAGCTGCATATACCGTTTATCGCAATTTTAAAAATATATGTTCACAAAAATGTATTTCTTCCGGATAGTCCTCGATAAAGGTATTTTTTTACATACATCATCAGCAGTAGCCTTAATAAAAACCTGTTCGTCTTCGTTTTGAAAGAAGGTTTATAACAAGCTCTCTTGGAGAAATAATGTGTACGAAATTTGAAAAACTGTTTTTACGATTTTAGTGAATTCGTCGTAGATAACTAATCTACATTTCCAATACATAAACGAGATGTCATTGATTTGTAATTGGGCCTACTTTTTGGCCATGACTACACCTATTACATCTTATCTAATGTCAATGCCTCGAATATTTCGTAAGAATACCTTATAGAGGTCAAATAGGTGTGTTGGTCTTATCATAACAATTTTTGAATGGAGTCCAAAACGGTATTAACATTCAAAACCGATTAGGGCTTCACTGTGAGTATTAATTTGTTTCATCGTCGCATATCTACATGATCCCTAAACAATTACAAAGAAGATAAATTTACATCATATCGTTTAAAATAGAGGTCAATGCTTTAATTTTCTAATTACATAGCCACGGCTTTAGGTTAAAAACTCAGTTGTCACATAATAATACCAGAAAAATTAATTAGCAATTACCAATACGGTTCTTGTTCCATAACTGAGAAATATTCTGGACATTTAACGTACCGTTCTGCAGTTATCACGATATAATTATTTCCTGTAAAACCGACATAAATTTGAATATCGTCGATTCATACCTTATTCGCCCCGATACAATTTTGAATTGTGATAAAAATATTTAGTTGGGGTATAGGGTTGTAGGTTATCTGTTTAATCCGGCGTCGAACCATGGAAAGTGGTGTGGCTTATACCTCGCGTAGCTGCTGGATAGAACGATACAAACGTAGACAAATCGTGCAGATTATGGAAACGAAATCAAAGCTGAGCTATAATCACTACCAATTCTATAAACTGGAAAATTCAGATACTTAAGTCCATAATGACATCCAAAATTCATCCAAAGAAAACAAAAACCCTCCATACGAAAATCTAGCAAATTCTATAACATCTATAAAAACTAGAAAAATCCCTGTAACCAAACCATACCGTACACATGGGAAACCTACTTACTTCAGGTGCAAAACGGCTCAGTGATTCAACCACCAGAGGAGATGATGATTTATCGAAACTCGCTTACAACGGAATTGAAATGCGTAAAGCCAAATTACCAACATAGGTATCCACGGCACGACTTAACAAAAAACCGCCGTCTTCATATAAATCCACCTGTATGGTGTTTCTCTCCGATTCCATTTACTTAATCCACGATATGAATAGGAAAAAACGCTCATCTAAGGGCCAGACGCGCTCTGGAAGACTTGGATGATTTGGTTTTAAAAAGTTCTTTAATTAAAAGATCAAAAAACTGATTAGTTGTTTACCACCACAGTGGGATGAAATATTAGTAGAAAATCTGACCGTAGAAGGAAGTTCCCAAGCAACCGCGCTATTATTCATGGTGGCAATACGATAAATTGGCGAAAAGGGCAGAAAATACGCCAAAACCCAACAGAACACGTCTGATCAACCAAAACTGTACGGGATATCACGCGCAGATTCGACTAAATACGCAAGAAGGGATAATGCGAAAAACAAACCAAATGTATATCGGTTTATATCCTTTTAAATTTGCATAGTCATTAAGTAGATTTTAGAGAAAGCTAAGGTGAGTTAGCTCACTAGGGCTAACGTTAGTAAATAAAGCCAAAAATGTCAAAATCAACGTAAATAACATATTTGTCGATTCAGTCCAACTGTGCTAAGGACAATAATTATTGAATCTTCGTCGTTGATTGTTCAAAATAACGTACGACAATATGAGGAAGCTCTGGAAATGTGGACGGTTTGAATACTTACTTAGGATTTATTGTAACTTTCATAACATCTTCACGCTTTATTTGTGGTCCACCGTTGTAAAATCTTAATTTTTTATGTATTTAATAAAAAATATTGTGTTATTTTTATCGCGAACGAAAAATATTGCTGTCAGTAGGTATGTTTATTCTAGGCCAATAGTTATCGTGAAGAATGTTTATTATTAAAAACTGGTATATTGCTTATACAAATAAAAAACGACTACATATTTCGATAGCACTTCAGACTGATTATCTGAAATATCTTCCTTATTTGCTAGACGTTCATCCACTTGATTTCCAAGAAAACTTCCCGACTAATCCTCGCGTACTTTCCATAGATACCACTCGTTGACAAGTCAACAGGTTTACCATCGCTGACCTTATGAAAGTGCTTGCCCATTTTTGGTCAACGTAACTCACAGGAAGACAAAAGTCTTGAGCATTGGCAAAGCGCGCCGCCTGACCCAAGAAGGCTCGCCTTCCAACACAAATATTTAACTCCTCAACGGCGTTTAGGGTTCGAGAGCCGCGGGCATCCGTTCATTAAATTCCGTCGCTTCGAGTGTAAAACCGTCGATGGGGCGCATCCCTCCCGGCTTAACATTAATTTAAATCGGAAATTGGCCTAGGGCCCGCCAAGGACATCTAGGTCCCTCGAGAATGGCTTCTGGCCCAAGGATTCGGCAGGATTGTTTATTGTCACGGCAGACTACTCGGGCAGTCCCGATTTTGTTGGCCTGGCATCAAAAAACATCCCGCGACGCTAATCGATAGCACCGGGACGCGGACGTCGTCATGGCAACGGGGCGTCTGTATCTACGGCCACTTGATTCTCGAACTCGATAGGGATTCATTGGGGCAATTTTTCTTATCATGGCTCGTTTGGCCGGTGGTGATGAGTGTAATCTATTCCAGATATTTTTTAGTTTTGTTTTTTCCATTGGGTTTTTGTCATGCTTGCTAGGCAATGAGCTACATATTGTTTTATAGAACAGGGAGATTGTTTTCAAATGCCATGTTTATTACACCTTAAACAGATATAAATAATGATCTGCTGTACCTAATTTGTTTAGATGTGATAAGGGTTCATAAAAACATCATATCAAAAGGTATTGTACATGTAAACGTGTTATTGACATTTTTTGGAGACGAAAGAATAAAAAGTATTACATATGCGTAATTAACAGATATTAGTTGTAAAAAGTAACAACGGATCAGAAGATGTGAAAAACAAGCTATACGCGATTCCAAAATATGATAATGTGGGATCTCGAAAACTATAAAACGTCTAGATTAGATTAAATTAGAAACAAGGTGCGTATTTTTGTGGCTCCAATTTATTTATTTATCTCGATGTAAGTTTTCTATCCAACAATTTATTAGCACTTGCATTTATAGTTGCTTTGGAACTAGGCGAGACACTGGATTTATATTGACAGCACTTATTTGTTGGCAACACATTAGTTTGTAATTTTAAATATTAAAAGTTTCCGTCTTGTACGGAGGGATATTTAAAATTTATCAATACAGATAAGAAACATTCATTCGTAATTTCTGATAGCGACTTCTGTCAGTCAAAGTAAATCTTAATTTAAGTTAAAGGCGATAGAAATCCAAAACATGGTCTATGCAGACGATATTGTGGTCTTAGCTGGAAATAGAGAACAATTACAGGCAGCAGTGAACGTGTGGAAACAAAAACAATGCACATATAAAAACAAGAGCACTAACCAGCACAAAGAATCAAAATGGACAACATAGACATAGAATAATCACAAAGATATGAGTACTTAGGAACAGTAATTACAAATGATGGAGGAATAGACAGCGAAATATTAAATAGGGTGAACACAGCTAGCCAACTATACTACTTTAGTTTCTTAGTCGCGGGTTACCAGCTTTGTGGTTCCCGCTGGAACTATTCTGTTGTTTATTACTATGGAATTAAGTTCAGTAAAATACAACCGTTTGTGGAAAACAATAAAACCGTTTGTGGAAAACAATAACGTTTCTTTTATTTCTTTAGAACACACGAACAAAATACAACATATACAAATCGTTAATATTAATTTAAAATACAAATACGAATTTGAGTAGCCTAGTTTTCGATACTGAATTAATTATTCATAAAAGACTTTGGAATCTGACCACAGTCCTCGACTCAGCAAAATGCGCACATTCGGAATATGCAGAAAACGTAATATTAAGTCAAATGATATTACGCGGAGTGAATGAAGTGCTCTGATGTTACGTAAAAGTCAAAGTAAAAGTGATCTCGAAAACTAAGCTACTGTCTTTATGTATGGTGCGCCTGAACGTAAGGGATATTCCCTATTCTTTTGAATGCAATAGGATTGTCCAGCTAAGCTCCCTTTTCTCTATTGTAGCACAAGAGATTGAAATCGTCCATCGAAAAAGACTCCCTTTTCGAGCGTTTACAACTGTATTGTCAACCGGGCTTGACTTTCCATTTTCGTCTGGTTTCTTGTTATTTGGGACAAAGAGGGTTTGTTTGCCGATATTCCTGCGCTTACGATATAACCTCGGCTGTGCTAGAAATTGCACCGTGAACGTTTAGACAAGTTAGTTTTGACTGTTCAACTCGACGACACAAATCACATTTGACATTATAGATGTTTCGTATTTCACGCGTACAATTGATACTTTCTCAAAACTGACACAACGCGCACTCCACTTATGTATTAGCTGATTTAGCACTGTAATTTAAGTCACATTTTTGTTTATGGCCTTCTCTTGCACGACAGATGTTTTCAGGCCATTCATCACCGCTACGCTATACTACTCTATAAACAGAAGTATAATTGGAAAAAGAGAGATAAAGACAGAAACAAAGCTACACATATACAAAACAGTATATGCCCCAATTTTGACCTATGGGGCAGAAAGCTGGACTGTGCTGGACAAACATAAAGCCAAAATAACTATGGGTGGAAATGAAGTACCTAGAAAGAGAGAATGAGAAATACAACTTTTATGAGACCAACTGCAACAAATACCACAAGTAACCCCAATAGAAAATAAACAGTTACAATGGTATGGGCATACAAAAACAATGGCTGAACACTGAATTCCAAGACGAATTCTAGAAGCAAGAAGGGAAGGCTAACGACCAAACGGTAGACCAAGGAGGAGGTTGACAGATAACATCCAAGATATGGCAGGAAAGAAAGGAAAAACGATGGGGGAATTAAACAGATTGACAGAAGACAGAAACGACGCCGTTTAGGCAAAGAGAGAAAAGTGACAGAAGAAGAATTTTCGAAGTTCTAACTGGGCCGAAATTTGTGATTACCATGAAAAAACTAGCATTTTACTCTCCACAATTTATTAGACAATGAATGCTAGATTGAATTTGGAATACACAGGGGGCTACACAAAACTTTACAAACCATTGAAATCGATGGGGTACAAATATTTAAGAAATGTTTTCAGAAATACATGATTTATTCAAAATGTCTATTAGAAAGCAAACTCAAATTCTTTTTAAAATATCTGGAGTATGCTGACGGCGAGGAACTATTATTTACCCAGATGAAACGTTTAGATATACCACAACGGAATCATGGTACGAATGTGGTTAAAAGACGATGATATATATAATAAGAGATTGAAATCAGGAAGTAAGAGATTCACTGTGCTTTATGCAGACTATTGTGGCAGTTTAGATTTAAAAATTGAACATCGAAATTACCACAACAACTGACAGCAACTTTTTGAATCATGTTACCCTATATTCGTTGCGGAGAACTGCTGCGCGGTGAATTGACAACGTCTACATCATCCCTTGAATAACTCGTTGTGTAGAAGTTTTGCGCGAATGATGCGTGGAAGTCCCTAGCTTCTAGCTGTGGCGGCTGACGTCATGAAACAGTAAGGACGTTTCTTTGAAGTGCAAACACGGCTTGTTAAACACAAATACTAGATACAGCAAATTCTATAAGGTACAGGGTTTTAACCACTTTTTATTCAGCTCGCCCTATAGCGGCACTGTGAGGCGCAGGCGTTTTCAAGTTTGGTGCGCCCGCAACTACTTGAAGTACCGCGCGTTGCTCGAAGGAACGTTTATCGCTGCATATAAAATTTGAGCGCTTCACACACTAAAACAAAACCGTACACGTACTTTTCGTTATGCAAGCTTACAATAATTAAACTTAATACTGGCTGTATAATATATATATTAAAATAAAAAATCCAGGCCCGTTTGATCGGTCATGTAAGATGCGTTGCTGCAATTGCTGTCGGCTGCGATTCGAGGTGTTTTCAGTGGTGGTAAACTCAGGCGGTGGTAGTTTTCTTGTGTATAATGCATTCAATTTTCAACCCTTTCGTCAATGACAGTTTACCACTGCAGTCAATCTTGAGCTCTCTGCATGGCAACTGAAGGTGGTTCGTTTAATATAGGGTTTTCAAGTCCCGGGACCAAAAGTGTTTTCGGGACTTACGAGCTAAATTTCAGGTCCCGGGACTAGTCCCGAAGATCCCGAAAATGGCCCGAAAGAGAAATAGTGCTCAGGTCAAATTTCCGAATGAAATTTCCAAAGAAACCCCAATGTTTTAAGTTAAATAAAGTATTTCTGTGCTGATAATTTGCGTTGGGGCTCGTCTACAACGTCATTGTTTTCTTTTGCTTTTATTTGAACTGCAAAGTGCGTGTGTAATCCTTTCGTCAAACTGCCGCTGATTATGATAATTTTGTAGGAACCCACTTTACATTTCGCCAATTGTTTATCTTCAATATATAACAGTGTTGCCACAGTGACTTCAAATCGTTATTTTTTTAAATGTAGAATGAAGGTAGGTTGCGAATCGGAATTCATTCTAATTGTAACGCTTTAGCAGACAAATAACGAACACACTTAAAACCCAAAAATATAAATTCTTTATCTTCTTCGCACATATCTAAATCCAACAAAAAACAGACAAATACATAAATAGAAGAAGATATGCAAATGTGGCTAAAACAACACAGAGGTTTAATTCTAACATACCGAAAACAATACCTCTCCTGCGTTACGTAAAACGCAAATAATGCAGAATGTACAAGAGGCATGAGTAATACGCCAGTGAATACCCGTCCTAATTCTCTGATATCGAGTATACGCACGCATGTTGACATGGTCCCGGGACTTCGCCTGGGCTGGCTGTGGTCCCGGGACTCGGTTTTTGTGGTAGAATCCCGGGACTGGAAACCCTAGTTTAATACTGCCCGCGTGAGTCATCGTCTTTTGCCTTGTGGTTTTCCTTCAACAATAGTTTTTTCCAGGTTGTCAGTGCTTCTAGTAATGTGGCACAAGAATTGAAGGATGTTAGTGCACATTATGCTTGAGAGGCGTTTTTTGGCTTTGTTTCATCTAAAACCGACACATTGGTTCTATGTACAGTCCATGGGATGCGTAACATTGTACGCCAGCAAAACATTTCGAAGGTGTATATTCTTCTTTTATCACTTTCCTTTATGTTCCACCTCGGCAGCATACAGGAATATGGAGAACACAAGTGTTTTAACCAAATTTTTTTCAGCTTCGTCATAGCTATTCTACCTAATTGAATTCTACGTCGGATTTCATGCTCACAACTACCTCTGTTTTTAATAAGGGCTCCCAGGTATATTATTTCAGACGCAACACAACACAGTTTTATATCAGGATGTTTGACCTTTGTACCTTGGTATTAGTACGTCTTATTTAGTAAAACCACATATGTACTTGAGCAGTGGCGTATTAACTATGGTAGCCGCTAGATGCCCATATTTTACTTGGGATTAGAAAAATCCATAAACTATTTGCTGTCATCATTTTAGCTTGCAATTTCTAGTAGGTATGTATATGCCTAGGAGTTACATTTTATGAAAAAGGTGAAACAAATTTTGTTGATCACTTCATTTTTGCGCCCCCTGAAATTTTGCGCCAGAAGCCCGGGCTTCTCAGGCTTTTGCTATAATACGCCACTGTACTTCAGCTACCAACCCGTTACAGCTTGTTCCTTAAAAAAGGGAAAAGATTGGCTACCCCTGTTACGTATCTACTACTGTCACTATCTTACAAACTTGTGTTATAAATTTCTTTCAAGCAGTATGTTGTCAACAATGTCTGCGTCAACGATGGATTACAACCTGAAGTTTGATTTATACGACGTTCATCCAGTAGTATGTACGTAGGTAATAATTGAATGCCAGGTTTACACAGCTGTCTAAAAAGGTTTGTACTGACATGATAAATTCGCCGAGACTGTGTCCTTCTGTCCTTTCCAACGGGAACGTAAGTAGTCGCCGGTGGGCTAAAAATAGACTAATTGTTTCGCCACGTAAACGCCGGCGAGTTGTTAAGTACCGGCGATTGGTTTCATGCCCTGCATATCAATAGTCTCACATCTGATATTCGCGAAGGCGGCGCCAGACGAAGAAATAAAACAAAAGCCGCGGTTGGTTACTCATGTAGTCGACTCTATTTGGTCATGGGCACGATTACACGTACCGAAACGCGCAGGATTCTCGTTCTGATAAAAACCCGGTGGTCTTCATCTAGACAAGCCAAAAATGCTATTTTCATGCGTTTCGTAGCAAAACGTGGAAGCGTTATACGATTCTACTTTTTGTTGACAAATGAAGGAAGTGCCAAAATAAATTGCAACAGGCTCATTAACACGGCCGCAGTACGAATTTAGCTCGGTTTAAAATTATGTAGAAAATATGCTCTGAGCCCTGGGGAAACCCAGAAGTGTAAGGTCACTCGTACTCTAGGATGTATACGTAGGCAACCCATTATACATACAGCCTCTTTACACATTGTTTTTTCATCGTACACATGGGGTTTTCAGAAACTGGGGAATAGAGAAACTGCTAAATGACCAAAGAAATGCAGTGTAATGCTCCCTTTAGTACTCTATTTACTTCTATCCTTTTCCACGGCCATAAGACTGTCTTCATTACTTCTTTCTGTATCTTATACAGTTGTGTACTGCAAACTAAAGATTTTTCTTTTTTATTGGATGTTCTGTTCGTAATAGTTTTCCATATGCCAATCACCATATTTCAGATTCATAAACAGATACTTTTTCCATGTTTATCGTTGCTCGTTGGAATATTTCGCCGTTTGCGAGTTATAGGACGCCAAAGTTCAAAAAGTGTTGTTTAACGCCAATAATTAACGAACCGTTGACGCTACGGAAAAGCGTTCGAAGTTAAATGCTCTACTCTTCGCGAGCTTTCCAAAGATGTTTCACAAGACAGCCTTGACCAAACCTAACAGCAGTAAACTCGAGACTTACAAGAACGAGTTTTCCTTCGATTTCCTAGAAGTTGCTTTGCAAGTGGGCGTTTAATCAGTGCATTAAAGATAGAACTTGGCCAAGTTAGCTGTACGTTTTCAATACACGTAAAATATTATCAACGTGGGGGTAAAGTACTGGATCTCAAATTACCGACTAACAAATATTGTAAGGGGTATCTTAGTCTTTAAGTGTGTTTACAACACGCATTATCAAAGGCTGCAATTAACCTAACAAGCGCAAACAATGCACCTCTTCTTTGAATTGCACTGCCAATCGACGCCAGCTGCGTTTTTTTTTAATTTTTATTTTCCATTTTTGCAGTATCAATAATTGTCGGTGGAGTTATGAGGATTTGAAAATTTTCAATTTCAAGTTTTGGTGCCCCTAATTTTTGGCATTGCGTGTGGGTGGGGTGGCATTTCCAATAAGTTTTAATTAATTTCTAATAAACCGACTTAACGAAATTCAAATAATGGTTATTTAACCAACAAGTGTGTTAATAAAGGTGATTAATAATCGAGAGATTTTAACGCGTGAGCGAGTGGAGCGAGCGAACGCGTTAATGAGCGAGATTATTAATCACCGATTAACATAAGAGTTGGTTACAAGACTTTTCCGTCAATCGTACGTTTATTAAAATCCATCAAAAATATTTATTAGTTTTGACATTTCAGATACATTTGACGTTTAGTACGTATGGTTGCCGATGCCGGAGCAATTTTGCGGCAATTAAAATACTTGGCGGTTGGAAATCCACCTCTGTTGCCGAAGGATACATTGAGAACTCAATAGGTATAAAATACAAACTGCCACAAAGATATTGAGCGAAGCGTCTTCTAATGTAAATATTTATATTAATAAATCCACGGAATAATTTAACCTTTAGTTTTGACATTTCAGATACATTTGACGTTTAGTACGTATGGTTGCCTATATAAAATCATTGCGAAAACGGGTCTATTAATGCATGATTTTTTAGACAAAATCGTGCATTAATGAGTCGATATATAAACGATTGACGGAAATAGCTATTTATGCAACAAGTGCTAAAAGTCGACGTTTATGCACGAGAGATGAAAATTATGAAACGAAGCCGAAGGCTGAGTTTCATAACATGTCTCGTGCATAAACGACTTTTAGCACGCGTTGCATACAATATTTTATCTACGACCTTAATTTTACCGTTATTAATCCATAAATATCGATTTAAGAAATGTTTGCATCTACGACACTTCTAATTTATGTCATAATAAATAGTAGGCCATGGGCGGGCGAATGTTTGCGAAGCCAGTGCTGTGAAGGTCAGTTACGAAATGTAATTATTAATACTCCACATCTGAGTGTATTCATTACATAACGCTTTAATTATTTCAAAAACACTTTACCTGTAACGCAAGAAGCAACTACAATAACTTTACAACTTCACTTCCAGTTCAAAATTGTAGTTTTATAACCTCACTTTACTTTTAGCACATGGGCTAAACGTAAACAGCTGATTTCTTTAATCACGGTAAACTATAAAACGTCACTTTTAGTGAAACAAGCTAGCGCTAAAAGGCCTACTTTTAGTAGTGGTCGTAGATAAAAGTTATTTGCAGTTTATATAGTTCTAATGATTTTATAAAAGGTTGTACAGGGTTATTCATTATAAATTACCCACCCCTTATCATCGTTATTATTGCCTATAGAAAAAAAAGTTTTAAATAAAAGTTATGTGGTTATAACTGAATTTTGTTAAAATGCTATCAAAAGTACAGTGGCGTGCATAATTAAGGGGATACAAAAAAGTAATATATTTTTTTAAATGGAACACCCTGTATATTATTAAATTTTTGGAATGATCTTTCTTTCCTGATTTCAAAAATATACCATATGTTACCCTTACCTTATACCGTTTTTGAGTTATTAAACGTCAAATATCTTAGTTAAACTAGTTAACATTATTAAATATAACAAAGTTTTATTCAGGAAATTTAAATATAAATAAATGATAACTAATTTTTATTATTTCATTAAAGAAATGTCACTTATCAAACAAAATAGTTGCATTTTCATAGCTTACTTTAATAATTCCTATTTACAGTAACTAGTTTAACTAAGATATTCAACGTTTAATAACTCAAAAACGGTATAAGGTAAGGGTAACATATGGTATATTTTTGAAATCAGGAGAGAAAGATCATTCCAAAAATTTAATAATATACAGGGTGTTCCATTTAAAAAAATATATTACTTTTTTGTATCCCCTTAATTATGCACGCCACTGTACTTTTGATAGCATTTTAACAAAATTCAGTTATAACCACATAACTTTTATTTAAAACTTTTTTTTCTATAGGCAATAATAACGATGATAAGGGGTGGGTAATTTATAATGAATAACCCTTACATATGCAGTTATCTAAACTTTAAATAATATTACTTGCTACAGCAATAATGCCTCGATTATGTAGCAAAAAGTGTATTAGTGTTATCATGCTGTATCATAACTACAGTATGATCGAAAACTTTCAACGTCTAGAGGGCTGTGGAATTTCAGTCAGACCTCGCCGTTCGCGGTTTTGCGGTTCGCTGATTTGATTTTACGCGGGACTGCTCCTTTTTCTTTGCCGTTTGTGTATATTTGCTTTGCCGTTCGCGGATGGAATTGCCAACGTTAACTGTTTCAACCTTCACACGTTAACGGCCGGTCTTATGAAGGCCACTAATCTGACGTAAACTTTAATTCTCTGTTAAAATAAACAAAAGCTCATAAAAATTTGTTTGCTAATGAATAATATGTCATAAGCGCTAACGTTTTGATGAGCTTTTGTTTATTTTAACTGCGATTTAAAGTTAACGTCAGGTTAGTGATCTTCATAAGACCGGCCCTAAGTAAATAAAGCAGACGTATGCGGTTTATGTCATGAACACCTAAATAACATTATTTATCACGAACTTGTAAACACACTCATCGAGCCTATTTCTTTGAATCTCTTATTACCAAATCGGACCTGAAATAAATTGTAAAATTATAACTTGAATAAACAAATGGACATTCGAGCTCTAGATTCAAGTGGCAGACTTACGTTACGTATGGAATTTTAGTTCAAGCTTTACTGTCTTCTCGAGCGTTTCTGCCGAAAATTCAATTGAGTTTAATTTTTAAAACACTGAAAACCATGTCGTCAAAGCGTCAAGTTTCTGCTTCAGATTTGCCAGACAAAAAACGTAGAAAAGTTTTGGTTTTTTGAGGTTGCATAGTATAAATAAATCTAGTTAATGGAACCTAACCCCGTTTTTATCATTTATGTGTTTACTTGCGCATCGCGGTTTTGCGCTTCGCGGCATTCTTCTGGAACGTAACCCCCGCGAACGGCGAGGTCTGACTGTATTTTGTCAAAAAAATTTGTTGGTAGTCGTGGTAGTAAAAGTCATACTGGAATTTTATATCTGTCAGTTTAAGGTTATGTCAGGATTTTCATTTCAACAAAAACAACTACAGCTATTCAAAATGATTTGCTGCATTTTCCATACACAGAACCACCTAGTGCTCAGCATTAAATATCCTGTAAAAGTTAAGTTTATCTGTCAAAATTGTATAGGTTATATTATTAAGTAGCTTTACTCAGCACTGCCAACATAAATTTAATTTAAAAAAAAATCCACAGCCCACTAGAACTTGAATGTTTTCGATAATACGGTATCAGTGCGGAAGCGTAGAATTTACAACTTAAAAATGCATTTTACACAAAGATTAACTATTTTCTTGCTGAAACTAGTATTAAATCGTGTACTTGAAACTTGTCATAGTTTATGGATGAAAATGGTATAGGTATTTTAGTTGTGGGTTACACTCGCGTAAATAGTAGTAATAGGATAACAACACTTTAATATAATTTCCACGTATACTCTATTCACCATGGTGCCGGATTGTCAAAAATGAAATTGTATAGTAGCACTGTTGAATTTCGATTGATTTTTTTGTTACTACTAGGTTGGACAACGCAAAACCGTAATTTTGAAAATTTGGTTTTTGTTACCTGGCAACTTTCATTGTGTTTGTGAAGGTTTTATACCTTTTCTTGGTAGTTCTCATCCGTCTAGCAAGATGGGAATCATTGCAGTATGTGTTCCAACGACCCTGCAGCGTCAGAATGTTGCAAAGTGTGTTAATTTTTAGTACTTGCATTAATTGTCTCACGTACTGCCACTGCGTCGGCGCAGGTTGTCAATCACTCGCGACCCTCTTTACACTGTGTTTTCAGAGTACGTCAATTTCAAGCGACCCTCGTGCTGACATAGGACGGTTTTGTCTTCATCGGAAGTTGTAGAGTTGTGGAACTATTGCCGCTTCGTATGTGTAGCAGTTTATGCCTGCTACAGTATCTACATTCTACAGCATACCAGCAAACTTTTAGTCCTGTGGTAGATGTGTACTATTTTTCGTAGCCCCAGCCATGTAGGTATTTTAAAATAAGCAATTGTATCATATTTTTACACTTCCTGTCATGCGTAATTTAAAAAAGTAATGAAAAAGAAACCGCCGATAGATTGATTAAATACCAGTCGGCGGGTATATTAATTTGTCCACATCAGTGACTCAGGTACATAAAAAATGTTTTCATAACCTTCCACTTCAAAAACAATACAAGATAATCTACCTCTATCTGTCGTCACAAATACAACCAGTGTTTACAATTACGGTATTTAATACCCACACAGTCGTCTTCTTTAT
This sequence comes from Agriotes lineatus, assembly GCA_940337035.1. Taxonomy (NCBI): domain Eukaryota; kingdom Metazoa; phylum Arthropoda; class Insecta; order Coleoptera; family Elateridae; genus Agriotes; species Agriotes lineatus. Next base: position 975,385 of record OW679199.1, on the reverse strand, counting down.
ATTTCTAAATTGATAACTTACAATTCAAAACATTTTAGAACACACAAAAACTACTATTTTGCCAAACACAATCCAACGAGGTTAGAATCGTCATTAATTAATTTGTTGTAATTTCAGTCCTATAAAATAGGTTACTGCAACAATATAATCCATTTATAAATATTCTTCGTGATTTTTCAATGTAGCAGTAGTAAATATTATATTTGATTTTTTTTGGCATGAAGTATATAATTCGTTCACATTTTATTCAACATGTGGTCGTGTGGCTGACTGCTATTTTTTCTTTTTAACTTGTTAAACCTGTTAGATTTGCGATGCTTCCAAATCTTATAACTCTCAGTTTAAGACAGTGTTGTAATATTTTGTGAACTGGTTATTACTGTGCGCTTTTAAAATATTTCTATAGTTTTTACCTATTCTACAAAACGCTCTACAACTAATACAAAAAAATATATTAGATACCTACGTTTTATATAGGCTGGCAACAATGCACATCAAATATATAAAGTACATTTTTTTTCTATAATAATTTTCAAGGTCAGCTTTCTAGGGGATAAGTTCCACCAAAAAAATGATTGTCATTTTGACAGATATGTCATAATTTAACATCGCTTGCTTCGTTTTTGCAATTAAAATATGTAGCAGTACATATCGTAGCTTCTACAGGAATATCGTTCAATATTAATTAATCCTAATAGATAGGCAACTTTAAGCGCAAGACCAGTAGGAGGGGTTGCCTACCCTTTTTGAAATTTAATTTAGAAGGCCCAAGGTTAAGGCTGCCAACTATTGAAGGCCTCAATGCGGGACATGGTTATTATGAGCGGGGGGTGGGGGGGGGGGGTAAACACAATATATACAGATATATAATAACAGTTATGTATGGTACAACTGAATAAAAAGGCATTTTATCCATAAGGGGAAAACTTTAGCTCACGAGGCAAAGCCAAATTTAGTTATACCGATGGGGCCACAATTATACATATATCGAGAGATCCAAAAAAAACTGTTCCTCAGCGGGCTGTGGAAATTCAACGTATGAATAATATGTTGGTGACACTGTACGTCAGTGTCTAATTCGAGATTAGCAGGTTAGGATTTGCGTCATTTTGTGACATAACTGACGGAAAATCTAACCTGATAACCTCAAATTTGACATTGACGTACAGTGTCACCAACATATTATTCATACGTTGAATTTCCACAGCCCGCTGAGGAACAGTTTTTTTTTGGATCTCTCGATATAACAGCAATGAGTGGAAGTGAATAAAATGCATATTTAGTATGAAAGAAAGAGACACATATATTTATCTTACATTGTAGCAGGCTGAAACTGTATGGTTTGAAAATTATGACAGACGTCAAAAATGTCAATAAATACAACAAAACATAGGTATTTGTATCTTAAAATTAAAAGAATAATTTGCATAATTAACTGAAGCACGTGTAGAATCTCATAATGCAAAAATATGTAACAAAAAAGTCATATCTATTAAAACAAACTCTTTAAAGCTTGATATTTGTGTAGGTGAGGTTTTTAAAAATAAAAAATGCGGATGAAAGCCTCTACAGAATTCCATAATTTGGAAGTGATGTAAAGCCGCGGGTCCCTTGTTACTACGATGTGTAGCATGTAAAAGATCCCTTGCTAGGGTTGAACCTCTTAGTCTCGACAAAATTCTAAGTAGAACTTTGACCATATGACCAAAGCAGTCGGTGTCTAAGGTACTTGGTACTGTGCATACCTAAACCTTGTCCATTAACAAACAAACCAACAAACAAACAAACTAACTTTAAACTGTGTAGAACGTCATAAGAGTAATTATAAGTAGGTATTTATGTAAAATTAACGCAAAAACTCAAACTGTTTCCCATTCTGGTCTAAACACTGTTGCAAGCGATCCTTTACTGATCTTCAGACAGTGCAGCAAAGGTCATACTCTTGGGAAAGGTCTTGAAAAGCATTTGTAATTGCTTCTTCGAGTTCTTCCAGATTATTGGGTTTATTTTGATACACTTTATTTTTAATCCATGCCCAGAAAAAATAGTCCATTGGTGTTATATCTGGACTCCTAGCTGGCCAGTCAACAGCGCCCTTTCTTCCAATCCATTTGGCTGGAAATTGTTCATTTAAAAATGTTTGAACAGCTGCTTCAAAATGGGGAGGTGCGCCATCCTGCATAAAATATAAATCACCAAAGTCTTCTCTTTGCTGAAGTTGCGGTAGCACGTAATTTTGCAGCATATTTAAATAATTTTGAGCAGTTACCGTTTCTCGAAAAAAGTAAGGACCAACAACCCCAAAAGATGAAATCCCTCCCCAGACAGTCAGTCCTAGTTCGTTTAAGCGTTTTTTCAAAGTAATATGAGGGTTTTCAATAGCGTAATGAACACAAGAATTTCGATTTACACTTCCTTTCATATTTATAATAGAGGCGGATGACCGCATTTCTTTGCTCTGCTGTGAGACGTCTAGTCATTTTTGATTTTTGACTTTTGATGTGCCAAGCTGACATGTAACTTTCATATGTGATCATTTTTCCGGAATAAAAATGAGCCTACTAAATTTTAAATTAGATATGTTTATCTCTTTCTTACAAAGGTGTTGCTATATGTTATTCACTTCCACTCATTGCTGTTATTATAATTGTGGCCCCATCGGTATAAAATTTTGAAATTGGATAAATATATCATGTTACTTGTTTTTGTACTAGCTACCACGGTAGCACGTATTTATTTTGTTAGCATATTATCCACACTCATCGTTAAAATGTTACTTTATTATGGATTTTCCTAGATAAAATACAGCTTTACAAGTAAACATTGAAAAAAAAATGCTGCCCTTTACTATTATTTTGAATAGTGGTATATCACGTACCATGAATTGTGACACTTTTCAGATCGAGAATGCAGTTTGGGAAAGCGTAGAGCCGAGGATTCGTAAGCATTCGAGATTAAGAAATGCGGGACTAGCGGGACGCATATGACGTTTTGCGGGACGTTTTCAATTCAGTATTTGAATGCGGGACTAGTACTGCTATTGCGGGACCGTCCCGCACAATCCGGGACGGTTGGCAGCCTTACCCAAGGTTACGTTAATAAAAGAACAATAAATAACAAAAATTATTACTTCCTGTTTAATTGAGAAAGCAGAAGCGAAGCAAATTGAAAATCCTGGCTTAGAAAGGATACAAGCAGACAATAGTAAGCCTTTATTTAACTCATACAGCATAGTATTAAAACATAATAATTTTTCAGGCAGATAGGATAAATTCCACAAACATTGTCTTTCTGAAAAGGGCAGTTATTATATAACTGGTAGGTAGACGGCAAACTAATACATACAAATAGTAATAGAGGGTTTTCCTTGATTCAGCTCTTAGTGTCACCTCTTTGACCACCAGCTCTTAGTGTCACCTCTTTGACCACCAGCTCTTAGGGCTTCCTCTTTGACTACCAGCTCGTCGGTCTTTTTCATTTGACGCCAGTTCTGGTCAGTTGTATATTCGCCATGGAGAAGTGTGTCGATAAGTTACGAGCGATAAGGAAAAGAGAGGACGCAATTAGAAATCTATAACCAGTTAGGAGATCACTCACCAGTCAAGGGCAACTTCTTTGGTTCGCTGAGGAGTTCTTCATAGTTAATGTTGGCAGATGGAGAGGTCCAGGTTCAAGGGTTCTATGCATTAACCGTATGTTAGTCCTGAAAGGGTTTAATATCGTTAGTTAGACTTAAACCCGCGTCATAGCTTAAATATAATTAAATTAGGGCGTAAGCCTTAAGAATATTCAATAACAGATTAGTTTCAAGTAAAAACAATAGTTACTTACCAGGTGATGTGGCCTGAAGTGAGATTAAATCGTTCTGTGACTGTCAAGTTGGTTTTTGGGTCACTTGTCAAATAATAAGTTTTTTTTTCATAAAGGACCTTTCTTATACTACATGGAATGATACCAATTAAACTAAATACCGATCATTAATCGTAATTAAGACCTAGGAAAGAGAAATACGAGGGTATAGAGAGCTCTTTATATTTTCAACTTACGAACCGGAGGTTATTAATTAAATAGGTATAAGAAATCTCCTAGATACTGATAGATTCATTAATCCTAACGTTTTATTAGAACAAATTCTAACTTGTCAGAGAAGAATAAAACTTGCTAAATAATTACATAATGTGTATTAAAATTAGAAAGGTATAAGCCTCTAATGCATAACAATTGATTTGTGGACTGTTAGAAAGAATACGTAACCTTTGTAAACTTATTGAATTTAAAACTTTTTAAATAAAGTTATGGCGCCCATTTCTTCTGATTAATGAACTTTTACCTTTATATGAAAGTGAAACGAACTAAAAATCCCACAATGGTTAAACCCTGATAAGAAACCGTATCTTGAGCTAGTCGGTGAAGTGTAAGCCTTCAAAGGTAAGTAAGGATGAGGGGTACAAATATTTCTTGGTTTTCTTTTTTTATCCGATTTTATTGATGATGATGATGATTCCATGTTAAAAAAAGAAATTTGTCAAGAGTTCAAATTAAGAAACTTTGACATTCAAAATTGACACATAACCATAATTTAAAAAAATCTACTAACACGAGGTATAAAAATTTCCTAGCGTTTTAATCACATATCTACCAACATTGTAACACTGACAGTTATTATAGAAAAAAACGTACTTTAGGCCATTCAGTAAACACAAAAACATATAATTTTTTTGAAGTTGGCATATACGTAAAATTTGTCTGCTAGGGATTCTGTATTTTGTTTTGGAAAGGTTTCCATTCCTGCATAAAGGTAACTTTGAATTTAAAAATGACAGTTAATAAATATCATTAATTCAGTGTCAAAGTACATACTATTCTGGAAATTCTTGCTTGAACTTTTATAAAATGTAATAATAGCTATTTATGCAACAAGTGCTAAAAGTCGACTTTTATGCGCGAGACATGAAAATTATGAAACGAAGCTGAAGGCTGAGTTTCATAACATGTCTCGCGCATAAACGACTTTTAACACGCGTTGCATACAATATTTTATCTACGACCTTAATTTTACCGTTATTAATCCATAAATATCGATTTAAGAAAGGTTCGCATCTGCGACGCTGCATCATAATGAATAGTAGCCTACGCCGCTGGCGATTGTTTGGCCACGCCCGTGCTGTCAAGGTCAGTTACGAAATGTAATTATTGATACTCCACATATGACTGTATTCATTACATAACGCTTTAATTATTTCAAAAACGCTTTACCTGTAACGCAAGAAGCAACTAGAATAGCTTTACAACTTCACTTGCAGTTCGAAATTGTAGTTTTGAACCTCCCTTCACTTTTAGCACATGTGCTAAAAGTAAACAGCTGATTTCTTTAAACACGGTAAACTATAAAACGTCACTTTTAGTGAAACAAGCTAGCGCTAAAAGGCCTACTTTTAGTAGTGGTCGTAGATAAAAATACTTATTAATAAATGCTACATCAATAGTATCAAACACAGTATTTGTTTAATATCCTTAAAAGTAGTGATGACAGATGCTAATTAAATGTCACACTCTTAACCTATTTGTTTTAGTAACTTTTTGTAAGTACCTTCCTAGACAAGAGATGCATTTTGGAAGTACACTCATGAAATTTTAGAAATCAAAGGCCACTTTGTGTTTTTATGTTTAGTGAACAGAATGTAGCAGAAACTACATCTTAGGTCCCAAATTACATAACCTCAAAATATGACATTTTAAAAGCCAAGGTTATAATGTGAAAACTGTCGAGTCACGGCCAATCAGAGGTTAAATACAATTGCTCATGGTATATGTAAAGAATAGGTCATGGTCTTTGGTCATACGGTCATTTTGTTGCATCAGATTTGTTTGTCAATCATGTTCCGTGACGGCATAGAACAATATTTCATTTAGTCTATCAAACTGGGTGGTGAGTATTGCAAGTTTTTTTCTGCGTAAGTTGCCAACCCGGTCATCATATGTCGGTAAATCTATTTAAAAGTTGCAGCCCAGGGAACAACTTAATAATAATAATAATAAATTAATTTTTTTAAAGAATGTTTATTACTTGATTAACTACACATTTTCTTCACAAAACTTAAATATTTCATCAAGTTCTTGTTTCTCCAGGGGATGGTGCTGTAACCCATGATTACTAGAATACAAAATGGCCACCACAAAACAATACCTATGGCCACAGTGGTTGATGGTTATGGCTTGCGGGAAGATAATGTTTTTTGAAAAATATTAAATCACCAAATTTGTCACTTGCGATTTTGTAACAAATCGTGGCACACAAACTGCTTTAAATTCACCAAATTTGTGATAAATTCCGGAATCTGGCAACACTAGGGTGGTCACACCATCAAACTTGTTATATATAATTGTTTGAATTAGCTGTTAGTAGTTAGGTTAGGGTCTGCTTTCAAGACAGAGTTGATCATTGTAAATGTGTATTTTTGTTAAATATGGAAGAACAAGTCATAATTCTTTCGTTAGTAGGTTTAAATCAACTGTTGTATAATAATTAATACGAAACAGCGAAAAGTGTGGGCCCATAATGGTTACAATGGTGTGATCAAGAACGAGGGGTGTTATCAATGGTACACAAAGAACTGAAATTTGAAGATGGGGGTAGCTTGAAAAATTATTCCAGGATGGGCGAAGAAGTGCTTAGAAACTTTTAATATAGTCACAAATACAATTTAAAAAATCAAAACAGATTGCATCAGACAGTTCCATGCAAATTAGAGCCCGTCATATTTTTAGAGATGCTTTACAAACAAAATTGGGGTCGTCAGAAATACATCATCATTGGTGTATCCTTAAAACGTCTTTCTGCTCTGTTCTTCTTTTTAAAATCTTATTTTGCATTTATTTTTAAATATTTTCTAAACAATATCATTATAACACACATGGCAGCCAACATTCAGATCTTAAAAAAGCTTTAATTGAGATAAATAAATACTCGTTTACAACAAAGAAATTTTTAATTACAAACTATATGTTGTACTATCCAAGACGAAAAAACAGAGACAGCTGCTAATATGTTTAACTGTGAGTGTGTTTCAAACTTAATTGTCAATACGCAATAGTTTTTTTACATTATAAAGATATGATTTCAAGAACTATTTGATATGTTTTTAAGTAACATAGCTTAATTTTTAGCCATGGTAGATCAGAAATTAAAAAGCAAAACTGTTTTTTATGTTCCATTAACCTAAGGTAAAATAAAACAACTTAGGAATTAACTGGTAAACTATTATAAAACTTCATTTTAAAATATCTTCTTTTTGTCTCTGGCCACTTTCTACCAATGACTTCTGCTTTGACGCTTTTAAGTAGGAGTAAAATATTTTGCAATCCATGAACCTTTAGTTAATCCGAAGGATTTTATTGCCAAACCCGAAGTTTTCGGGTCAAAATAACATTGTTGGCAACCCTATTATCAATTTGTTTAGACGATGTTATGAATCATAATCGATTTAGTAAATGTAATTGTTTAAAGGCCCATTTAAGCTAACGAAATTATGCTAAAGTCTCTGTTAAGATTGTTCCGATATTTTTGTTGTTGTGGATATTACATTAACTCCAGGTCCTGGATGGTGTAGCTTGAACAAGCGTCCACATTCGATCAGTAGAGTTAAGCAACGTTCTTTCTGGTCAGAACTTGGATGGGAGTTCCATGGCTGCTTCTCTCGGCGCCTCGTGATACAGCTATCACGGAAATAGTTGGTCCCTGATGTCATAATAACATCATGACAGCCGTTAGTGGGGTTGGAAGTCCCCATAAAATGTACAGCGACGCCTATAATTGGCCTAACGGCTGTTGGCTGAATACCAAAATTTAAAAAAAATAAAAACTTGTACAACTAACAATATTTGAAAAATGTTCAAATGACAAATTAACCTGTATTAGAACATTCTTAAAATGAGAACTGAGGAATATGTGTGTTAGTACTTTTAAGTTGCCTCATAAGGAGTTACTTTTCTTTAGCTGCAGTAACAGTTATAGCATTAAATATAAAGGAAATTAGGTTTTATTCCCATAAAAATATTTATCAAGAAGACTACCTTGAAGTGTGCATAACAGAATGTTTTTAAATGGTAGTTTGAAATCAGTTGGTTAAATGTTTATTAATTATACTTCAATAACAGTGTTTGTAAAATCTATAAACCTGAATATAACTAAAAATACATGTCAATATTACACCTGAAATAACAAGTTGGGGACATATGTAACCAGCATTAACTACATAAAAAATAGAGAAAATTTTTCAAATAAAACTTTTCTAAAGGGTCAAATTGAAAAGTTAGTTTATAAAGATGAATAAACAATTTTTTTTTGGGTATGTTAAAACCCATTGTAAGTTTATTTTTTAATTTTACAGGATAAATTAGGGTTTACTGAAGTCATAATTTCATAGTATTAAAGAAGCTTTAATATGAGCAGTGGCGTAGCTAGGGGGTTTTATGAAATATTTTTGAAAAAAGAACTGAAAGCCACTTTTTTTAAACACCCTGTGTTGTATTATGGAAGAAAAAATTTTACGTAAAGAAGCCTTATTGAAATTTTTAGCTCAACATAGTCGTTTTGCAGGTATTTAAAATAATATGACCACAAACACGCCCTCTTACTTACTGTTGATCATAAAATCATTTCTCACTCATCGAACTTTCCACGTTAGAATCAACTCGCATAACTCATCAGTTCGCAGCATTAACGCAGGGGTTCCGCAAGGGTCCATATTAGGCCCCATCCTTTTCAATCTTTTTATGTCGGACGCACCAGAAATTGTCAATGCAGATTTAGCTATGTATGCTGACGACACAGCTATAATTACTCAAGACCCTGACATTACTCGAGCAGCACGAAAACTACAAACAAGTGTAGATCAATTAAATCTGTGGTTCCATAACTGGTGTCTAAAAATAAATGCAAACAAATGTGAATGCAAAATTTTTACCCTTCGGAGACCTCAAGATCCACCAAACATAATCATCAACAACACCTCTATACCCTGGAATCCTAAAGATAACGCCGTTCGCTATCTAGGAATTTACTTAGATCGAAAATTAAACTGGAGTTATCACATTAATAAGAAGCTGTCGGAGTCATATGCTAGACTAAGCATGCTTTACCCAGTTTTGAACAAGAAGTCACCCCTCAGGATAGAGTGTGGAAATCTTATATACAGTTCGATTATTAGGTCGATCTTTACCTATGGTTGCAGCATATGGAGCGCAACTTCAAAGACTAACATGAACAAACTGCAAGTATTGCAAAACAAGGTGTTGCGCATCATAACCAATGCACAGTGGTTTGTTAGAAATTCCCAAATACACAGAGAAATAGGTATTCCCACGGTACAAGAGTTTATAACGAAGTCTGTAAAGAATTTTTATAATAATATTGACCAATGCAGCGGTGCAGTACATTATAATATAGGCAGAAAACAGCTACACAATAGATTAAAAAGAAAGTTACCGGTAGATCTCATAAATGATGACAGTGAATAATAATAATAATAACCCTAAACACCGTTGCATCCTTACTAGACATTTAATCATCATTGTGCCAGATACATTGCGCGATAAATTCCTGAAATTGTAAAAGTTAAATATTAGTGATTGTGGTGTCCAAACCAGACAGTGATTTTCGTGATACAAACATTAATGAACAATGCCATGAATAGCACATAATGCTGAACTGGCAAAAGACGAGAACAAGAGAAAATAATATGACACTTTTGATATGATTAGCAAGTCGAGAGAACTTTTGTTCGTAACATTAATTTTTCTTCGATAATACGACACAGGGTGTTTATAAAAACACATTTAAAGAATATATCTGTGTTAAATTTGACTTGACAAGGCCGTCACTTTTTTATTGGCCCTTTAGGAAAATATTTTATATGAAAAATCTTCTTTATTTTCTGCGTAGCTAATGCTGGTAAAATATGTACTTAACTTTCAGGACCACCCTGTATATGCATTATCATTCAGTCCTTTTAATAATGAAAATATATACAGTAGACGCTCTCGATAACGTGAACTAATTCAAACCAAGTGTGTTCACATTGTCGAAATGTTTACATTAGCAAGCGTGATTTTATTAATAAACACATTATTAAAAGAAACGTTTAATAACACAATGAGAAACAAAACATATTATGACAGTGATAAGTAATACACATTTTTAATGAGAAGAAAAATAAGCTGCTATTTTATTCTGCATAAATTAGCGCCTATGTTCAACAATCCCACCCATCCGATTGACTCAGCTGTGTTGCAGAGGGGAATCCCCTACATAAATCGGTGACTAACCTACTATCCTATAATATGAATTTTGTGTTTACATTAGCGCGATGTTTTCATTATCTGGTGTTTATGTTATCGAGCGCTTGCTGTAATAATTTTCTTCTTCTGTGGTGTCATACCGTAAGTCCATATACCGATTGTTGAAGTAACTTCTTTCTATTTTTACAGGTCATTTAGATATTACGTAGAGAGAATCTTCTGTTAGATGTGCTTTGATTATCTTTATTTGATCACTTCTTTTTGTACGTCTTATCCAAACAATAATTCACTGTATTTTCTCTTATCTCCTTTTTGATATCCTTCTTTTGTTCCACTAAAAGAGCTAGCTGCAACAACTATTTTCAATAAATTGAGTGGGTGTAGGTACTACTTGTTCATTTATATAAGTTACTAATAGGTTGATTACTATACCTGCAGATATATTACTCACAGAAATATTTCTAACATATATTTATAAATCATAACAGAAACTTAGTGTTTTTTAACAAAATATCATTTATTAACACAAATTTTGCAATTCACGTAACCTCAATTTTTATCAATGTGCAATGCAGAATTCACTACTAATTTTCTTTTTGTTTTCAGGTGTTAACCCCAAAAAAATACAATGACGTGTACTTATACGATATCCCTCCACGAGCAGTACCTGTATCGTACGACGCCCCTCGCAACTGTTCGCGATGCTCACCAGCCCCTTCCTGCGTGTCTCCCACAAGCAGGGACTCGGGAGACAGCTACGACATCCCCAGACCAATCTTGAACCACCACAACCAACTGACGCCCTCCAGTTCGGCCAGCTCCCTAACCACAGCTGACTCGTTAAGTTCCTCCAATAGAAGTAGTGTAATTAACATGCCCGACTATGATGTCCCAAGGTCGCATCCACGGGGAACACACCTAGTGCTGCATGCAGCCCCACAGTTATACGACGTGCCACCATCAAATCCCCAAATAAAAGAACTACCATTGGAATTGGGCTTTGCGCTCGACACATTGGAAAAATTGCAGGCAGAAACCACGTCTGCCATATCGAAGCTGTTGGGATTCGTAAGCCCCAGCTGGAGGACCAAGGAGAAACTGGAGGGAAGCGTGATGGATATAAAATTATCCGTTATGAGGCTACGGACGTCCTTGCAGGATCTAGCGGAGTTCGGGGAGGGTGCTTTAGGAAACGCTGCACGAGCATCGGATAAAAATTTAGCATCAAAGCTTCTACCCCTGGTGATGGCACTGCGAACATCAGATAGGCTTGTGCAAGAGGCTGCCGAACAGCTGCAACAGCAGGAGTGGTCAGTGGAACTGCTGTCGCGATCAGAAAACGAGAGCAAGGGCAAGCCTGATGCATTAGAACAATTAATAGCTTGTGCACGGGCTCTAACTGAAGACGTCCGGCAGACTGCTTCGTTTATACAAGGCAACAGTACGTTATTGTTCAAAAGGGCGACTTCTCCACAAGGTGGCAATAATAACGGGGAGTGGCTGGAAGATTACGATTATGTTAACCTCGAATCCAAGGAGGCTGTAGCAAAAAAGCACGCGGAAATCCGCGATGCGCTTCCGAAGGAACTAAAAAAAGGTTACGATAATTTAGTTAAAAACGCTGAAAACGCTGCCATAATTAACGACAAAGCTGCAACTTTAGATCCTGAAGATAAACAGGTGCTGACGTTCTTCGCCGCACAAGTCGTCACGCATCACAATCACCTAACGCAAGCCATAGATGCATTTTTACAAACCGTTGAGCACAACCAGCCCCCCAAGGTGTTTTTAGCGCACGGGAAATTCGTCGTGTTAAGTGCCCACAAGCTGGTGCACATTGGGGATGCTGTGCACAGAAACGTGCTGCAGGCGGACACACGAACGCGTGCTCTCAACTGTGCGAACGCGCTGTGCGAAGCGCTCGCGACGAGCGTCAGCAAAACTAAGCAAGCCGCCCTGCAGTTTCCCAGCGTCACCGCCGTGCAGGAGATGGTGGATTCCGTAGTAGATATTTCCCACTTAGCCAAGGATTTGAAATTGTGTTTGGTGCAAGCCGCACAGCCCGTTTAGGTGGCTGGAGCTGGTGAATCGATTCCGCGTTCAACCGAGGATTCTGCTGTCAGGATGTGTACTTAGATAGTGATATTTGCAATAGTGTTTTCCATTTTGTATCATATACACGTGGTCTTTGGCAAATGTTTTCATTAGCTTACTGTATTTGGCTTATTAAGGATAGAAAGGAGGATTTGAAGCAAATATTTTTCCTGGTAAAACATCGCCTATCACTAATGTCATCTAAAAAAATTTGGCTTATCGTAAATACTGCCTTTAATAATCTTGTCTTCAATAATGGTGCGATTAATAGTGGTCTTTGTAGAAATATATTGATTCACAAATTTTTACCAAAAACCATACCACTTGATCATAACCTCACTCTAAATGAAATGTCACTTTATTAAATAAACAATTGTAGAGATGACATTTAGTTCTCAAGGCATGCTAGATTTTTATTCATAGTCTTATATTTTTTACCTGTCGGTGTCAATTGTCGCTTATATCGAGAGATCCAAAAAAAACTGTTCCTCAGCGGGCTGTGGAAATTCAACGTATGAATATTATGTTGGTGACACTGTACGTCAATGTCAAATTCGAGGTTAGCAGGTTAGGATTTGCGTCATTTTGTGTCATAACTGACGGAAAACCTAACCTGATAACCTCGAATTTGACATTGACGTACAGTGTCACCAACATATTATTCATACGTTGAATTTCCACAGCCCGTTGAGGAACAGTTTTTTTTGGATCTCTCGATACTTTGCAGAAGTAATCTCTCATTTTATGGTTTGGTTGTAAAGCAAATGCACAGTGACGAAAACACTTATGTCATCACTCAGCATGTACAGCCAGAAGCTGTCAGTGGCATAATGGCATACGCTAAGATTCAAATTAAGTTGATGCAATTTCAAAAACGTACAAAAGCCACAAATATGTATTCATCATTTCTCTTAATGAACATAGTTGAGTCTTTTTGTTCTATTTTTCAACTAACTCTCAGTTCGGAGTAGCACTTTAAGACTTAAGACTCTTAAATAGCTTGTATGTGTTGACTGATTACTATCTTCAAAATTAATAAAACTTAATTTGGGATGAAAATATTGTTGAAGTAGTTCTAGTATTGTCTAAAAGTTCGTGCCACCCTGTTACATGATGTAAGTTTTCATGGATCTCATTAGTGCTAGTTAAAATTCTAGGCGCAGCAACTTTATATTGTAACAATATTTTGATGAAGTTTTACTCTACATAAATGTAAGTAGAATAATTTCTTAACTCCAATTGCCTAATTAAAATGACCATTAAAGAGAGGTACATCGAACTACTTGCTATGTAGTATAATCATATCGAAATAGAACAGTTACATATCCGCATAAACTGTAAAAAGATGAAAACATTTGGCAAAGACTACAATTCATAATTCGCTGATCACGTTCATAAGTGCTTGCTTCCCATGACCGTTTTAAATGTGTTATCTTGAATGGACATTTGAGGCCCAATATCCGCCACAGCCGCATATTTCGTCTCAAGTGCAATAAGATTAGTGCCAAATAGGGATCTCTTTATTTGTAATGTTAAAATTTAATTTAGGCTAATATGTATGGTTGTGATTTTCCTCTATTGCCGCTCAATTAGTTCCGGCATGCATATTCACCGCAAGCACTTGCTGTTAGTACCATACCATTAGTGATAGTGAATTTACGGAGACGATAAATTCATCGAGCTAAAAGTATTTGCAATTTACATCTCCGCATACCATATTACTGACCTGTATGTGTAATTTTTGCAATTTTAATAGCGTTCTTTACCAGTAATGTAGTTATCATATCTGTCATGTATCGGTAAATGTAAAAACCTTAAGTAATTTTTTAGAACGCCCATTTAAGGAATCGTTTGCACCCATTTGCCTTGGTAATTGTACTTTAAAAATCCTTTTGTGTATATAGTTTTATGCATATAATAATTTATTATGTATAATAATTACAATTAAGTTATAGGATAAAAGAACTGATTTAATGACATTGTAATTATTTCAGATGTGTATTTTACTTAATTTTAAATAAATTCGTTAAATAAAATAATGAAGGTATTGCATAATTTAAAAAAAGCCTGGGAAATTTAAAAGAATATATTTACAAAAGTGAAAAATCATCAATATTGATGAGAAATTGCTAGAGAATATTCAAACACACAACTGGTTTGGACAACAAAAGGGATACAACGGAGAATAAACAATAATGGAGGAAGAAAATAAACATGTAGGCATGTAGAGATATAGATTGTATGAAGAGATTGGATAAATATCGAAATAACTAATAGACCAGTACTAGGTGCTTCAACGTTATGGGTGAGAAAAGATGAGTGTTGCAAGATAAATGAATAAATTGAGGGATACAGACTACTGGATAAAGAAAGATTCTACAAAAAAAACTACTAGAGCAGAGGCAAATTGGACAAACATTTAACAACAGCAAGAGAAAAAAATTATAGCTACTATTAAATATACCAAATTGTCGATTAACGGAAAAGAATACATGATAGAGATTCAATAAGAGCAGAGGAAGAAATAAATAAAACAAAAAGAAAAACAAGCAAAAGATCACCTGAATAAGAATTTAGAAGTACAACAACCAAAAATCATACCAAAGCCAAGAAGTATATGTACCATGCGAGGTACCACTCAAAACAACATACTAAAATAACACAGTTTGGACACAGAGTCTACCAAAAAGCTTCCCACAAAAAGCAACTACAAGGGCAAAGGACTGTAATACCAAAGTAAATGACAAAAAGCAAACTAATTCCACTAAGCCGCTGTTAAATCGTCACAAATAGCAAACAAAGCATCCTACAAATGCACTGAACCTAATAATCAGCAGCACAAAATTCCAACACGAGAGGAACCAAAAAATTACATGGTTCGCAGCTGACTGTTTGTCATTCGAATTGACCGCGTACTAATAAACAGGAGAAGGCGAAGTGGTATACAAAGTATAAAATCGTACAGAAATGCAAATTGAGTCTGACCATTATCTAGTTGTAGCAATACTAACGAAAAGATCTCAAAGCAATATAAAAGAAAAGTTGACAGCAAGCCTAATGCTAAACTATCTGTTGGACAATATGCAAAGAGATACCTGGTGTCTTAAAATGAATTGCATCTAGTATGCTTTGAATTTCCCATAATGAAATACCAATAACAAGCTAGGGCACACAAAAATTTACATGCAAACAAAATTCAAAACCTACTAGATGTAATTCTTTTTAAGACACCCAGTATAAAGAAGAAATACAAACATCCTTATAAATTTGTAACCAAACTGAAGATATAGAAAGGGAAGCTAGAGAAATATAATTAAACGATGCATTATCAAATTGCCATTGGAAACAAAAAATCTATGGATATCAGAATTTATGATAAGAATAGAAATTTTGCAATTACATTGATCAAAATGTCTTACTCACTTGAAATCTGAATGACTATTTATCAATTGGTTGGACGAATGCCTAAGCTCGACGTTGTCAACATCTTCAGTGATCAAAATGTGGTAGTTTCAATAATTTATCGAACTATAAGAGAATGTGAACAAGGAATACCTTGTGTAAATATACCTAAAAGTCAAGACCCTAAAAGATGTCCGTACGGGTTGTCGACAGAATGGTAAGAAGAGCGCTAAAGACAGCGTAAAAACATCAATTCGGAGGTTCGGTCGACATTTTCATGTTTCATACATGATTGTGCATGAATAATTGCATCGTAATCCTTTAAACTCTCAACAGACGTAAGTGCCAAAAATACACATGCTGCTAATGAAATAATGTTTTGGCCAGACTTGGCTTTTTGCCATTATGCGAGAACCACGAGAGATTGACTGAATCAGGACGATGTTCCATTTATACCAAAACATGACAACCAACCCAATATTCTTCAGTCAAGACATATCAACGATTTTTGGGCTTTGCTAAGCAGAAAAGTGTCCGACAATGGCTGGGATGCACAAAATAAGGTACTACTTCGTCGCAGAATATTTCAAAAATGATAAAATTGATGTAAATTCTGTCCAAGAGCTTATGCGACATGTGATGAAAATAATGGAACGCTTGCCATTATATAGTGCTATTATTAATGTTATACTAGATGTAAGATCAACATATATTAAGCGTTTTATGAATAAAATTGAATTTGAATCAAATATACATACTCAAACTTTTTCTCAAAACTTTTGTTACATACGTTATCATGCAATCTTCATTAAAGACCTTCAAAATCACTGGAATTAATGCAGAGAGATGGTTTGACGATGAATGCAAACAAGCAATAGAACATAGAAACAAGGTTAGACTTAAATATTTACAAAATGCAACCCAAGAAAATGAAGAAGCACATAAACAAACAATTTATGCAAAAAAAAGAAACTATAATAAATGAAAAGTGACATAGAAGAAACATTCGATAGAATTTTTTTTTAACACAGAATTGCGAAAAGAAATAAAAGATGGAAAATTGCCAATCGAAAATGACGACGTACTTATAATAGATGGAGAAATTGCTTCAAGAACTTGTTAAGCGATGAATCTACAAACTTTCAACTTCAAGATTCAAATGAAGCAGAAATAGAAGAATCTAGATAAGAAGAAATAAGAAAAATAATAAATGATTTAAAAATGAAAACCACCTAGTCCAGATGGAACAACATGAGAAGTACTAAAATATCGAAAAGAATGACTGAAAACGAAATCCATCAGCTCATATGGAACATCTGGAAGAATAAAAAATCTCCAATGAATGGCTGAAGGAATTAATCCTGCCACTATTTAAGAAACGAGACAGACATCACTGCAAAAACTACAGAGGAATTACCTTCCTGAACATTGTATATGTTACGGTTAAAGTGTTTACTTGGCTAGTTTATAGTACAGTGACTATATACAAGACAGTGTGGCCATACGATTGTTGGCCGCCATTAACAGGCAAATTTGAGCGTAGAGATATACAGTGCCTTTCGAAATAATCGAACGTTTTTGAGTGGTCATTATTTTGGCGCTAGTTATTTTAACTAGTTGATGTTAGTTACATGTGCAGTGTTATTTTTGGACATTGACATTTCTCATTGGCGTTCGTTCGTAGTGCTTTAAGGTGTTACATGAAGTTTACAACCGGTTTCAGTTATGCTAGTTTACAATACAGCTAAATGCCGTCTTCCTGTTCCCTGTCTCCAAACCTCCCTGTTCTGTGCTTGGTCTTCTTCCAGGTTCCTCCATGGCTCTCCGAATACCCTCATTCCACGGTTTGCGTGGTCTACCTCTTTTTTTCTTAACCGGCGGCGACCATTTAAAGATCTTCATAAGCCACGTCGTCTCCTCCATTCTCCAATTCTGTCCACAACTGATTCTGGTGCCTCCATTCTGCGTCTTATTTCCTCGTTCGTCACTCTATCTCGTCTCGATACCTTTGCGCTTTTTCATCCATTTGAACTGTGTTTAGTCTTCGTTTCATTTCCGCTGTTACAGTCCATACCTCACTGCCATAACATAGCACCGACTCTACCATTACTTTACCTCTTATTTTTTTGTTTTTGTTAGAGATAGTATTGTCCTATCAAATTGATTTTAAGTAGGTACTTTGTACTATTCGAGTTCTGATCTCTTCTGTTCCCAAACCTTTTCCATCGATTGTATTTCAGCACTGAGGTATTTAAACCTTTCTAATTGTCTTACTGCGACATCTTCATTTATTAAGACTTCATATTGTGCTTTCGAGTTGACTACTAAATACTCCGTTTCCTCTAAACTTATGCTAAGGCCCCATTTATTTTAGAAAACAATCTAATTTTATTTTTTGCCGACCGGTTTTGCTCGTTATAAGACTCGATGATTTGACCGACGTGATCTGACACAGGTAATGGGTGTACATACGCTTTGAATAAGTGATCTTCAATATTTATAAAAATATTATCAATGCAAGAACCACCGTTGCTATTAAATCGAAGATAGTTTGCTGAAGCCCATATTCGTTTAATATTTCACATAATTGAGAAAAGTCAATGTTAAAATCGCCTGTTACTACAATTTTTGTACTTGGATGATAGTTCTGCGAGATATACATCAGACTTTTTTCGAGTCTGTCGAAGAATACATCGATTTCTCCATTAGGCGATCTGTAAATACATACTACGATTACATTGTTAGTTTGTTGATATACAGCGGTTGCTTCGTATGACTTTTCTACTGAAAGAGAGGATATATCTGGCACGTGATCGCCCTGTTGATCATTCTTAAAATATATAGCAGTTCCTCCGTTTTTAAAATGATTTCTGCAGTATATGCTAACGTTTCTATAATTACAAAAGTTAAAGTTACTGTAATTTAATTTTGAAAGCCAGTGCTCGGATAAGCAAACTATATCTATGTTTTATTTTATTAGCTGTTCCTCGAGTGCAGTCAACTTGTTTGTGATGCATTGAATGTTGACATGAAGAATTTTAATAATCTTGTTTACTTGTTTCTTTGACTTTTCCTTTGTGTTCATCCTAAAAAATCCACCTTTTGCTTATTCCTGTCATAAAGCGCAAAATTAAATCTTTTAATACCCACATTTGAAGGCCAAAAACTGGGATCATACATTTCATCTTTTCGCCTTAAGGGTGCGGTTACTACAAAACTTTTTGGGAATCAGATTTTGACGGTAATTCTTTTACTTCCACCTTTTCATCCTCAAATTTTGGTTGTTTTTTAATATGTCCTTTTACCATTTCTGCTGTTACATGTGGTTTAACTCTGTACACATACAACCACACTTTACGCTCCGCTCCTGTAAAACCATATTCATTTTCTTCATTTGAAGTCTTTCCTGTGCCTAGCCGTTTGTTCACATATTTTCTCCTACTGAACTTTCTGATAGCCTTCTGAATTTTCAGAATCTTCCTGTCGTTTTAACTGGTGATCACCATTTAATTCTGCACTATTTTCTTTCACTAGATTTATGATTTCAACCATTTTACTTCTTTGGGCAGCTACCAACTCATTTTCCTTCAATGTCTGTAGCTGTTTAATATTTCCGGAACTTTCCTTTATGTTTTCACCTAACAGCTGTTCTGGTTTGTTAGTTGCTCTTATGGACCTTGACTGCTTTGATATCTGGCTGTATGTTTTGTTTGTTGATTTATCTGAGGATTTTTCTAAATTTTCTATTTTTTCTTCTAATAGCTTATTTTGTTTTTGTAGTAGATTTTTACTTTCCAACAAAATGTTGAATTTTTCATCCTTTTGCTTGATGAGTTTTCTTAGCAATTCATTCTCTATTTGTAATTTATTAACATCTGGTTCAACCACAGAAGAAATGGTTCAACTGTTTGACTCTTTGAGGTTATTTCACAGCACTTCACCCTTGCATCTTTTTCACTTACTAAACTGGAATTTTCTCTTCTTAAGCACGATCTGTGCCGTATATTTCCACAATTTATACATACGACACTGCTGGCATTTTTGGATTTACAACACTTAAACACATTTTTCATTCCATCTGTGTCCACTAAATCCACACCGCCTGCCATCTTGGATTTTTCTGGTTTAAGCCGTGGAGCGTCATAAAAATATACCTAAATGCGGTAACTCAAATCTCCAGTTATTGTTAAATAACTCGATTAATTATTATTTGTTTGTCATTTTAAACTGGCATTATTATTATTATCTCTATAATAGCAACCATAAGTAACTGTTTATAATGTTTATATGGTAGCGAGTTAATTTTCTTCTTAAATCGCTGGTGAATTAATAGTAGATTGTTCTACAAATTAAGAAAAGTGAGAGTTTTCCAGAATTCCAGCGAATGTAAAAGTTTTACGTGAGCATGGAAGAATCACTTTTTCAATGTGTTGAACATGCAATTTTTTCGTGTAGTTGACACTAATATCTTTTTAAATAATTTTGGTTAAAGTATGAAATCATTTGTAAAAACGGTATAGTACAATAAATTGTATATATATATAACTTTTGTTTCTATGAAATGAAGTATAAATATTAAATATAAATACAATCAGTTCAGTATTATTATTTCGACCCATGTCGGTCTTTGCCCTGAGTTTGGCCTTTGGCGATGGTAAAACATAACAACAGAAGTGAAAGTGAGAATTGTAAAGTAAACTGTAAACCCCGGATAATCCGTCGGCAAGCGGCACACCGACAGCCGAGAGCGAGAGCCGACCATTGATCACTCGGACTCGGACAAACTTGCATCCGAATGCGAATAATCGCAGTTCAAACGAGAGAATCGGTTGTATGACCATCGGAGTTCGGACGTTCCGAGCATCCGATTGTTCCGAGTAATCCGAGAGATTTTTTCATACGAGATATTTTTAGTAACAATCGGAATATCCCGAAATAATCGAATAATCGGATTATTTTCATTCGGATTCGCCCATCACTAACGACTGCCAACAAAATTTTTTGACAAAATAATTCCACAGCCCTCTAGACCTTGAAAGTTTTCGATCACACTGTAGTTAAAAATAAGTAAAAAAAACAAAAGTGACATACAGGTACTATTTGTGTGACAAAATATTCTTGTTACTAGTGTTGGGTCCAGTTTCGCGTATTCTCTTTAAACATTGCAAAAGTTCACTATAATCACTGCCATTCATTAATTTTGAATTCTGCGACTTTTGCTCGTAAACTTCCAAAAGTAGGTTTTCAAATTGTTGCTGTTGATTCATTTTTAATAACCAGATACCTATCCTTAAACAAATTTCACAGGATACGACAGTAAACAATAACAACACACCGCACTTGCCATAAACATAACCTCACTTTTCTAATAAATTAGCCAAATGGAATTGGTTAGTTTACATGCTAACCAACGAATTGGTTATTGTGTATTACTACCAATATTAAGTTCACACTTTATCCAAATACTGTGGATAGTTTGTAAACTAGTCAAAAACAACGGTTAATTTGTGTAGTTTTCTTGTGGTTTGTACTTTGGCGATAAATCGCGATAAATCTTGTATAGTTTGTAAACTAGCTGGATAGTATACAAACCAGCGCATATTCATAGCTATTTTAGTAGAAATATGATTTTCCATCAAAATAGCCAGACATTTGGATAGTTTGTATACTATCCAGCTAGCGTATAAACTAGCCAAGTTTTGCGCTGGTTCTATCCCTAATTTTAAGCACATAAATGAGACTGCATTTATGTTTTAAGCCAATGTAGTCAATGGCACTTAAAGGGACGACAGTAAACTACCCTGGGGGACGCAGCCTCACGTTCCAATGATATTATGGCTTAGTAGCAGGGTAGCGACCTAGTGAATGAATCACACATTAAATGCAGATTGATTTTATTATAAAAATACATGGTCTATTTCTACAAAACAAAAAAGCATAGCTAAGTCACAAAACAAAGTTCAATTATTGTGTAGATTACTAGACCGCGTTTAAAGGTACGAAATAGCAATTCAGCACTGTAAGCTGATTGTATTTCCGTGTGCGTTTGCAAGCCAGAGCGGTGAACTTGGGTTTAGTAGGTCGCTTACGGCGTGAAATGCCAAGTTGCAGGTTTGCTACGGTCTTTAAACTCGATGCTTGCGAAACAAGATTGGTTTTTAATATTTCGTAAATGTGAACTGAAATTTGCCTGTTTAATTCAACATTAAACAGATCTAAATTAAATATAATAAACTGGCGAAATTATGAAGCAAAACTGGAGATTAAAACTGCTTCTTTATGAAATCAGAATTACATTTAGAAATTCTGACTGGATTTCGTAAATTTTGTTATTAAAATGTATGTGTGTTTAATTCAAAATTAAACACATGCAGAGCAGCTCATAGGTTACTACCAGAAGGGATTTCAAAAGAAACCAATCGCCAATAGATAGAATACACCACATACTGAGACAACTGTTGGAAACATTTAGAAAATTTAACATAGAATTACGTATACTGTTTATCGATTACAGAATGATAAAGACATTATATAACACGGAAATCCCACAAAAGCTGAGCAGTCTTATAGGAATGACCTTGTAATAGCTACGCATGCAGTAGTGAGAATACTACAAAGCAAAACAGAATGTTTTCATATCACGAAAGGAGTTCGTCGAGATGTAAAATCACCAGTAGTTTTCAACCTGGCTGTGGACGCAGTAGTGAAGAATATAAAAAACACTGGAGCATCCGCATAAAAAGTACACATACAGGGTGTCCGAAGAAGAATGGGATACACGGATTAGTCATAGATTCCTTAGGTTATAATAAATCGATTAAATCTAATATACCTTAGTACAAAGTCCCTCCAGTAAGAAGTTATAGGGCCTTAAAGTTAAATTTTTTATTATTTTTTATTAACTTTGTTATCTACGACATATTTTTAAATGTTAGGTTATTATCCAAAAGAGAAATAAAAGTGTAAAAATATAGTACTCTTAGTTCATCATCGTAAAAGCAACCGTTTGCCATAAAATGCCCATCAAAGGTTTTTGGTCATCATTAAGACGTGCAATTATCAAGTAGCGATGATTAAAAAAGCAATGGGCAGAGCTGGGCAGTATTTGTATTTGTAAATACTTTTTTTATTTAAATAATGGTGAGGCACTAACAGCCCATGAAGGAGCTTGGTCTGCAAGGCAGAAGGTCAGAGCTTCGGTATCGTCGCTATCACACCCAGCTATCGCGTGTCAGATTCATGACACGTGGTGACGTGGTGAGCATCACGCATTATTACCCATTGTTCTTTCGAACGCAGGTCCCCAATTATTTAAAGCGACTGGGTAGGCCGCCCGCCAGGCATCAATCTGGGATTTGAACTCCAGACTTCCGCACCGCAGTCCAATGCTCTAACCATTGAGCTACGCTGGCGCTTATTTAAATACTTTGTAGTATTTAAATGCTAGGCTTTAAATACTTTTCAATGGGCTATATTTGTATTTGTAGGTGCAAATACTTTGCAAAGTATTTAGTATTTAAATACATTTTTGAAAGTATTTAAATACTTTTAGGCTGTTTAAACATTTTTAAAGTATTTAAAAGCTTTTAGAGTATTTAAATATTCTCAAAGTATTTAAATACTCTCAAATGATGACGTGTTGGACGTTTAAAATTACGCAAAAGGTATTTACTACTTGGAAATATAGATTTTGAAGAAATAAATGCAATTAAATACTTTGAGAGTATTTCAATACTTTGATAGTATTTAACTACTTTTATTTTTTCAAAAAATCTAGTTCTAACTCGTAAATACCTTTGCGTAATTTTAAACGTCTTTTAAGTCATTATTTGACTTATTCTGGCGTTAGCCATTACACGTTAGAATTCACACTACTTAGTCCGTAATCCAAATTTTAACAAAAAAAGATAAAATACTTAATATATAATATGAAAGCTTTCAATTAAACAATATTGCTTGAATGAAAATGAAGCGACAGAATACGTAAACCTTTCTGAGCCTTTGGTTTTAGCATTAGATATTCTGCAAGGAAAAGCTAATATGTATTATGGATTCTTGATACCAACAATCACAAATGTAAAAATTAATCTGAAAAAACTAAAAACAGAAACCTCAAGTATTTTCCTTCCTCAAATATAAAACATGTAACCACAGCTGCTAAATTTGAAGGACAACAACTTTGTATTTAAACAGAAAAATTTAAATTGATATTGAAATTTGTTATTAGCTGAAGGCCTACGACTTAGCGCAAGGATAATGCGCTAGTTTATTACTTTATTTGTCTCTTGTCTTGGTTTAGATACTGTTTTTTGTGTTATGGCAAAGATGTAAAGGATCTGTTATATGAAAACAAAAAATTAAAAAAAGCGTTTATATTGTTTTAAGTTTATATTTGTTTAACTATGGATTTACTTTTTTGTTAATATTCAATATAAGTAATTTTATCAAAAAAAAATAATTTTTCTACGATCGTGTCAAAATGACAACTTTTTGCACTGTTTCTAGTCAAAAGTGACATTTGTAGCCCCCCGAATTTGGTCTTTTTAGCACGTTGCCATTGGTGGCGTGTTTTAATATTATATTAAAACACGCTTTGTCGTAAATTTGAATGTCAACGTAACCTAGAATATCTAACACAATGTGACCGAAAAAATGTCACCGAAGAAAATTTTATATTTCTGTTACGATCATAGAAAAAATAGCGTATGATACACGTGTATAAGTGCCATTAAAGCACTTGCGATGTTAAAAGTACTCCGCTTTGCGTCGTGCTCTTAAACTCGTCGCACGTGCTGTAAAGGCGTACTTATACACTAGTATCCTAATATACTATTCTGGATTTTAAGATTTTTTTGTCGAAATATCCATAAAACCGCATCTAAACTGGGCATTGACCGCACATTTTAATAATTCATGTAAAATAGCTTAAGTTATGCCATCTTTATTATTTGGCTTACTACAATTATTAACTACACTGGAACTTTACAATTATTACTAAGTATTCGAATCAAAGAAAATTATGAACTTTATATTTATTTTTGAAAAATTGTTTAACTGCTAAAAAGTTTATAAATACTGTATTACTATTTAAATACTTCACAAGTTTTTTACATTTTAGTGATATCTAAAAACTAGAAAAATTATTTAAATACTTTTAAAATATTTAAATACTTAATGCATATTTAATACTTTTAAAGTATTTAAGTACCTTTATAAAAGTAGTTGACTATTAAATATTATAGGTATCTATTATTTAACTACGTTTTGCTTATAAAAAGCTTATATTCGATTTTCATAAAGTATTTAGTATTTAAGTACTACGTTTTAAAAGTATTTTGCCCAGCTCTGGCAATGGGTAGTCAAGGGCGTAGCCAGGATTCCAGTTAGAGGGGGGCATAAATTTAATTACCCAATCAACTACTACTATTATTATAAAGTACTTTTTTTCTATAATAACTGTCAAAGTGTTACAATGTTGGTAGACATGTGATTAAAACGCTAGGAAATTTTTATACCTCGTGTTGGTAGAACTTTTTCAAAATTATGGTTATGTGTCAATTTTGAATGTCAAAGTTTCTTAATTTGAACTCTTGACAAATTTCTTTTTGTAACATGGAATCATCATCAGCATCAATAAAATCCGATAAAAAAAGAAAACCAAGAAATATTTTAAATGCAAAAATGAAGCAAGCGATATTAAATTATGACAAATCTGTCAAAATGCAATAATCTTTTTTAGTGGAAAAAAGAACTAAAAATCTATGTACCAACATTATTAAAACTAGGGACCCTGCAGGAATGCAACTTATCCCCTAGAAAGTTGACCTTGAAAATTATTATAGAAAAAAAATGTACTTTGGTTTTAAAATTTTTTACAAATTACAAAAATTATAAGTTGAAACATCATCAGTTTCCGCAAATCTGCTGCAGATCGTAGCTTATTTTTTTTTAAATGTTGTAGAATGTGAATTGCAATAATGACTATAAATCAACTGCCTTTTGCTCTTTATAAATGTTTAGGGGTGGGCCTGCCCAACCCTGCCCCTCCCTGGCTACGCCCATGTGGGTAGTGATTGTGATATATAGTAAACAACAATGATAAATCAATTAATGACATTAGTAAAATAGAAATTTGTTCTTTTACGTGTACTAACATGCCACAACATAACGAATTCTCCAATGTTGAAATGTTTGTTATGTTACAGCTTTTTCGTTAGCAGAAAACAGAAAAAATGATGTCATCAACGTCATTAATTGATTTATTATTGTTGTTTGCTCTTTGAGTTAAAGCAAAAATAGATAGTTTTACTTTTTAAGGTACTCACCCTGTATATATTTGACCGAAATTTTCTTGGTTTCATGTCAGGTAGACTTACAATCCACATGCAAAATATAGTCTTCCTCCAACAAATAGTTTTTAATAATAATAACAAACTTTATTTAGCAATTTGCTACATAATATCAAATTACATTATTGCACAACACACAATAGGTAGTCACAATATTGTACAAAGTAAAAAAATAAAAATTCTGGCTAACAGCTAATACTAGTAACCTATCTTATGCCTAAATAATAACACAACTTGTACTTTAAAACTATTACCTATATAAGAACTGTATAGAGAACTGGAAACTGGAACTATCTTTGGTACATCTTAACTAGTTGTTTCTTAAATAATCTACTATTTAGATTGCAAATACTATTTGGTAATGTGTTATACCTGATTAAAGTTTTGAAAAATAATGAATTTTGTGTCTTTCCTGTTTTTCTGATCTAATATAAATTTATCCTTATTTCTAGTATTGTGTGCATGAATTTGGTTGAAGGTTCGTAACACCTTACTAAAATATTCGGGCACTTCCCCTGTTTTAATCTTATGAATAAATGTCAACGCCCAAATTTCACACATCTCTTCTACTGCACACCATTTTAATGTTCGCATCATATCATCAATTTTTGCATACCTATTCCTTTTTAATATTATTCTCATTGCCCTATTTTGTAACAGCTGTAATCTGCTCATATCTCCCCTTCTTGCCAAATATAAAATTGTGGCACCAAATTGAAAATGAGGTAGAATAATGGAATTATAAATATTCAGTCTCGCATTTTTACTTAAGTAACCACTGCATCTATGTAGCACTCCTAATTTCTTACTAATTTTTTTACAGATGTAATCTATATGTTCCGAAAAGTTTAACTTCCTATCAACTATAAATCCCAAGTATTTATGTGATTTTACAAGCTCCAGTTGTGTACCATCTATACTTACATTAAACCCCTCAAGTTTCCAGTCGTTAACCATTCTCTCCTTACCAATTAACATTGCTTTTGTTTTATTTACATTTACCTTTAATTTATTTAGTTCGAACCAAACTTGTAATCTTCTTAATTCATCTTGTAACTTCTTTAGCACCTCTAACCTAATATCCCCACATATATATATAACTATATCATCTGCGAATAAATGAAATTTGCAGTATTTTAATACTGTCTCAACATCGTTTATATATATCAGAAACAGTATTGGTCCCAGAATACTACCTTGTGGCACACCTACATCTATATTTAATGCATCTGATACCACATCACCACACTTTACAACTTGCGTTCTATCTGTTAAATAACTTTCGAACCATTTTAGCACCTTCCCTTCTATGCCAATACTTTTTAATTTATTTAACAATCTTCTCCTATCTATAGTCTCAAATGCTCTTTTTAAATCTAAGAATATTGCCGCCACTATCTTATCATCATCAATATTATTTTTCCATTCATTTAATATATATTGAAAAGCAGTTTCACAGCTATGTGATTGCCTAAACCCTGACTGATAGGTACTTAGTATCTTACATTGATCTAAGTACTGTAACAATTGTATATATACTATTTTCTCTATTATTTTACCGATTGCTGGCATTGTGTTTATTGGCCTATATTGTTCAGCTGTTTTTGCATTAGGGACTTTCTTAATGGGGATTATAGTTGATAACTTAACATTTTCTGGGACAATCCCTTCCTCTAGCGAACTGTTAATTAAGTTTATTAGTGGGTTAGATAATTCATTATAGGCCACTTTATACATTTCTGTAGTTATTTCATCCGGACTACCCTTATTTGCCATTGAATTTATAATTGAGTACAATTCCTTTTTATCTACCAACCTAAAACTTTCAAAACATTTATCACAGACCGTTCCTGAGCCATATATTACCAATAGACGAACAGACAAACAGAATTGAGAAAACATGAAAATTTGAAGAAATCTCGGAAGGTTAGTTTGTGCGATCTTTTAGATGAGGAAAGTAAAAAGGATTTGATTGCAAATTTCTGCAAGCTAGAAGAGGAATTGAAACTCCTTGGTGAGAATAAATGAAAAAAAGCTTAGCCGCGCATGTACGGCTGAAAACCAAACTTACAAAAGAAAATTCGGATTTTTAAAAAATCAAATATCTCGAAAACTATTCAAGATATCGTGAAATGAGTGACATATTTGGAATCAGGAGAGAAAACTACATAAAAGTGATATTAAAGCCTAAAATGTGAAAATTCGAACATTAAAGTCGAATATTTCGAAAACGGGTTGAGATATCGAAAAGCCAGTGGTGTATTCGGATTCAGGGGACAAAAATACATAGGAATCCACCATCAGTTGTATTCTGCCTTAACTGGAACCGTGCGACAGACACACAGACACACAGAAAGAGCGATCATAGTAACCACTTACTTTGTAAGTTTGGTTGATAAAACCAAATACATGACACACTAACAGACAAATGTAAAGATCAACCTTTACGAATTCAAAACTACATCTTCGAACAATCTTTATCTTTGTTTATAATATACTATAAGAATATTATAATCAAAGCTTTTGCCTATCTGGGAGTTCAAGTAAACAACACTCACAGCATAAAAGAAGAAATTAACACAAGAACTAAAACAGAATATACATAGAAGCTACCGTGCTTGCAAACATTTATTACAAAGTAAAACACTAAGCAGAAATTCTGAACTAAGAATTTATGAAAGTGTAATCAGACCAGTTATTACATATGGAGGTAAAAGATGGACTTTGACAAAAACACATGAGAAACATTGCAAATCTGTGAAAGAAAAATATTAAGAACAGCGTTTGGTCCAGCACAGGATGACAGTGCAAATATGAGATCAAGAATGAATCATGAACAACGATTGTCTTTACTTACTTTACTTAATCCGAAGTCTTTTTACTGTTAGATGTAAGACTATGAAGTTGAGTTGATTTTGGATTTCTACTGCTTTCTGTTCAGGGCTAACTTTTTAATTTCTTCCCATTGAATGTTTCCCTCTGATGCTGCTTGCTTTACTCCTTGCCAAGTTTTCTTCGGTCTGCATCTTCTCTTTCTGCCTTGTGTGTTTGTTTGGTATACTATTCTTGTGAGTCTTTCTTTTGCCATTCTGTTAATGGGTGCTAGCCATTCCAGTTGTCTTTCCTGTATTAATATTACCAGTTTTATCTTTAACTGCTCCCTGAAGACTTTGTTTCTGATTTTATCCTTTCTTGTCTTTCTTTTTATTCTTCTTAGGAATCTCATTATTTATTCGGCTATAGTTTTATTTCTATAGGCACCATGTTTCACTTCCGTAAATTAAAGATAGAGTCCACTACCTTTTTTAGCACTTCTTTTATTTCTTTTGTTGTTTCTCTTTTGCCTAAAAAAGTTGTTTCTACGGCTTTACAGTTTTACCTATTCTGTTGTCTATCTTTCTATATTGTCTTCCATTTCTTTCAATTGTTGTCCCCAAATATTTAAAGGTACCCACTTGCTCGACTCTTTGCGCTTCTAGTGTAATACTGTGTTTTGTCTTTCACTGTTGTAGTCATAGTTTTTGTTTTATTTACATTCATCTTTATGTTTATCTTCTGTTGCAAGTTTCTTTCTGAGTATGCTACTATCGCCATATCTTCAGCAAACAGAAGTTCTGTTAGGTTTGTTTTTTGCATATTCCAGTATCCTCGATGCATAGGTCTTATCTTTTGTTTAGCCTTCTTGATTGCTTCATCCACCACGACTGAAAACAGTAAAGGGCTGAGCACACATCCTTCTTTTGTTTCAAACTCTTTCAATTATTCGTTTTGTGTTCTTACTATATTGGTTTTTTTTTTCATACATTACTTTCAATGCTTCTCTTGTTCCTTGTCTTCTGATCTTCGTTCTCAACGTTCCCATACATCTTTTACTTTGACTCTGTCGAAAGCCTTTTTAAATCTACGTAACATATATGTACCTATATGTATTTCCTTGTTATTTATATTTTTTTCTATTGGTTTTCTAAGTATAAAACTTGGGTCTTGCATGCACCTTACCCTCCTGAACCCAAATTGTGTTTCTTCCAATGTATTTTCTAGTTTTTCTCTCAGTCTCCCTTGCATTTCTCTTGCTAGAACTTTTGCTGGTATGCTCATTAACGTTCTGTTTCGTTAGTTTGCACAATTTCTTGTATCTCCCTGTTTCTGTAATGGCAGGACAATCATTCTTTTGATGTTTTTCTTACTTTAATAATTTTTTTTAGTAAGTTTCCTAGTATTTCTCTCCCTGTATCTTCTATATATTTGATTATTTTTGGTGTTATTTGGTCTATCCCCGGTGGCATAGTTTAATCTTTGTTATGGCTTCGTCCAGTTTAGTTTGAGTGATTTCTTGGTAGTCGTTATTTTTTCTCTCGTTTGTTTCGTATCCTTCAGTTGTCTTTGTTAAATCTTCAAAATGCGTCCGGCATCTCTTCATTGTCTTATCTTCATTTATGATTATGTTTCCATCTTTGCCTTTTATATTTTTCATGTCATATTATTTTTTCTTACGTATTTGTCTTGGGATCCCACAAAACATTTTTTGGTTCTCTAAAATTTTCTTTCACCTTTTGCCCAAATTTTCTTCATGATTCCTTTTTTGCTTCTTTTATATTTTTTTTTAACTTTTCGTAGTCTTCTGGTTTTTTGTACTTACATAATTTCTCTTTGTTAATCTTTTGTAATTCTTGGTCTCGGTTATTTTTGATAAACTGTAGTTCTACTTTGTGGAATTTAGTACGACTTCATTGAAGTTTGTCCATTTTTTTCTGTCATTTACCTGTATTTGTTCTTCTAACTTCATGTTGTTTATCAGTTTATGGTTCTTTATTTTCTCCTTGACTTTATGTCTTTTTTTGTCTAAATTTTCGACTTGGCAAAAGTGGAAGCGAACTCTGAGACATGTTAGTACAAGTTTATAGGAATAATGCTACAAAGAAAACATCAGTTTACAAATGGCCAAAATGTTGTCTGGGAAAAAAAACTATCACTGGCGGCCATTGTTGAAAGGAAGGCATTTTGATATCAAGAGTAATACGATGGCAGTTTTGAAGGTCATTGCACAAAACCATTTCCAATGGGATTTAAAAGGTAAAATTCAGCAATTAGGTACGCAGCATTTTTATTGTAACAAGTTCACAAACTTTACTTTCAAATCTCGTATTTCTCCAGCAATTGAACAAACTAACAGTCGAATGGGAAGTGTTAGCTTCTTGAATTTATGAAAACAATTTTTACATTAAATTAACTAGACAAGGAAGATGATATCAACATTTTATTACTCTTCTTGTAGCTTTATAAGGGATGAGTAGTCCCTTTAGGATTGTTTACACTTCTTGGTTGTATGCCTGATAACTAACATTCTGCAATTCGAAACAAAAAGATAAAGTAATAAGTTTCTGCGATATCTGAATGTCACATACGCATTACACAATTACTTGAACGTGATAAGTAGAATCGATAAAAAGAATACGTAACAAAAGAGACCTTAATTGACAATTTGTTTCAATTTTCCTGATGTAAAAAATAACAATACAATACTAATAATCGTAACTCGAACCGTCAAGACAATTCGCAAAAACAGACGACTAGTAAATTAAATATGGGGAAGCTTCTTTAATATGTGTATAAAATGATTAACTCATTCAATTACAATAAGCAATAATGATCAACCCCTTCAAGTTCTAATGTGTGAGAATGACTACAAATTTCTTAGTCTAATTATTGCTTTAATTAAGAATAATTTATTTAAAATTCATTATAAATGTCTGTGCAAGGAATACAATGTATAACATTCTATTTCAATAATATATTAATTACCTAGTTGTAGTACATTATTTGTATAAAAATATTAATTAATTTACATCCCACGTTTGTTTGGATTCCATACGTGAAAAGCTTAAAATAAGTAGAAGTATCAAAGTTGGTTTAGGAATTTGTTGGGAACTTCTGGCATTACTTCAAGTAAATTTAGACTGTCGGTCGCTGCCGGGAAGTAGCAACGTCGCCCAGAAAACTCTCATAAAAATTACTTTGCCCTATGCTGCCCGTACTGAATTTGAAGTATGGAACCATCTATAGGTCATTTTCTATACACAGTTTTATAATTCTTTCTCCATCGTTTTTAATACTCCTCTTTTTTACTTCCTTTTACTACTATAAAGGAAGTATTGGATTCACCCCAAAAATTCGAAATTGAGTTTTCAACAGATCTTCACGTTTTAGAGTCCCCTGATCCCAAAAAACATATTTTTTTCATTGGTCTGTGTGTCTGTGAACAGAATATCTCAAAAACGAAAAGAGGTATGGCATTGAAACTTCATATATAAGTTTTGTGTACTATGTAGATGAGACAGCAAGCTTTTGAAGAAAATCGCATAACCGGAAGTAGGTGTTTACTCTTGTGATTTTTCAGTTTTTTTCGATTTTTTCAAAAACGGCTCTAACGATTTTTTTTAAATTTTACATTTTTCTTACATTTTTAATGTGTATTGATGTGAGATAGGTGATTTTCCAGTTGAATACTTCTAAAGTGGGTTTCTTTTGTTTTTTTTTCTATTTTTTTTTATTAACTCCTATTTTAAATAAAACACCCGGTATATTATTACATTTTTGAATTTACCTTAAAATTCTAGAGAAAATTTGTCTCTTCAACTAACACTCGATTTTGTACCGTTTTTGTAGAATTTGTAATTTTTGAAAATTTTTAACAAATAGTTAAAAATTAAAAATGAAATTTTTGACTAATTATAAGATCACTGTAAAAGGAAGTTGTGTGAGTGTATCACACCAGATTTTTTCCCATTCTCCTCATCATTCCTGTGTTTTGTCTTTCCACTCGTCCATTTAAATCTCCCATTATAATTATGTTGTAATTAACATCATCTATTTCTTCCGGTAATCTTGTGAAGTATGTCTTTTTCTTCTTTTTTTGTGTCTTCATTTTCTCCTTATGTTAGGTAGGGGAACCCGGGGCAGAAGGGGGTAAGTAACGTTTAGATTATTTTTTTTTAGAATTTTTTTCAGTAAATCCTTACAATTTTTTTGTAGGTTACATTTAATGTTAGCTTCGATGTTTATTGTAAAAATATTTTATTAATTCCTTTTCAGTATTCTGTTATTTATTTTGTTGTCAATAATTGCAAGTCGTTACAAACGTATTTAACACTCTTTACTAATGCGTAAAAAACATTAAAAAAATAATTTATTCCTGTATACAAAACTCTTTATTTATATATGTCAAAACATTGAAAAAAAATGCGTCTTTATTGCCATAGCTCACACGAAAGACTGCAAGACACCCCTCCTTCCGTAGATTTCGAATAAAAGTCTTGACAATATAGGCACTCAGCGTCCTCTTCTTCAGGCGATGATTCGGAATTAGAAATATTTACTGCGACAGTCTTTTTTCTTTCTTTGGTTTTCTTCTTGGTGTTGTTTTCTTTTTTACTCTCTTTGCTCTCTCGGATAAAGATTCTTCCAATTCATTTTTATATGGTGTGGATGTTAAAATTGCCGTCTTACCCCTTTTACGGGTCGCCCTTTTGGTGTTTGCTTGCACTTTTGGTATCGGAAGTAGGGATTCTGGAGGTGCATATAAGAAAGCTGATGTCACTGCTGGAGGTGTCCGTTCAGTATTAGCAGTCTCAAGGGAATTTTCAGCCTGTTGCTCTACGGCTTCCACAGATCCACTCAAAAAATCTGACATGTTTGCTTGTGATGCTCTTCCTGAATTATTAGGCATCCAGGAGCATCCAGGCTGCGGCTCTGCATTCCGTGGGAAAATTGGTTTATTAGGGGTTGATTCACTTCTTTTTTCTATGTCTGCTGTTGAGTCCAGTTCCAAATCTTGTGGTAGCTTTTGGGACTGTGACGGAGATGCAATATCTGTTGTAGAGGCTGCAAGGTAGTCTTCTTCAGAAAAAAACAGTAGAGTCGGGTGGCCAAATAACTCAGTTTTCTCGTGCGCAGTCTATTAGGTCAATGTTTTATGTATGTGTTGAATGTCCGTCCAATAACAAGAACACCATTCCAAAAAAATGTGCGTTGTCATCCATCCCGACTTATTGTTGTAAACAGACGATCCAGGAAGTAGACCAACATAATATTAACGAGGGTGGCATATAGTTGCCCGCTGCAGAAAAAAAATTTCTGCCGTAACTGTCTGTCCTCTTTCTGAAGTAGTTCATACTCTCACCTGACGTTTTTCTCTTTTAGCCAATATCTTACTCTGGGTTTTGGGGTTAACCGTCACTCCTGTTTCGTCAAACTTGTATATTCTGTCACCTGTTAACTTATGGGCATTGATCGTCTCAGTTAGAAGTTTAAAAAATTTATCTGCGGCATTTTTGTTGCCCATTGCCCGTGCACCAGACGTTGCTTCAGGTTTCCTTAAAGTTAGGGTAGGATGGCGCTTCAGAAATCCTTTCATCTACATCTCGCCGGCCATTTCGGTGTTGCAGTTAAATCTGTTATTGCAGTTATTTCGTACGGCTAGCTGATATGCAAGCTTTCGAAAATCGGTCATTGTTAATCCAAATAATCTACTCTCCATATCTGTAAGGTATCTCACTAATTCTAATTCCTGTTCTTGTGTGAATACACAACCAAATTTTCCAGCAGTTTTATCAATTCCAAAAAGGTTCTCCTTCTTGCCTTTTTTTAGCAACGAAACTCGCAAATGTGCCTTCGAAGCGAATAGATCTGTGCGCGTATCGCTCCTCTGCACGTGTTCAAATTGTAACTTTTGCACAAGCATAACAGATATTTTATAAATTGTGAGTGATAATACTGAAAACGAAATGGTGTTTACGCAAGGTCAGTTAAAAGACATACGTGATACTGTAAAAAGTACATTAGAAGAGGAGAAGTTTTTAGAAGCGATAGCTACAAAGTTATCACAAATGGTGATACTTAAGCTTGAACATAAACTAAACGAGTTATCGCAGAAATGTGAGGACTTGGAAAAAACAGTTGTAAAACTTGAAAAAGAAAATGAGGACCTAGTTAACGTCGCCGATAACCTGGAGCAGTACACCAGACGGAACAGCTTGAGAATTTTCGGGATCAAGGAAAAACCGGGCGAAACTAATAAAGATGTGGAAGAAGCTATCCTGCAAATGTGTAATAGTCAACTTGATGTTTCTATTACCGCAGATAACATAGATCGCTGTCACAGGGTCGGACCAGCTAAGAAAATCGGATCTTCAAGACCAATAGTTGTGAAATTTGTAAGTTACCGGTACCGGTCGTCAGTTTTTTCCGCAAAACGGAAATTAAAGGGGAGCAAAATAATGATCCGGGAAGATTTAACGAAGGCCAGGGTTAACTTCGTTAACAACGCGACAGAGCGGTTCACTTACAAAAACGTATGGACTCGCGATGGGACAATAGTCATCAATAAAAACAATAAGAAATTTTACATAAATACCATGCGAGAATTAGATAACATGTGCAAAGAAATGGGTAATTAAAATATCGAGGAGATTATCTACGCGTGTTATTTGTTCAAACGATTGTATACATTTTTGGGTATTTGTGTTGTACTTTGTCATCTAATTGAATTTAATACAAATTAATTGTTAATTTAAGATAACATTAAATTTTAATATTATCTAACTATTTAGTTTTAAAAATATTCTAATTATGAGTTTTAAATTTGCTCATTTAAATATTAGATCAATGAACACTGGCTTTCGGGAATTTAAAGAGCAAATCTTGGCATCTGATTACGATATCGTGGCATTATCTGAAACATGGCTAAATACGAATGATTCCAGCAACATTTTTAATATCAAGGGTTATAATTTTATAAGAAAAGATCGCCAAACGCACGGCGGCGGCGTTGCTTTCTATATTAAAAACAATATTTCTTATTCTTTAATTAATATGAGCAACACTGATTTGGAAGAGCTGTGGTTATCTATTAAAATCGAAAACAAACGAATTGGTTTTGGGGTAATCTACCGAGCAAGTAGAAAAGATTTTAGAGAATTTTTAAGTAATTTTGAAGATTCTATCTCTAATATTGCTCCTACTGTGAATGATTTTTTCTGTATCGGAGATTTCAACATTGATCTTTTAAATTTAAATAATAACACTACTTTACAATTTTTAAATACACTGGAAACATTTGGCTTGACGCAAATTATAACGGAACCTACACGGGTGACAGAGTTTTCATCCACACTAATTGATTTAATAATCACTTCCAATGAGGATTTGGTAACCCAAAGTGGTGTGATGAGTGTGCATGACGTTTCTGATCATTCACTGGTTTATTGTAGTTTGAGCTTCAAGCCAATTGCTGATCAACCGCTCTTAAAAACGTATAGAGATTTTAAAAATTTTGATCATGATCGCTTTCTTCTAAATTTAATTGCACTACCATGGTATCAGATCTATCGGTTATCAGATATTGACCAAAAAGTGAATTTTTTTAATGATAATATTCTTTATTTATTTGATCTATGTGCTCCTGTTAGAACAGCGAGATTTACGAAACCTAAGGCACCGTGGTTAACAGAAAATATTAAATTCATGATGAATCTGCGCGATAAAGCATTATCTAAGTTCAGAAAAACGAAAAATCAGGCACACTGGAATTATTATAAAGTTTTAAGAAACTATACAACTAATGCCGTTAGGCGGGAAAAACGTGCTTACTTTGAATCTATTGCAGGAATAACTAACAGTAAACATTTCTGGAAGGCGCTGAAAACTCTTGATATCTATAGTAAATGTAAAAAGTCAGATATTCCTGAACATATTGGTAGTGTTGATAATATTAATGACTATTTTCTAGATACAGTTATCAAAAATAAAGTAGTGCCAGATCATATGCTTCTCAATTATTACAATTCAAACTTGTCAGAAAATTTAACAAATACGTTCAGCTTACCTCTGCTTCCCGGAAACTGACGTAGTGAATGTCTTATCCACAATTAAGTCTAACTCAGTTGGAGTAGACAGTGTAAGTATATCCATGATAAAAATCTGTTGTCCTTTTTGGTTCCCTATTTGCTACATATTATTACTCTTGTTTGCTCAGTGGGTACTTTCCTAGTCTATGGAAAATAGCACGAAAGTACTACCTCTTTCCAAGGTTAATTTACCTTCTAGCTGTAAGGACCTACGTCCTATCAGCATTCTACCGGCTGTTTCAAAATTATTGGAAAAATTATAGCAAAACAAATCCGCCAGTACCTACTTACACAAAACATTTTACCTTCTACCCAGTCTGGTTTCACACCAGGATACAGCTGCGTTACTGCTCTTACATGTATTTACTGACGATATTCTCACCGCACGGACAAAAGTATGTTAACAATTTTAACACTTTTAGATTATTCCAAAGCTTTTGACATGATTGATCATGATTTGCTTTTGGCCAAGCTACACTATTTCGGTTTCAATCAAGACGCTGTCCAATTTATTAGGAAGCTTTCTCAACGGTAGATATCAGCAGGTTAAACTTCATGACAAAACCCTCTAATCTAAGGGCAGTGACAGCAGGTGTTCCACAAGGCTCCATACTGGGACCCCCTTTTGTATATCATTTATACATCTGATTTTATAACTTCTGTTAAAACATGTCGCTGTCATTTTTATGCTGATGATACGCAGCTCAATCTGTCTTGTGACATTTCCAATATACAAACTGCTAATCAGGCAATCAACAATGACTTACATAATCTAATAGATATCTCGAGGAAACACTGTCTTATCATCAATTCGCCAAAAATCTAATGTTATGGTGTTTGGTAAATCTTTCATACGAGAGCGGGCCTTGCCTTTTATAAATATATTAATAGAAAATACTCAGCTGTCTATAAAAAATTCTTGTAAAAATCTGGGCCTAATCATCGACCATAACTTTAGATTCAAAGAGCACTTAAATAACTGCATTAAAAAAGCTTATATTAATCTGAAAACCCTATATCTCTCCAGACATTCTTTGTCTCAAAACGCAAAAATCTGTTTATCCGATGCCTTGGTTCTGTCACAGTTTACTTACGCTGATACAGTATACCGGGTGCTGACTTGCGCGGACGCACCATAGGAATTTGCATAGTAAATTCTTTATATTCCAATTATTTGCTCCCCTAATTATTTTAGAGCTAAAGTGTAAATACATTTTTTGTAGAAAAAAAAATACTGCATTCATTCATACTGTTGCTAACAATTTTTCATTTTCCAGAACCGAAGGAATGCAAAAAATCAGACTAGCATTTTTACAAAAATCAGTGATGCCATGGAATTATTGAAACAAGCCAATGCCAACGCAAGTGCGTGCGGGGGCGATCATCCAGTCACTGCCGTCACAAGATTGAACGTATTGTCCGTTTTTCTCATTTTGGTGTAAGTCTGAACCTCATTATTGCACCTGTAATTATTTAATAACCTGCCTGAAGTCTTAAACTTAAAATGAATCAGTCTATTAATGGTTGTACTGTTTGGAATTTGCGATACGGATATTTTACAATAAACAAGGAGCTTACTTAACGAACGTCCACCATACTCGTAAAACCATTTTGTTGTGGACAAGGTCTAGGTACCTTAGAGACATTAAGCAGAACATAATTAATAATGAATTATTATAAACGTCAAACATCAATGACAAACAAACAAACAGCACATATTGTCGCGCCGCACGCATTTGCGTTGGCATTGGCTTGTTTCAATAATTCCATGGCATCACTGATTTGTGTGAAAACGCTAGTTTGTTTTTTGCATTCCTTCGGTTCCGGAAAATTAAAAATTGTTAGCAACAGTGTAAATGGATGCAGTATTTTTTTCTCTACAAAAATGTATTTACACTTTAATTCTAAAATAATTAGGGGAGCAAATAATTGAACATAAAAGAATTTACTATGCAAATTCCCTATGGTGCGTCGCGCAAGTCAGCACCCGTATGGTCCTTGTTTGGATAGTACTGATATCAAACCGAGTGCAAAGAGTGCAAAACTCTTGCTTGCGATTTATTTTTGGCTTAAGAAAATTCGATCATGTATCCCACAAACTCTCTGTAATTAAATGGTTGAACATGAAAAATCGTAGGTCACTGCATTTAGCTTGCTTATCTCTATAGCTGATAACTTCAAAAATTCCTGATTATCTCTACAATAAACTACGATACAGAACTGACGTTCACAATATTAATATTAGGAGTAAGGGACTTTTAACTTTACCAGCTCACAAATCTAGTCTATACGAACGCTCTTTTCATATAACGTTGTCAAATGTATAACTCTCTATCTTTATTTTCTCAGACACTCAGTATTCGTAAATTCAAAACGTCTTTATCATGATTATTTACTTGCAACTCAGTAAAACAGCCACGAATTTTGATTTTCCTGGGGTGTGTTTATTGGTCTACTATTCCTTTCTTTTTTACTGTTTTTTTTTTGTATACCATTGTTTTTGTTTTTTTTTTAATAAGCATCGAGCACATTAACGATACAATTAT
Source organism: Agriotes lineatus (assembly GCA_940337035.1). NCBI lineage: Eukaryota > Metazoa > Arthropoda > Insecta > Coleoptera > Elateridae > Agriotes > Agriotes lineatus. Next base: position 935,791 of record OW679199.1, on the reverse strand, counting down.
GCATATATATTTTTGTTAATTATTCAATTAAGGTTAAGTGGAAGAACAGTGCCATTACTTCAAAATGGCGTCTGAACTTCGCCTTTTGTATAGTAAATATTATAATATTTTTTCGCTTTTGTATTTTGTTTTGTCGAAGCAATAAAGACCATTTATTATTATTATTATTATTATTATTATTATTAACGTTCTAATGTGGTTTGTGAAACATTGAATTGTTGCGAAGCCCTTTTGTACCCCCATCTCACCATTAAAAACAGCAAGGGACAGCTTGATGCATTGACTCCGCCAAACCAATTTTTTCGTTTCGTTTTTCTTTTGTATGTTCGAATAAATAATATTTTTTAAATGAAAAGTTTTAGTGACCATGGCTCAAATGTTGTTTAAATAATTGCAAATTATTGGAAAATAGTTTAACATCCTTATAAACCACAAGTACAATAAAATTTAGCCCATTAGAAATGCGTGAAGCAGAACGGGGTATATACCCCGTTTCTCTCCTCATTCTACCACAAATGCATGTGTCGCCATTTTGATTAAAAAACAACAAAAAAGTTTGGACTAATAATTTGATATTATGCGGCAAATGTTTTCAAGAGACAGGATTTTGTCCAATTCTTTACAAAATCTTAGGCTACTCAAAATAAACACTTACCGTTGTTTGCAAATTTGGCAATTCTTACAGTAACTAACTTGAACACGTGCACTTCGCGTTGCAACTCTCGAATGACTACCGATACGGTCAGATATATTGCCAGTGTACACGTGGCGCTGTATTATGTGAAATACATTAATATGCGTAATTTGAAAAGTGATACCCCGTTCTACCCTGGTACCCCGTTCTATACCCGGTTCCCCTACCATTAACGTGCATATTTCTTCGCCAATCAGTTTTTTATTTCCACGATCATATTCTTTTCATTTACATACTTTTCTTTCAATATGTCCTTTACTCTATTTGATGTTAATATTAGACCTACTCCACTCTCTGCTCTTTCCTTCTTCTACTACTCCAGGCGAGAGTAACCAGTATTCTTGTTATACTTTTCCTTTTCTGTTATTCGTAGTACTTCAATTTCTTGGTTAATCATTTCTTCTACCGTTTTCTCCTCTTTACTGTTTATGCTCCATGTATTCATGTAATTGTCTTCTTGTTTTTGTCTTTTTCTACTTTTCTTAATTCTTCTTCGTTTTTCCCTGTTGTCATTATAATTGCATTTTCTTCTTCTCTTTTATTTACACCTCTTACATTTTGTCCTGTTCCCTTTTACTATATATCCTCCCCGTTATCATTATCTATTTCCCTTGCTATGTATGTCTTCTTCCGCTAATGTTTTAGTTTTTTGCACGTTTCACGGCTACTTCCTCCTTATTATCGCAAGTGTATTGCTCCCCTTCAATAGTTATTCCTTTGTAGCCTACCGTAACAAGATATTGTCAAATAACAGGTGTGCAAAAGGTCTTTGTGTCTTGCGTATCTGTGCCTGTCTTTATACCACCTAACCTTAAATAAAACGTCATTCAAAGCAACACCTTTTAAAAAGATTTTCGTTATTTAAAATGTGATAATGTAGTGATAAATCAATCAAATACTAATACATGATTATAACTAAGGATATTAAACATAGAAGCTCACAGTCTTTTATAAAGTTATTACAGCAGATGCTGAAAATGTTGGCCTGCTACATTTAAACATAGACTACATTTACACGGTAATTTAATGCTGGTGTTATTTAAACCGTTGTTATTTAAACTACTGTAAAATGTGCGTTTACACAAGGAGTATTGTACAGGCGTTAAAGTGTACGTCGGTATTAGCTAAAACCTTGTCGCAGTGTGACCAACTGCTTCGAGATTTTCCATCCGTCACTCTGTCAGTTATTATAATAGTATATTATGTTATTAGGAGCAAAAGTTATATTTTATGTGGTGAGGCTGGACGGGTTATCTGCCGAGCTTGCGAGGCAGATAAGTACAGCCGAGCCACATAAATATACTTTTGTTCCGAATAACATATAGTATTTTTTCTTCAAACGTTTTTATAACAAATTATTTACAACTTTGTGAACAAAATTCGAAGAAAATTACTTGATCTCGTCAGCGGCAGATAATATTATCTGCCGCTGACGAGCGGCAGATAAAGTTGTCAGCGGCAGATAATAACTTTATCTGCCGCTGACGAGCGGCAGATAAAGTCGTCAGCGGCAGATAATAACTTTATCTGCCGCTCGTCAGCGGCAGATAATATTATCTGCCGCTTGGCAATAAAGTGACAGTTTAGCATCATGAATCCAGCAGTATAATGCCATATTTTACTGCCGTTTGAAGAAAAAATTATAAACATAACCGCCATAACCTACAAGATTAATAACACAGCTGCTACAATTCAACAGAGTGACGGTGTGGTTGACACTGCGACTCAGAACAACCAACCGTCTTTGCAATTATGTTGGTAGTCCTGTTTAAAAACCGGTGTAAGTCGAAAGTATCCATTTACACGGACATGTTACACCCGCTTACTAACGTCACACCTCTTGGCAAAGGGGTGTAGCGTTAGTAAACCGGTTCTAGTAATACCGGCGTTGAACCACATTTACACTACAATTTACACCGGTGTTAACAACAACCGATGTTGTAACACCGGTGTTAGCGGACCGTGTAAATGTAGTCATAAATTGATCCGGCTTTTCATGTTTTCGAAAACATGTATCAGCATATTGTCATCAATTAGTTGACATTGTCTGGTAATGTTGCCTTGTAAGTCGTCTATGGTGTGCACGGGAGTTTTGAAAATTGAATTTTTTAGTTATGGAAACACAAGGTAGTCTAAAGGTATCAAATCACACGATCTTGGAGGAAATCGATCTTTACTAATTAGTCTATCACCGTAAAATTCTCGCAAATATTTCTGAGTAGCTTGTGCAACATGTGGTCTAGCAGAATCTTGTTGGAAATGGCCATTTTGAATTTCATCGTCATGGAGTTGGTTTATAAACGGCTCAAGAATATTATTGCGATAGTTTTCTCAGTTTAAATTTCCGTTAAAGAAGATTGGACCAATGATTCTCCTTCTGCATAGAGCTATCCATGCTCCAATTTTTAAAGGATGTAAGTCGGAAGTAATGTGGATTTTCAGTGCTTCATGCTTCGTCACTAAAAAATGTTTTATTCAAAAACTTCATTGTTATTAAGATTTTCCTGAAACCACTGGCAATATGTAACTCTCTTTGGATAATCTGGGGGTAACAATTCCTGGCACACTTGAAGTTTATAAGGATGCATTTGAAGGTCTTGTGAAAGAAGAGTGTGAGCCGAACCTATGCTTAAATCTACTTGTTGAGAATGCCGTCGTACTGAAATTGTCCGATCTTCCTGGACCATATTTCTTGCATGTTCGACAACATTTTCAGTTCTACGAGGTCTTCCTGTTCTTGGTCTGTGATTTACAGAACCTGTTTCTTCAAAACTTCAGCGGAAAAGTTGCTATTATTTACCATGATACTCCGTTTTCATTCCGTTGACCACTGCGAAAGTAAGACTTCACTGTGAATGTTTTTTTACTGTAAAATTAATTTAAAATTAAATTTATCCGCAAACGTCACAAAAGTGACAACTTATTTGTCTTTATTGACAAGGTAAAAGTGTCACTTTATCTGCCTAAGCAGACAAAATAGCGACTTTTGCGTACTTTCTCTGCCTAAGCACACAAAATGATTGCTCTCTTTCTTTCTTTCTATGTTTGTTCGCCATCTCCTCCGAAGATACTGGACCGATTAAATTGTATGATGGCTTAAAATTTTGCTAATTTTTAGAATTAGTTCGTAGGCCGGTTTTTATTTTCAAAAAAGTACGAAAAAGTTTTAATTTAAATAAACCTTTAAGCAGCGGATCGGAGCATCTGTCGCCGTGGGTTATGGTGTGACAGCTGCTGTGGCCGTGTGCTATTAGCACGGGTGATTCAGTATGTTCATATATCATTACAGTTGCGCGTTATCTGAACAACAGAGGTTGGCGCAGGGGTACAGTGCTAGCCTGAAATTTACCTGAATACGTTTGCGGATAAAATAGTATATGTTATTCGGAGTAAAAGTGACTTTATGTAGCTTCGCCACATAAAGTATCACTTTTACTCCTAATAACATAATCTACTATTGTTTTAGTTTTAATTGAATTTGACTAAAGTCAACTAAATAATAATTAGAATGTCTGAGATTTTACAGACATGCGCTCTACAATGCATAGCCGTCCAGGATGTAGACTTTCTGTACACCCATTACATAATTTCTCAGACTGAGCTGGCTTGGTCACATCTATCAAATGGACACAACAAGAATAACCAGGGTAATAAACAGAATGGACGCCACCAACAACCCAGAGTAGAAATTAACATAACTTAATGGGAAAAGAACACATCAGATAGGAAAGTATGGCTCAAGATAGTACAAAAAGCCAAATCACACCTGCAGTTATACATCCCTCCTTACACAGATACTGGTACTTAGAAAGGACTAATCCACCACTACAGACACAGAAAGGAACAGCAGCAGACTAAAATCCAAATTGGGTTGATGAGCCTTTACAACAATTCAAGGAATTGTTTTGTGTATATAGTGTTATGCATATAATAATTTATTATGTATAATAATTACAATTAAGTTATAGGATAAAAAAAACTGATTAATGACATTGTAATTATTTCAGATGTGTATTTTACTTAATTTCAAATAAAATAATGGAGCACATTCGCTGACGATAACAATATTGCAAGAAATTCACAGCTTGAAGCGAGAAGCGTTCATTCTTCAATTTTCTCATCCCCCTTGGCGTCCCTCGCCCTCAATTTTTTAGCGAACTCGGACAGGTCTCGTCGCATGGAATACGCGTCTTCACCGTCGGCGTAATATTTGGGCTCGATTTCAACAGTTTCGAATTTCAAGGCGTTTTTGTAGAGGTTCAGAGCCGCTCGGTTGCTTTTTCTTACGTGAAGTGACACGTACTTGGCGTCGAAGCACTCTACCATGGCTTCCGATGCCTGATCCATCAACTTTTGGGCTAGTCCCAGCCTGCGGTACGACCGCTTAACCGCTAGTGAAGTAATATGACCATGCTTTAAGTCTTCGTTGTCTTCCTCCATTTTGGCAAGTACGTAGCCCACAATGTTGCCCTTCTCGTCCTCGGCGACGTAGCTAAGTTGAGGCCAACTTAGCCCGTGGTAGAAGTAGTACTTCATCTGGTAATTTTCAGGCAAGCACAGCAGGTTGCAGTGCTGCATGTTCATCAGGTCCTCTGGTTTTGCGCAGCGAATATTCATGGTTGTAGGTTTGTTTGTGTCGGATTAGTCGCGTCTTGGCTTCCGCACCTTGCTGCGCCCGTCTCTTAAGTCGCTGGAGGCGGAGCTCTCGTTGATTCCTCCCAAAAGCTCCCTGACAAATTTGAACCGCGACAGGAATACTCTCCAAACAATGTACCACCCTGGCGACAAACAAAGTGTTAGGTTTTGCGTATGTGGTTTTTAGGTTAAGTGCAAGTAAAGTGAAAAATTGGTCTCTCACCTAAACCTACTAACAGAATTATTATAAAAATCGACGAAAGTATAGAAAAGGCAGCTAAAACTAGTTCTTTCATTGTACTTTTCAACAGGTTTGTAAAAAGATCACTAATTATTTAGGCAGTGGAGTTATCGCAATGCTTACGCCATTTTGAGTAGAAACGTTAATATCCCGATACGAAAAAGTCGGAGTAGACCAAATTGTCCTGAATGTAAGTAATAAATTTATACCCTACCTGGAATTACTGTGTAACTTTTTTCAATTTCGATAATAACTTTTAAAGTTTCGAGGTTAGAATTATTGTTTAGTTATTTCGTGAATTTACGTTGGCGATAGCTCCCGTGTTCATTTTGAATCAATACTAGTACCAACCTAAACCGATAATTTGAAAATAAGTTTCAAACATTTTATTAGGATAACCCTTGCTTTAGTCACAGAAAACCTAAGTAGATTTATTTACCATATTTGTGACCTTATCATTATAAATTATACAATAAAAAAATTAATCTTCTGTTTACATCATGACTACTGAGTATCTTATACATTAATCTTCTTCGCCTTCGAGAAGGTGATCCAATTTCACTTCCTTTGTTGCATTACCAGCCTCAACTCGTTTCTTCTGCTTCTGTTGCTTTTTTATTTTACCCCCTACGACATATTCCGGCATAATGACCTTTGAATTGCGAAAAACAGCAGGGGCATTTTCAACAGCATCCACACTCTTCTTTAAAGGGGCTTTTTTAAACACAATTTTTTGTGGCACCTCATCAGTATCTTCCGTGTCATCGCTATGCTGTTTTCTGAACTTCATTTCTTTCAAAAATGACATGGCTGCTGCTGTGTTTGCACGGTCTGACATATCCTCGTTGGGAACGTCCAGCGTATACCTGGTCCATCTATGCGGGTTCACTTGGTAATCAGGAGTCCTGCGATGCGGTATGCTCCTAGGCGGGCGTGCTTGGGGCCTTTTGAAAATGCTGTCTTTACCTCGAAAATGTTTTGTTTTCGGTTCATCTGTATGCAGCCTTGTTCTGACTTCTTCTGGTTCAATTGGTGTGTCCTCTACATCCATTAATACTTCATTTTTGCTGAGTAAATCCTTCGTGCTATGTTCTACAACACTGAGCTGATCGAATACATTCTTTTGCCGTTGGGTGAATGCTTGATAACTGCTGTTTATGCAAAACTCTGGTTTCTCTCGCGGCCCAACCTGTTCATCGGACTTCATGTTTGATTCCTATGGTTACAACTTCTTTATAATTTACATTTTAAATTATCAATATTTGTATTGGCTCTTACACAGAATAAGAATGAGTTGAGGTTATGTTTATTTTACTTGATGTTTGACAACTATGTTCAAATACCGGGTGCATTCAAAAACATAGTAAACAAACCAGTTGATTAGTTGTACCGATTTTGTTGTCAAGTTGCTTTTCAAAAAAGAATACATTATCAGAGTATTTTAAGTTCTTTGATTGGCTTATATTTATTGGTTATCTTGTTTACTCACGTTTTCAAATATTTTACAAAACTAAGTAAACGAACAGCCTTTATTTATCTGTACTACTTCGGTGTTCTTATACCGGGTGGTTGGTTACATGCAGCAAAGAATACACGGTGAAACGTTCCCAGAGATGCGTAGTCGTTCAGAAAGTAGAGGGGAGATGTCAACCAATCCCCAATGCGCCTAGTCAGGAAATCCATCATGGTCGCGATCGTATATTGTTGCTGGCACTGTCAGTCGATGTCAAATTCGAAGTTAGCAGGTTAGGTTTGTCGTCAGTTTGACACCAACTGACGCAAAACGTAACCTCGAATTTGACGTAGACAGCGTCTTCAACAATACACTTCAGTATTACGAATCGTGCCCTTTGTGGGCCAATTTCTTATTGGTTGAATTTGAGGTTCGCCCACAATGCATCGATTCTGCGGAACGTTACACCTCTATACACGATGTTTGGTTATACCTCTGAACATAGTCAATTTACATAGCTTATCACGGTTATGCATATTCCTGCTTACCATCTTTATGGAAAAAATGGTAGTGGTACTAAATTAAAGAGAATATTTTTCCGCGTCGTTTAGTATTAAAAACTTATTGGATAATGTTAATTGTGCATAATAGTATATTATGTTATTAGGAGTAAAAGTTATACTTTATGTGGCGAGGCTGAACGGGTTATCTGCCGAGCTTGCGAGGCAGATAAGTACAGCCGAGCCACATAAAGATACTTTTGCTCCGAATAACATATAGCATTTTTTCTTCAAACGTTTATAACAAAATCCGAAGAAAATTACTCTATCTCGTCAGCCGCTGACGAGCGGCAGATAATATTATCTGTCGCTGAGGAGCTGCAGATAAAGTTGTCAGCGGCAGATAATAACTTCATCTGCCGCATGGCAATAAAGTGACAGTTTAGTATCATAAATCCAGCAGTATAATGACACATTTTACTGACGTTTGAAGAAAAAAATATTAATTTCAAAATTTAGATATTCCCCTCACTTACATTTGGGAATATCTAAATTTTGAAATTAATATTTTTATGCACAATTAATATTATCCAATACGTTTTTAACACTAAACGACGCGGAAAATTATTCTCTTTAATGTAGTACCACTACCATTTTTTTTTCATAAAGATGGTGAGCAGGAATATGCATAACCGTGATAAGCCATGTAAATAGACTATGTTCAGAGGTATGACCAACTACCCGGTACATAGTGTAGATGCCCTCGTCTTGTGTAAACTAATAATTTTAAAATAATTTTAACATACAAATACATAGGTACAGCATCGACTATTTGAACAAAGATAGCTTACGAAGCTTATACAGGGTGATTCAAATTAAGTGCGCACCATTGCTATCTTTGTTATTATTAATTTTACAAAGTAGGTTAAATTAGCAAACTAGGTTTTGCGTCAGTCTGTGTCAAAACTGACGCAAAACCTGCTAATCTCGAATTTGACATTGACTGACAGTGTCACCAGTGTCAGTTATCAGCCATATGATTTAATGCACGACATGACTTCATCAGTTCCAAAGCCGACTAGACCACAAATTCTAATGAACACCCTTTATTTATTACCAACCTATTTTAACGGTTGGTGGTTTTTTGATATCTGGACAAAGTTTAAGGTAACTTAGAACTATATGCAAATGAAAGAAAAATATAATTACTTAAACCTTAAATACAAAACTACCATATTCGGGAGGAGGGAGGGGGGGGGGGGTCTTAAGCCCCCTCAGCCCTTCCTAGTTACCCTGAAACAAAGTACTACAACAACCAATTAAGTTAAAGGAAACAAATGGACCACCAAACCTGGAGGAAAACTGAAACCAACTGATTATTCCATCAATTTTTTTCTTATACCCTTTTTAAAGAAAATGGTATGTTCACAACTCTGTCCTAACTACGCGTAAATTAGTAATATACATTTTTTATATGTATATGTCTGTCCCTGTTTCTCGTTTTTAAAGTAATTTTGTAATTTCTGTTCTTTATTACACATCAAACCTCAAATTTTAACTGTGGAGTAGGTTGAAAGTTGTACCCAGGTTTTAGGTGTTTGTATATTTCCTCAACGCTGATTTCGCCCCCGTAGACTTGGCAACGCTGGTTTCGCCTTGTTTAGTTGACCAGTGAGTTGACGGTTGACGTTTTGTCTAGGCACGTGGTTGTCATTTTTGAAGATTTCGTGATAATATCAAATCGTGTCGCAATAGTTGTTGCGAAAAGCACTTGATATTGTCACGAAGGTTCGTTCCGGGAGTTCCCAAATCACGACAAATGAAAGGGGTAAGCAACGTAGACGGCGACCGTGTTTTGTTAAACATAGTTTGTCTGGTAACCTCAAAATAATTTCATGCAGAAAATCGTCTAGCAAATCTAACGAATTTTTCCGTAACCCAAGTAATGCTACTAGGAGTCGACCTTCAAATTCTAATTAATATCACACAGTACTTACTAGCAATTTATATTTGTTTATGCAATAAATTTAGGTAATCGCTCGTTTGGCTGTAGTTCGAATTTTGACAGAACCTCTTCTTTCAGCTTGTGCACAAGTGGACAGTCGCCACAAGAAATGAAGTCTCAGTCTGCAAAGCGTATGATTCGCATTGAGAAGAAGAAGAAAAAGATGGCCGCATTATTGGAAATTTCTAAATTAAACGAACATGACCGCAACAAAAGTGCACAAATGAATCGCATCGAATTGGCAGGTGCAGAAACCGAACCTAGCCCGAAGAGACTTAGAACGGAGGTGGAGATTCTAAGTCCCACAGTGATAGCAGAAATCGAGGAGGAGCCCTGCCCGGACACACATATAGGCCCGTCTGGCAAGCCAAAGCTGTATGGCGAAGACTACTTACAGTTAAAGCGATTACTGCGTGAGCAAACCAACAAAATGAGAACTGAGCCCAAATTTAGATTAAGGGAAATAGGCGAAGCCGCCACATTAGCTGTAAATATAGAAGAACGAATCCCGTTGTTCCTGTCAGACATACAGCACTTGCTGCTGTTCTCACAAATAGGTCATCACGCCCCCTACATTCCCTCCCGTTGGTGCCATATCGAAAAGTATAACAAACTGATGAATACAAATGTGCTTGTTGTAGAGAACATTGCGTCGTATCATTTTCAGGCGCACGAAAGCCTATTTCCATATTTAAGTGCAAATTTTCCACATAAATTAGAAATAATAACGCCGGGAGCTTACAAAGGGGACGTGGTGCAGGACCTTGCCACCGTACCCTTGACAGGGACGCAGGTAAAAAAATACATTCACGAGTTCAAAAGCCTTGAAGAAGCTGTCATTAGCAGCCCCGACGTGTACGACCGCATTAAAGACTTGTTTCCTTTAAGAAATGAAGCAGAAAAATGCGCTGATGCTTCCTCATTGCCCAGGGGCGACAAGTTTCCTCGAACACATTTGCTTTTGTCCGGGTGGCAAATGGTGGAGGAAAACTTTCCTCTGCCCATCAAGGGGTTAATGGATAGCAAATATGCTGGCTATGTAATGACGAAGGATTCCTATAGAGAAGTTACACCTACTAGCCCCATGTTTGGCATCGATTGTGAAATGTGTCGTACAAGCAGTGGTGATTTAGAGCTTACAAGGATTTCTGTAGTCGATGAGAACCTACAAGTCTTTTATGAGGAACTCGTGAAGCCCAAAAACAAAATTGTGGATTACCTCACTCAGTACTCGGGTATTACTGCACGCATGATGAACAATGTCAGCAAGCAACTGGCTGATGTGCAAGAGGACCTAAGACGATTACTACCGACAGACGCTATACTCGTAGGGCAGTCGTTGAGCAACGACATGCACGCACTCAAGATGATGCATCCATATGTTATTGACACTAGTGTGATTTATAATATTACAGGAGAGCGCACCAGGAAAACGAAACTGCAAACTTTGGCACGCGAGTTTTTAGACGAGAGAATACAAGAAGGGCGTGGGGGCCATTGTTCCATAGAGGACAGTTTGGCTTCTCTTAAACTTACCAAGCATAAGCTCGGCCATGATTTGTATTATGGCGATGCCGTGATGGCAAACGTTGCGACTCACGTGCGGCATCACCCAGACCTGGGCCATCCTCATTTTGCCACGAGCATGTTGAAGCTTGCCACTAGGACAGATAGGACTGCCCAAGTTATAAGTTTGGAGGATCTCACATCCAAGTATCGGTTTTACACGTTCAAACAAGAACATCCCCCACGAACCTCAAAGCTTTCCTTCACTGCGGAGCGGTCCAACCCATTGGTGGTTAAGAAAATGCGCGAGTCTGTCCTTGGGCATAACATTAATATAGGCCACTTGCGGTTTAGCGACACTCAAGTAGACAACGAAACCTCTAGGGTTTGCAAGCAAATTGACAATTGGGTTCGGGATATTCACGAAGCCACAGCGGCGCCTGGACTATGCATTGTTATTTTTGGGGGACAGAAAGATGCTGGGAATGGCTGCTGTTTTATTACAATCAAAAAGTTACCCTAATTGTCAGCTAAATGGGTTGAATAAATTTACGTAAATTCTTATCGTTGCATTTTTATACTTCGTAGCACAATCGACTTGAGTTGTATTGTCTCTACTCATGAATGTTAATAAAATATTTTTGAGTTTTTATTAAATTTGGCTTTATATATTGCATATCATATAGGTAAAAAATATAGAAGTAAAGTTTGAAACCGCTTTTTACTTGTCATGTTTCCTTATAATCTGTACCTGACTTAGAATAGTTTTCCAATTCATTATTTTCACTTTAAATTGCAAAACGGTTCAAGGAGTTCAAAGAATAATTCATATTTATTAGCAAAATAAAGCTATTTTTGTACATTGACAATACATCTGAGAAACCAAACATTTGAAACTGCATAATTTATCTAAAAAAAAATCTGGTGTGATACACGCACACAACTTCCTTTTACAGTGATCTTATAATTAGCCAAAAATTTCATTTTATATTTTTAAGCATTTGTCAAAAATTTTCAAGAATTACAAATTTTACAAAAACCGTACAAAATAGTGTGTTAGTTCAAGAGACAAATTTTCACATATAATCTCATAAGAGCATTAATTCTTTCCGGAAATTTTTTTGAGTGCGATCCACAACATCGTATTAATTTGCCCGAGCGGGACGCGAGGGCAAATTAGGACGTTGTTGGAAGGCACCAAAAATAATTTCCGGATATGAATTAATGCTTGAATGCAGATTCGGTAAGAAAATCGTAACGACACAAACCCTAAAAAGAAGTAATGTCTACCTACAAAAAATTTCCAAGAAATTTTTGTTGTCTTGGTTACGGCTTGTGAACTAATTTTTCTATTGGGCATTAATGAGTGTTGTACGATTTTCTCTAGAATTTTAAGCTCAATTCAAAAATGTAATAATATACCGGGTGTTCTATTTAAAATGGGAATTAATAAAAAACAAAAGAAACCCATTTTAGAAGTAGTCAACTGGAAAATCACCTATATCACATCAATACACATTAAAAATGTAATAAATATGTAAAGTTTAAAAAAAATCGTTAGAGCCGTTTTTGAAAAAAGTGAAAAAAACTGAAAAATTACAAGAGTAAACACCTACTTCCGGTTATGCGATTTTCTTCAAAATCTTGCTGTCGCATCTACATAGTACACAAAACTTATATATGAAGTTTCAACGCCATACCTCTTTCCGTTTTTAGATATTCTGTTCACAGACAGACAGACCAATGAAAAAAAATATGTTTTTTGGGATCAGGGGACTCTAAAACGTGAAGATCTGTTGAAAACTCAATTTCGAAATTTGGGGTGAATCCAGTACTTCCTTTATTGTAAAAGGAAGTAAAAATTACAAAGCATAAGAACTATTAGGAACTAGGTAACATCCTTGACTTTAAAACGGGTTTTCAAACTTTTTTTCTCACGTACCATTCAAATATCTACAAAAACGATCATTTACCACCAGTTAAAACTGATATGTTTATGTATGAACGTTGCAGTGGGGTGTGTCGTATCTTACAGTTACCACAATGTTAAGATGTGCGATAAATATTTTTTCCGACCTGTCAAAATAAGGTGACCTTCGCGCATCTCTATCATTGTGCAAAGTTTGCCATTTTTTAAACTGGAAAAGAATAGGATATTTATTTACGTTACCATGATTGGTTGATTGATTCATTGAATTGTGATTTGATAGCAGGGTTAGGAGCCTAGAACACTGCAGCCTTAGGCTTATTGTGTTACTCATCATATCACATTATTCAGTAAAAAGTTTTGCCGTCTTTCTTAGGTTTAGTAACGTTTCTCTTGTATTGGCTCCACCCAGGAGCGTATGTATCCATCGGGCGAGGGCTTCACAGTCAAAAATAATGTGAGAGGCTGTTTTGTCCTCTTCATTACATAGTCTGCATATGGGTTCCTCATTTAGGATGCCCATTGTATGCATGTGCTTGCGTAGGTTGCAGTGCCCAGTTATCAGTCCTGTCACTTGCCTAATTTGGTGTCTGCTTAGTCGCAGTACATCATCTGTTAGTTTTTTAGATGGTGTTTTTAGCATGGTCTTGCTGTGTCTTAATCCATCCACATGGTTCCAGTGGTTATGGTGCAATCTTTTTATCCACCCAGCCAATCAGCCACGAGCAGAGGTTTTGGAAATTCCAAATACTGGTTCAGCACCATTAAATGCAATTTCTGTTCCCTTTTTGCGAGGGCATCAGCTTTTTCATTGCCTTTTATCCCTTTATGGCCCGGAACCCACATGAGGGTTACTTTGTTGTGGTTTGCCAGGGTTATTAGATTTTGAAGGCAGTCCCAGACTAGTCTTGAGTTAATCCGGTAGCTAGATAGGGCCTTTATGGCAGCCTGGCTATCAGTTAGGATAAGGATATCTTTGCCTTGATAGTTCCTCTTTATGTTTTCTTGTAGACAAATGTCTATGGCATGAGTTTCGGCTTGGAATACTGTTGCGTGCTTTCCCAAAGATGCACAGGCTTCAAAATGGGGAGATTCCTCATATATCCCAGCTCCAGTGCCGCTATCAGTTTTGGATCCGTCTGTATACCAGACTGGTTTTCCTTCCTGACCACATCTTTGTGCCAGCCCTTTGTTCCATTCTAGCTGAATGTAAAAGGGTTTGTTAAGGTTATGCCTGATAGGCATTGTGTCACTGCTCATTTCTAGTAATGGGTTAGTAATATTGCTGGTTATTCTGGTATGACCAGAGACGAAACTGGTTTGCCAGTTTCCATTATAGTTCAGTCTATACGCCGCCATCCTTGCCTCTGCCTTGATTATGATATCTAGGGGAGGAAGGCTTAGCAGGGTTTCCATGGCTTCAGTTGGAGTGCTTCTCATCACCCCTGTTATACATAGGCAAGCCAGCCGTTGGAGTTTGGAAAGCTCCAGTTTGGCTTGCTTTTGTTCTACTTTTGGCCACCAGGTCAGCGATCCATAGGATACCATAGGTCTCACCACAGCAGTGTACAGCCAGTGTACCATGCTTGGCTTAAGTCCCCAGGTTTTGCCCACTGCACGCTTTGTTGCCATAATAGTTCTTTTGCCTTTATGTGCAATTTTTTGAATGTGTGAGCTCCAGGTTAACTTAGCATCCAGGATTATGCCCAGATATTTAGCTTCTTGGCTCACTTGCAGCTGTTCATTGAAGAGGTTTGGCAGTTTTAGTCTGTCCAATTTCCTTCTTCTAGTAAATGGAACCAGTACCGTTTTCTGCGGATTTACACTTAGGCTCTCTTTGGTGTAACACCTCTCCACAATTCTTAGAGCTTTTTGCATAATCTCTAAGACTGTGTTATCAAATTTCCCCGAGATGAGTATTGCCAGATCATTGGCATACCCCTGGGTATAGTAACCTTCCCTATTTAGTTCGACTAAGAGCTCATCCACTACCAGGTTCCACAACAGGGGTGACAAAACTCCCCCCTCTGGGCATTCTTTGGCAGCTTCCACCTCCATTGTCTCACCAGAAAGGGTTGATTGAATTTTTCTGTCATGGAGCATGTTACTGATCCACCTGCAGATGGTGTCTTCTACCCCACGGTTTCTTACTGCAGCTGTCATTGACACGAAGGAGGTATGGTCAAAGGCTCTCTCAATGTCAATAAAAACTGTCAGTGCAATTTCTTGGTAGTTAATTGCCTCCTCAATTCTCCGCACTAGTTGGTGAAGAGCAGTTTCGCATGATTTCCCCGATTGATATGCATGTTGATGGGGATGAAATAGGCTTCCTGAGGGAGAGCTCTCTCTGATGTGTCTTTCAATCAATTTCTCTATCAACTTTAACATAAAGGAAGATAGATTGATAGGTCTATATGACTTCGTCTGAGAAGAGTCTCTTCCAGGTTTGGGTATGAAGATAATTCTAGATTGTTCCCAGACAGACGGGATGTATCCCGTTGCCAGGCTTGCTCTTAGTAGTCTACAAAGCTTTGGTGTGAGGATCTCTTTCCCTTGTTGTAGAAGCACAGGTATTATGCCATCAGGACCAGAAGCTTTGTATGGGTTAAACGAATCTATGGCCCATTCAATACTTTTGTGGGTAACGATTTTGTTTGAAATTTGCCACTTCCTTTTTTCAGCCCTTATAATCGGGTGAATGAGGTTTGGCTGATGCTCGTCTGCAGGATAAACCGCATGTGAGTCTAGAAAGTGTGCTTGAAGAAGAAGCTCCAAGGTTTCTTTACTTGTTTCCGTGAATTTCCCATTTGGCTTTAGGATTGTGCCAACGGGTTCCACAGGATCTTTAGCCAGAATCCTCTGGAGTCGTGCTGCTTCAGAAGTGTTTTCAACTTCTTGACAGAAGTTCCTCCAGCAGTCTCTTTTGGCTTTGCGTATTTGTTTATTATACTCGGTCAGGGATTGATAATAATTATCCCATTCACCGGTTCTTTTCGCCTTGTTGAAAAGTTTGCGTGTGTTTTTCCTTAGTAGTGCTAGATCTGAGTTCCACCAACTAACATCTTTATTGGTGGCTCGTCGTGTGACCCGGCAGTTGTTGTGATATGAGTTTAAAATAGCCTCCTGAAGTTCAACAGAGGTTAGCTCGATATCAGTACTATTTTGAATCTTATTTTTGAAATTAATTAGATTGACTTTGTAGATCCTGCTTGTAATTCTCCCAGTCCGTATTTCTCGGATTATGATACTCCGAAACTGGCTTATCAAGATTACTGATTTCCATTCGATTGTATCTATGGTCCGAAAGTGACGGTTCCTCGGACACATGCCAACGAGTTATCTGAGAGCTAATACGAGAGGTAGCCAAAGTGATATCAATAATCTCTTCGCGAGTTCGTGTTTTAAAAGTTGGTTTGTTCCCCCGATTCAGTATACCCAGATCTTTGGATACAATAAAGTCAAAGAGATACTCACCCCTTCTATTGACGTTGCTGCTACTCCATGCAACATGGTGAGCATTGGCATGAATTCCAGCTATGAGCTGCAGGTTTGATAGCCTGCAGTACTCAACAACCTGTTGTAGTTCCTCAGTTGGAGGTGGATTAGGAGAGTCAAATGGAAAGTATGCTGAAACGATTATTATCTCCTTCAGATTTCCTTCCATTTGTGTTGTTAATTTAATAGTTACTTGATCCCTGCAACAAAAGTTTATCAGTTTTAGAGCATGAAGTTCTTCCCTAACAAAAATGCAGGATCTCACGTTATCAAGGTTTCTATTATATATTAGCTTACCTTTAACAGTTCCAAGGCCTGATACTTTTCCCCTGAAGAGCGGGGGTTCTTGAATCAAGGCTATGTCTATGTTCTTGGAGACCAAGTATTTACAGAGAGCAGCTGTTGCCGCCTTGCTATGCTGGAGGTTTACTTGTACTACCTCCAGCGTCATCTTGCTTGTCGGTCTGCTTTGACACCCTGAAGGTTATCTGAGATAGACCTAAGTAGGCTTTAAATCCCACTTTGCTCAGTTCCTTCAGGGAGTTTTCATCAATCGCAAGGACTAAGGTAGTGCCCTGAGTTTCGGTACGACTGGAGATCACTCTCCATTCCTCAGTGGCCAGATTTTGATTTTGCGTTTTCAGCAGGGGAAGGATCTTGGTGGCTTCTTTGGCCTCCAGTAGGTCAGTGGGGATCCATACCACCACTCTGGAGGTTTTAACCACATCCTTTGCTGTTCCAACACGAAGGTTTACCCCTTCGCATGGTTCAAGTTGTGGCGTCTTTTCCAGCAGCCATTGCTTCGAGGTATCGTTTGCACAGGACACGTATAGCACACCAGCATGGGCGTAGCTATTTGTGAACTGTGGTCCAGTTCCAGGCGCACACTTGAAAATGTCTTTAGTGAGAGCCTGTTGAATCTGCTTAGCCTGTTCTGGGGTTAGTTTGCCCTCAGGGTAGGTTTGCAGAGTAATTGCCATCTTAGTGGCTGAAAGGGATTGACTGTAGGACTGTCCCTGTACAGAAGTACTGGGTTTGTCCTTCGAGTCGTCACCCTTAATCTTTTTTATTTCTCTTTGAACAAAGGGGGAGGGAGTGATGCCCTCCGTTCGGGTTCTCTTCTTGGGGTCTTGAACTGTGTCTTTAGTAGTCCCCTGTGCTTTGCTCTGACGGTTTGCCCTAGGTTTTCTAGGCCTAATGGGCTCCCCTCTAGCTTTTGCCGCTTCTATAGCAAGTCTACGGCGTTGTGACCCTGAAAGTCTTTTCTCATGCTTACCTGAAGTTCGATTGGCTTCAGGTTGGGCTTGAGATTGGGGTTTTTCCTCGGGTTGTGTACTGCCCGGAGGATTCGCCCCAATAATATCCGCCACCGAGGAGGAAGAGGTTTGACCTAGGTCTGCCTCAGTTTCCATCGGGGAGGGTGTAGACCCCTAGGCCTGGGTTTGAATTTGAGTTATCTGTATCTTCCATGTTGTTCCCACGAGTAGCTACAGACTAAAAATAAGTGGCTTTATACAGTGAGGTGCGCCCGGTGCCCCAAGGGAGATCCAGTAGGGACTGATTATCTAGACAGCCACGCATCCCTTGGCCTGGTCTCACCACCATAGGATTTAGGTTTTATTATTGAGGTTTACTCCTCTTGATCCGGGCGGTGAAGCCAAGACCCCCCAGCACAGATATCCCCCGTAATACATGACTACAGCAGAGATATCCATGTATGGTGTAACGACAATGACGTGACCACAGGTTCGTCTTTGCCGGCATCGTTATCCCAAGTGCAGACCCTTAGCCACGACACGACAGCTGGGCTTGGGGGATGTTTATCAACTTCCCAGTCTAGATCCGCGGGGTTCAGTTTCAACGGGGCCACCACGAGAAGGATGCAATCGCTAGGATCGCATATCACTGATCGTTGCCAGTGATACCCTGCGGTCTTCTTTATTGTCAGGCGGAAGGTGCAAGACCTGAACAACTTGGCTGCACTGCCTGGGTATGAATCTTCACAGCGTTTATAGCCGTTCAGTTCAGCTGGCAATGCTCGACCCCACTGTTCCTCTTTCTTTCCCCCAAAAATTCGCCGCAGTACTTTTCGCTTCCACACCAGTAACCTTCTTTGATCTTCTTTGTTTAGGGTCCACGTTTCACTCGCGTATACTACCACTGGTCGGATTATTGTCTTATACACTTTTATTTTAGCCTTTCTTGTCACATTTTTAGCACTTAAAATTTTATGTAGCCCCGCTGCACTTCGATTACCACTTGTGATTCTCTTTTCTATCTCTCGTTTTTGATTGCTATCACCTGTGATTTCTGCTCCTAAGTAGTTGAAGGAATCGACTCTTTGAAAGCAGTAGACTTTATCTGGGTCACATTTCACTTTTATGTTATTTTCTCTGTCACATTTCATTTTCCCCACAGCCCTATATTTTGTCTTCTCTTCATTAAGATGTAGTCCATATGTTTTTGCATTTTCATCTAGTCTTCTTATTAAAGCCTTTAGTTCTTTCTTAGTTCTTGTTATGAGGATAACATCGTTGGCGTACGCCAGACACTGTTGCGATCTACTATATATTGTCCCCTGTTCACTTTAGTGTCCCGGATAATTTTTTTCAAAATCAAATTGAACAGAATTGAGGAGTGTGGGTCCCCCTGTCGTAAACCACTATTAACTTCGAATTCCCTCGAGAGACATCCTGCTACCCTAACTTGGTTCTCTGTTCTGTTTAAGGTTACTTTCACTAATTTTGTGATTTTGCTTGGGACACCTAGCTATTCCATTACTTCAAATAATTTCCTTCTCTTGATGGAATCATAAGCCTACTTGAAGTCTATAAAAATAATGTACAGCTCTATATTCCTTTCAAAACACTTTTCCTGTATTTGCCGTAATGTAAATATGTGGTCCACTACGGATCTATTAGGTCTGAAGCCACACTGGTACTCACCCAATATCTCTTCGGCATATCTTTGCAATCTTCTTGCTATTGTTTTTGACAGGACTTTATACAGTATATTTAAAAGGGCTATGCCTCTGTAATTCTCTAGTTGATGTTTGTTACCTTTTTTATATATAGGAAACAAAATTGCTTTCTGCCATTCTTTCGGCATTTCTTCCTTTTTCCAAATTTCTTCTATGAGCTTGTGTATTTCCTTGTGCAATGTTTTGCCTCCATGTTTAATTAGTTCTGCTCTTATTCTATCTTTCCCAGGGCTTTTGTTACTCTTTATCTGTTTTATAATTTCTTCTACTTCATCCAACGTTGGGATTTCTATATTATCGATTTTTGGTTCCCTTAGCCTTAGGTTTACTGCTTCTTCCTCAATGTTTTGTTCCTTGTTTAACAACCCTGAGAAATACTCAGCCCATTCTTCCATTACATCCTTTTCCCCTCCCACTAAATTACCTCGTTTATCCTGGCAAAATGTTGTTCTGGGCTGATATGCTCTTTTAATGCTCCTCACTTCTTTATAAAATTTTCTTATTTCATTTTTATTGTCGGACTCTTCCAATTTATCTAACTTTTTTGCTTCATATTTCCTCTTCTTTGCTCTGCAGATTCGTTTTGCTGCCTTCTGCGATTTTTCATATTCCTTCCTAGCTTGTACGGGTTTTCCTTCCAACATCTTTATTCTTGCTTTATTTCTTTCTTGTAGCGCTTCTTCACACTGTTGATCATACCATACTTTGTTTGTTGTCTCTGTCTTGTTTCCTAGTATCTTTTCTGCTGCTTGGCATATTACTTCCTTGATTTCACTCCATTTACCCTCTATATCTGCCTTTGCTCCTCCTTCGGATAATTTTTCTTCTATTTCGCTTTCATAACTGCTTTTCACCTCCGCTTTTTCCAAGTCACTAATATTTCGTTCTTGTCTTTTAGCTCTTATTGCTTTACTTTCCTTGGACATTTCTTGTTTAATATCTGCCTTTACCAGAAAGTGATCAGAATTTGCGTCTGCTCCTCTACACACCCTTATGTTTCTTACCGACACTATATGTTTCTCCTCAATTATTACATGGTCAATCTGATTGACTGTTTTTCCATCCGGGCTCATCCACGTACCTTTATGGATCTCTTTGTGATTAAAGTACGTACTTGCCACTCGCATCCTCCTTCCAGTAGCGAAGTCTATCATTCTTTCCCCGTTGTTGTTACTTAGTTCATGTTTGCTGTAGCTCCCAATCGTTGGCTTGTAAAATTCCTCTGGGTCTTTCTCTTCCGTTGGCGCGTGAACGTTTATTATACTGATCTTTCTATATATTCCTTTAATCCGTAAATAACACATTCTATTACTTATTGGCGTGAAACGTATTACCGTGTGCTTCAGCTGCCGTCTGACCAAGAAGCATGTTCCCAATCTCCTGTCCTCCGCGCCACTGTTAAAAAAGGTATATTCCTCTACATCGTTTATTTCCTGCCCTTTCTGGTTTGTTTCTTGGATAGCCATTATATCTATTTTGTACTTTTCACTTTCTTTAACTAGATTCTTAAAAGCTCCTGTTGTGTAAGTTCCTCTTACATTCCATGTTGCTAGTCTAACTATTTGTTCATGCACTACCTTTCGTTCCCTCTGCCGTATTCATATTCCTTTTTCTTTGCGTTTCCGTCGTCATGCTTTCCCATCGTCTATTTTGTTTTATCAGTTTTTTGGATGCTGACTACCCCTCTCCTCCTCCCATTTTTGTTCCTTTAGATTCCACTTTATTACTTTTCCATTTATCTCCAGCTTCTGATGTCCAATTTTAACCGTGGCTCCATTTTCTTTTTCTACTTTAGTTTTCTCTCGTATTAATTTCTGTATGGATCTTTCTTTATAAGTCATATCACTATCTACATATAGTACCTTTCCTTTCAGTTGTAGTTTGTTTTTTAATACCTCTAGTTTCGCTTCCCAATTCTTTAGTTCCACCACACATCTTTTTTCTCCCACTTTGTATACGTTTTCTATCTTCGCTTCCACTTTTAATTCTTGCTTCAGTAGATTTTCCGTAGTTTCCAGTAACCCTTTTCTATCTTCGTTTTCCATATTTATTCCAGTTATTACCACGTTGTTTCTTATTTTCTCCTTTTCGATTCTTTCCAGTTTTGCTTCTGATTGCTCCAGCCGTTTTGCCAAGTTATCTCTGTCCTTCTTCTATTCCATTTTTATTTTGTTAACTTCCTCGCGCAGTGATCTAATTTCTTCATTAGTTTTCTTCATTTCCGTTTTTATTTCTCCTATGTCGCCCTTTATTCCCGTGAGTAACCCTTTGATTACATCCATTTCTTTTTCCTCGTCTTTGCTTTGCGACCGGCAATCTGATGGTTTTTTTTATTTTTACCGAACGCCGCAAACTCTTAACTCAAATGAACTATCCTTCTCTTCCCGTATTCTTTTCTTTGTTACTTCTTCCGATTGTTGCCCTTTGCTGCTTTCGCCTGAACTCCCGTTTTCATTCATCTATCTGCTTTCGTTTTTCCGAACTAAACTACTACTTTTCGCGCTTTTATTTAAATGCAGCGCTCCGAGACCTTGGTATCTCACGCGCACGCGCACACTTGAACCCGGATCAGCTGTTCCGCTTTATCTGATCTTGCTCGCGCTTAACCAAAATTGTTTAAACACTCTCCCTGTTATTATCACAAACAGCACACTTTCGTTCACAACCCGTAGGTTCCACTCCACTGGTATGCACTTTTGGGTTTTTAAATCGCGCTTTAAGACACTGAAAAATACAATTTAACTCACGCCGTCGGCAGGGCCGTTAAACACGGTTATGCGCCGGACATTGACCCCTCATGCTTTTTATACAAATGACTATTTTTACTCGCAAATAGTAAGTCTGCTTCTTTATAACATTAACAGCCAGTCTTATAAAGACCACTAACCTGAGGTTAACTTTAATTCGTTGTTAAAATAAACAAAACCGCATTAGATTTTTTTTTACTAATGAATAAGATGCCATAAACACTTAACGTTTTGATGCGCATTTGTTTATTTTAACAACGAATTAAACTTAACCTCAGATTAGTGGTCTTTATAAGACCAGCTGTTAGAGGCATAGAAAATGTTACATTTCATTCATGTAACGATCGTTGGAATCGAGGCAAATAAAGTAAAACACTTTCTGTTCGTTTTCAAACGCTTTTTTGTGTCAAACTGACAGTTGATAATTTTTGACAACAAGCTTATTCATAGCAACTAGATTGGGTATTACTTGCTTATTTTTAAAGCAGTGAATTATGTACTGTTAAACAATTTTTAAACTTCTTCTTCTGCTTCCTCTTACGTTAGGTCGCCTGACCTGTGTTTTACTGGATTTTAGTCTCTTTGTTCTTGGGAGAGTGATGACCAGCTGTCTCGCCATCTTAGAGGTCTTCCTGATGGTCGGGATCCTTCTGGCTTCCCGTCGTGTACCACTTTGACTATCCCTTCGGTGTCCATTCTTGAAATGTGCTGGTTTCATTGTCTTCTTCTTTCTCTCTCCATCTTATAATGTCTTGTATGTGACATTGTTCTCTGATGTTTTCGTTTCTGATGTGGTCGAGTCTTGTTTTTCCTACTATAGTTCTTAATACTTTAATTGCTGTCTTTCTTAGTGCTTGTTTTGTTTTGCAGTTATCAGCTCTGGTTTCTATGGCATATTTGAGTATTGGGCGAACGTAGGAACGCAAGATATTTATTCCTCCATATATTTCTTAGTGCTCCTGAAACAGTAGCTGCTTTTTTTTTACTTGGTTATGTACTTCTTTTTGGAGGTTACGATCGCTTGTTATTATTGCTCCCAGGTAAATAAATACCTGTTCGATGCTTTTTCTGTTTATTTCAAGTTTACATCTTACTGGTTCTTTAGAGGCTATAAGACATTTTGTCTTTTCAACCGAAATGATCATGTTATATTGCTCGGCCGTGGTGTTGAATTTATGTAGGATTCTTTGTAGATAATTTTTGTTGTTAGCTATAAGAACCGTATCGTCTGCGTAACATACTATGTTCAAGTTGTGGTTGCTTAGTTTATATCCTTCCATTGGTTTGACATTTTCTATGATTTTGTTCATTACTAGATTAAATAGTATTGGACTTAAACTATCACCTTGTCTGATTCCGGTGTTCATTGGGATATTTTCCGTTAGTTTACCTCCCATTCTTATTCCAGTTCAGCAGTTCGCGTTTAATTCTTTTATGAGTCAGAGGAACGTTGTATCCGTGACTTAATACAACATAGTTGAAATATCAAATTTATTTGTATCACTATTTGTTTACAATTTTATTTTATCCAACACTGTGAGTTATTAAGCCCATAACTATGGTGATTTTAGGAATTTAAAGTGGCCTATATGTCACTAGTGAGTTATAAACCATAAGGCACTAGTGTGTTATATAAACCATAAGTCACGCTCGATAAAAAAAACTATTGAAAATTAACATTTTATTCAGAACACATTACAGAACATATTACATCCATAACGCAATATTACATACTCAGTATAATACATTTTAGAACATCACTTATTAATATTAATATTTATATTAATGTCAATTGCATAGTTGTTACTTCTAGTCATTTGACAATTTACATTATTATTGGAAATTTCATTACGTGATTCTGCGCTATTCACTACAATACTTGGAACAGTGGCGGTGGTGAACTCAGAACCTCCTTGAATTTTTCTTGCTGTGTTAATTTTTTCTCCCAACGATTCTTCAATGTACCCCTCTGCCACAGTAGACGATTTCCATCCACCGTGGCGTTTAAGCGCTGTTATGTTGCCTCCACCATTAACCAACAGTGTAGCAGAAGACCGTCTCAAACTGTGACCAGTGTAAGCCTCTGCATGTGGTAGTTTCAAGTAAGATGCGATTCGGAATGGCACCTTAGACAATGTGTTTATTCCAACTGGTTGGATCGTGCATTTTTGATGTTTGTAATTCAAAAAAAATCTACGGTGTGGTACCTTGGCAGGTCGTAATGAAACATAGTTTCTATAGAGATCAATAGGACTGACAGGATATCCCTCGTTTATGACAGTGAAACTTCGAGGTTTGTTGGTTTTTGTATCAGGAATGGAAATATAGAGATATGATCCCTTGTCTTCGATGTGCTCAACACTCAAATTTGTCAGCTCATTACAACGGCATGCCCCCGCAATACCCATTATTAGTGCAACCTATAAACATATATTTAAATAGGATTTACGGAAATCAAATAGGCACTATCTCACCTTCTCCATCAGATATTCACTGTCCGGAGCACTTCTTAGAAACTGCTCAATATGTTCCTTTTCCAAAATCTTGGCTTTCTTTGGTTTATGTGCTCTTGACTCACTTTTCAAGAAAGATATAAGCCTACCATATTTCGATATGTCGACATTTTTATGAAATTTTAACGTTGCTTTCAACATCGAGTATTTTGTCCACATTGACGAACCTACATTTTTCTTTCCAATTTCAACAAAATACGCCAACAATATTTCTTCGGTTATACCACTAACTCCTTTCTCTTCTCTCCAGGACTTGAATAGCCCGAATTCCTTTTCATAAATATCCTTCGATTTCTTGGGTATTATTTTTGATAATGCTAGTTTAGCATCATTTTGAATTTCAGCAGGAACAAACACTTTTTCTTCCATTAGGTATTCGGCGTCGTTTTCATGTGTTGACACTTTTGTGAAACCAAACACGATTATTGTTTCAATGTAAACAAAACTTTTATGTGCCATGGTGATCGCGTCAAAGCCTTCCCATAAATTGAGCTACTTTTAATAATTTGTCAAATAAAAATGTCACAACTGTCATCAGAAAAAGGATGCGTTTTAACGAAATTCTGAAGGTGTTGGATAAAATTATGTATGGAACTCGTGTGTTATCGGTCATAAGTCACTTTTAAAAACAAAGCCACTCGCACAAAGTGCTCGTGGCTTACCCGTTTTTTCTCGTGACTTATTTCCCTTATAACACACTTGTACCATAAATAACTATTACATATGACACTTAGTAACAAATAATTCATAATTAATTTATACAATCTTGATCAAATTCTCAACATTTCTCCTCCCTTAAATTATTTATTCACTCCAAAATAGTCTAGTCGTTGATTAACTGTAACCATAGCGTTGGGGCGGTTTTCGCTCTCGAATTGGATATCTACGCTCTGGAGCGTATGGAAAAGGCGGCGGCAACACTGCGGATGTTGGAGCCGAACTTTCAATAACCGTTTCCTGCATCGGAACCGAAAAGTCTGTAACCGGTACAGGTAACCTTACGTCGCTGAAACTCTTCTTGCTTCCTTCTTGCCTAGTAACCGATAAAGGTTGTTCACATTCTTCCTGTGCAGTAACTGATAAAGGTTTCCATTCATTTTCACTTTGCATCTCGCACCCTTCATCACGACGAAGTAAATGATGTACGTGTCTTTTGTGAGTTCGACTTCCAATTATCACCTCGTATGTATATGGAGGTATACATTTAGTAATCATACCCGCAATCCATTTTTGCTGCCCTTGACGAAAATCGCGTACCCATACGTGGCTACCTGGTGGAAAATATCGCATCTTACATTTCGGATCTGCTATTTGTTCTTGCTGAGAACGAACCTTCAATTCCGGATCAGCCTTCAAATTATCTAAGGGTAACCGCGATCTTCGTCCGAGCAATAATTTAGCTGGTGAATAGCCGGTTGTTGGATGGATTGTATTCCGATATGCCAATAAAAATCTAAAAATTCGATACAAAACTAGTTCCATGGGTATTTTGTTTTCTCCTACTGCATTCTTGAATGTCCGAACGAAACGCTCCGCTTCACCGTTCGACCGTGGATGATAAGGTGACGTTCTGATATGTGTTATTCCTAGCTTCCTACAAAAACTTTGGAATTCTGAGCTAGTAAATTGTGTTCCGTTATCCGTAACTACGTGAGCTGGAATTCCAAACCTTGCAAATAATTCTTGTAAAGCTTCTACAGTATTTCCTGATGTTGCTGATCTTCCTAACCTTACGATTTCCGGCCATTTTGTTCTTGCATCGACGATCAATAACCACATGTGTCCTTGAAATGGTCCGGCAAAATCCATATGCAAACGATGCCATGGTTTTTCTGGAAAAGCCCATGGATGAACTGGCGACTCTGCTGCCGCTGGTCGTTGCTGTTGACAATGAGAGCAGTTGTTTACTACCTTCTCGATGTCCTTGTCCAAATTAGGCCACCACACGAATGATCTAGCTAAATTCTTCATCCTGGTCATACCGGGATGTCCCTGGTGTAGCTCTTCTAAAACCGCTTTACGCATTTTCAATGGTATGAACAATCTGTGACCCCAGTAGACACAGTTATTTTCTGTGCTAAGCTCGGATCGTCGCTTGAAAAATGGTTCCAATAACGGTGAAATAGGATTAGGCCATACTCCGTGGTCTAAATAACGAATTAACTTTGTCGTATCCGGATCCTTCTTAACTGCCTCCGATAATGCTTTGCTTGATAATTCCTCAGATGCCGATTCCTCTAACAAAAATACGTCTTCAAACGGCGGCTTTTCTTCCTCTCCGGACAGAGTTGAAGGCAAAGGTAGCCTGGAAAGACCGTCCGCGTTGCCATGCTTTTCCGTTTGTCGAAACTTCAAATCGAACGTGAAGGCCATAAGTTGCAGCGCCCAACGCTGTAAACGATTTGACGTTCGATCAGATATCGGTTTATCGACGAATAACGTCAATAACGGCTTATGGTCAGTGACCAACGTGAATCGTCGTCCGTACAAATACTGCTTAAACTTCGTAACTCCAAAAATAATTCCGTATGCTTCCTTTTCGATTTGCGAATAATTCTTCTGTGCCGACGATAATGTAGCAGATGCATACGAAATCGGTCGCTCACTGCCGTCGGGAAAAACGTGATATAGCACAGCTCCGATGCCGTGCTGCGATGCATCTGTTGCTAATCCAAGAGGAATCTCTGGATCATAATGACATAAAACTGGAGGACTTTGTAAAATCTTCTTTAAACGTTCGTAAGCTGATTGTTGAGACTGCCCCCAACAATATTCCATATCCTTTTTTAATAATGTATACAACGGTGCACAAATCGTCGACTGTTTATCGATAAATTTGCCATAATACGTGACTAGTCCCAAAAATGACTTTAATTCCGAAACATTCTTCGGTACTGGTGCGTTCTGTATTGCTTCAATTTTCGAATCCATTGCGTGTAATCCTTCTTTATCAATCTTGTGCCCCAAATATGTCACTGACGAACGCCCAAAAGCACACTTTCCGAGTCCCAATTTAATTCCAACTTCTTTAAATCGTTGAAAAACTTGCCGAAGACGTTGAATGTGTTCTTCTTCTGTTTTTGCTGCTACTAATACGTCGTCGAGAAAGCATATAACACCTGGAATGTCTTTCAATACCCAGTCCAGCGTTCTTTGAAAAATAGACGGCGCCGACGAAATACCAAAAGGTAACCTGAGGTAACGATACAAACCTCGTGGTGTATTTATAACTAACAATTTCTTCGCTTCTTCGTCCAATTCAACTTGATGATATGCTTCGGACATATCCAAAGAAGTAAAAATTGAACTGCTGCCCAATTTAGCAAACAGATCCGCGGCTCTTGGCAAAGGATACTGTTCGATTTCTATAACCTTGTTGACTACAACTTTAAAATCACCGCAAATTCGTAATGCATCCGAGCCTCTTTTTGCAACTACGACAATAGGTGATGCATACTGGGAAACATCGTTTGGAATCTTCTCGATAACTCCTCTTGACTCCAAACACTGTAATTCTAAATCTACACGCTTCTCGATGGCATATGGTACCCGGCGTGCTGGCCAAAACTTCTTTATTGGCTCTTTCAGAACTGCCAAGGTAACCGAAGCTTTCGTACCTTTTATATGTCCTAACTTACCATCAAAAAGTTCACTGTATTCGGCGATCAAGATATCTAGTGACTTCGAATTCTTAATTTCCGATTGAAAAACATTTTCCGTTCTTTCGTTCGAACACACGCAATCATGGCGAGTGATGCCCATTCGAACGGCCCACCAACGACCTAATAGGCACTCCTGTCTGCCATCGACGACTAACAAAAACAAATTCCTGAATGTCTTATTCCGAAAACGGACGTCAATTTTTGTTTGTCCGATAATCGGCACTGAATGTCCTGAGTATGAGGTAAAACGCAAAGAACTGGCCTCAATTTTCGGTGAACCCAACACTTCCCAGACTTCTCTATTTATGAAAGTAACTCCCGTGCCGGAATCATACTGGAAATCGATTTTCTTTCTTCCTTTCTCTGAAGAGCACCACAAAGTTATGTTGAACCTTGGGTACGTAATTCTTTTTACGTCGTCCACTTGTCCAATTGTTTCGATATGGCCGTTTAATTCACAGATAACATCTTCCTCGTCTTCGCTTTCTTCTAAACAGGCTACACCACCGCTCGACTTGTTCCTATTATTTGACGAACTGGCTTTCAGCTGCTGTTTTCCTCTTGTCCTCTGGAAAGTATCTGCCCTTGCAGAAGGGCAACAAGATGCTTTATGGCCTTTGCCATGGCACGCATTGCATACCTTTGACTTATACCAACAGGTATCTGAAATATGATTGTTTCCTCCACATCTGCTACAACCTTTCGAAAGACCTTGACATGATTTCTCTTTAAAATGTTCAGATTTCTTGCTCCTGAAGTTAGTTTGAACCTGAAACGTTTTAACTTCGCCAATTCTCTTCTGTGATGTAATTAATTCGGTTGTCTTTTTGGCTTGTTCGTAATTTTGTGCATGTTCGACAACAGTCACTTCCGTCAAACCATCTTGTTGTAGAAGGTAACGTTACATATCTGCATTGTTCAGACCGCAAATAAATTGGTCTCGTAAACGAGCTTTCGTCGGATCAGTATTTGTAGCAGCATCGGCCGGAAAATTACACGTCAGAGCAATTTTCTTCAATGCGCCCATAAAATCTTGAGCACTTTCTCCTTGTAACTGGTTTCTGGTATGAAAACGAAAACGTTCATGAATAATTAATGGGGTTGGATTAACGAGAGCTTGAACGGCGTCAACCACATTTTGAAAAGTGACATTTGGCACTAAACCTGCTCTACCTCCTATCGAATCCAAGAATTTCGAAAATAATTCTACTCCCATACCTTCTAACAAAATTGCTCGTCTTTTTGCCGCATTTATCTGATTATCTTCTACGCCGGTCGCCATAAAATGATTCTCCAAACGAACGACAAAGGTAGACCATGTTTCAACGTTTTTATCGAATTCTTTGAACTTCGAACTCGACATTTTATGATAACTTTTATCCTCGTCGCCAATTATGTTGTATCCGTGACTTAATACAACATAGTTGAAATATCAAATTTATTTGTATCACTATTTGTTTACAATTTTATTTTACATATGACACTTAGTAACAAATAATTCATAATTAATTTATACAATCTCGATCAAATTCTCAACAAGTATGTCGGTCACATCTTATAGTTTTACTCTGTCGAAGGCTTTTGTTAGGTCGACGAAGCATATAAAAACTGGGTTATTAGATTCGATGGCTTTTTCAGTAATTTGACGAATGGTGTATATGGCGTCTGTTGTGGATGGGTTTTTTCTGAATCCTTTTTGTTCCTCCATGATAGGTGATACTCCGCTATAATTAGCCGGGATTCTCATGTCACCTTTTTGAGAATCAGTACGGTGATGCTGGTTTTTCATTCTTCTGGGACATTTTCCTCTTTGACTATTTCGATAAAGAGCTTCGTTATTTCGTTCGCTAGGGTCTGTCCTCCGTACTTTATTTGTTCATTTGTGATTTTGTTTGTTCCTGGTGCCTTTCTATTTTTTAATTTCCTTATCGCATTTGTCCCGTGGTCTTTTGTGATTCCCTAGTCTGGTTCTCATGTTTCTGTTTCCGGTATAGGTGTTTTCTTAAACGTTGTAAATTTGTTTGAAGTAGTCCGTACATCTACCTATCTCTAGCGGATTTATTTTTCTATATTCATTCATTGATTGGCTTCTTTTTATATCTTAACACTTTCCATACTCTTTTCAAATCAATTAATGACGTTGGCGGCATCAGTTTTATGTCTTTTGTGATTACGAAAATGCTGCGACATAACGAACCTTTCAGAGCTGGGCAGTAATTAATTACTTTTTAATTAAATTACTAATTAAATTCCTTTTTGTGTATTTGCCTTGAAATTGAATTACTTTTCAAAATGCGGTAACTGTAATTGGGAATTGCCATTTTTGTTAAAAAGTACTTGAAAATTACTTTTTGAAAGTAATTAATTACTATATTCAATTACTCAATTACTTTTGTGTAATTAAATTACTCTAAAGTATTTAAATTACTTTACAAGTATTTGAATTACCTGTGGAAATCGAAATTACTCGAGGTAATTGAATTACTTTGTGCTATTTCAATTACTGAATTACTGACCTCGATTGGGTATCGAACTTTAATAGTGGTTTATTGTTTGTTTTTAACTCGGTAATCTGATCGTGGATACTATGCGTCAGATTTGCACCTGAAAATTCCCTTATTATCGCTTCAGAAGGAATGATGTTTATGTCACGTATTTGCCATTATTAATCGCTGCGAATCCAAACCGCAGTCTTTGCTATACTTAGCCAAGTCGACAAATCAAGTCCTGTTGGCCACCGATTAGGTTTGTATTCTGGACGCTTAATTTACTTTTTTATGGTGTGAAGTACCGGCTTGTTTGAAAATTTTGTTCGTGTTTGGTTATTTTTTTAAGTGAAATTATAAAACAGACGTTCACTGGATCGGAAATAAGACTACCCAAAAGGGTTCTACTTTTCTCACAAAAAACATCTACTTTACAGATTTAGAGATAAAATCAGCTAATTTAAATTTTTTTAACAACGTAAGTCAAAAATTTTGTCGTTTTTGTCATTACACATAATTAAAATGATCTTTATTTAAAAATATCTTTTACGTTTCGCTAATTCATTGTTAGCTTCATTAGAAACATTGGTTTAAAATATAGGACAAAGGGACATTTACTATAACAATCTGTAAAATATAGGTACATATTAGTGTTTGGACTTGTGAAAGAATAAGTATCCTCAATTATGTCAATTTACCTGTCTTTTGTTTCCAAAAAGTTTAAGTAGTTGGAATGGTAACATCTTTTATTGTTGATACGATCTCGTTAGATAAAACATTCTTAGTTTTCATAGTTTGTAGCTGTTTTTGTATCTGCTGTACAAATTCTTATTTCAATCAGCGGTTTTCAACCAGGTTTATCAGTCACCTGTCAACTTTCAACAGTCCCTGATCAACACCAAATTGATATTTTGTTTTAAAATTTCAAGTTACCTAATACTTTTTTGATAGCTATTTGTATTACTAGGGAGTAAAATGTATCATCCCTTCCGCGGATGTAGTTTAATTCTTCAGCGTTAGCGAGAACAGTACCTAATCAATTGTAATCATGCAAGGGAGGAAATTACGTTTTAGTCCAGAGTTATACATTCAACACTTTTACATTTTATGATGTGACAATCTCTTGTATTCAGCTGCATTCAAAAATATTTAAATATGAAAACCTGGAGGTTAGTTGATTTATTATTAATCACATTGCCTCCCGTCTCTAATGGCAACGGTAGTCAATGTATTATATTCCCTCCCACTGCCATTGGAAACCGACCAGAGAACCAAACGTATATTTTCGGGAAACCCCTAACAGACGACAAAAAATGTTACTTTTGTATATAGGGGTAAAAAATATTTTCTAACTGAGCCAACAAAAAATACTCAAGTTGCGCCAATTGAATCACCACGTAGTGTTCTACAAAATCTAAATAGAAATTTGCTGTGAAACAATTAAAAAAGCCAATGCTCCACCCTGTATACTTAGGTAAGTTACATATTTTCGTCATTCAGCCTCATGTTAGGCGTATTTAATAGTACATTGTTCTACAAGTTAAGAAAAGTGAGAGTTTTTCATCGTTTAATTTACGAGCGAGCGATGCAAAACGAGTGGATTAATTTATTACGAACATGGAAAAATTACTTTTATAACATATTCAGCGTGCTATTTTTTCTAATATAATTACAGAATGTAGCCAAAATGAAATTCGACATTTCTTCATATTAAAAAAAAATATTTTTTTAAAATCGGCAGTGAAGAACGTCGAGATCGGCAGTGAAGAACGTCGAAATCGTCAAATAAAATACGAAAAATGGGCAGTGAAGTAATCCATTGTTTTACGACTTTTTGTAGGCGGCTGGACGATAGGTAAACGTCAACCGACGTCAACATAACCTACAAAAGTTGGTTAAAATGTTGTAATTTCGAGATTTAAAAAAACATTGTACCCCACGACACTGGAAGTTCCTCTTTATCCCTCATGTGGTTTATTTGCTTTGGCCCTTCGGGCCTCGGCAACTAAATCCGCAATCGTGATAAAAAGCTCAACTTTAGTGATAACCTATGTGAAAACTAATATAAAAAAATATATACATTTGAACTTTCAAGTTCATACCTTTTTACTGAGGGGACTTTGTATTAAGGTATATTAGGTTTAATCGGTTTATTATAACCTAAGGAATCTATTCCAAATCGGTGTCGCATTTTTTTTGGGACACCATGTATAATTGTTATCCTTGAATTTATTTATTTACTTACATCTTACTTCAAAACAAACTAAAAACTTTTGATTTTGGTGAACGGTGCATGTACGAGTAGCTACAATATTTAATTATCAAAAAACCTTCAAAAGTGAAAGAGTATGTAGGTTACTATAGCTAACAAAACATAAAAATTAATCATTTTTAGATTACGATTACGAATCGACGCAACACTAATGATAGTTGCAACTTGCAAGAAGGTTCTACTAAATAAAACTACGTATATGACAATAATTTTTATTGAAAGTAATTGAAAAAGTAATGATGTTGTACAATTACAATTACTAAGTAATTGGTAATTGAATTACTATTTCCTGTGAGTAATTTAATTTCTGGTTATTAAATTAATGCATTGAGCGGTAATTAGTAATTAGTAATTAATTACTTTTTAAAAGTAATTTGTCCAGTTCTGGAACCTTTCAGCATTGGAGAATTCGTTATGTAGCGGCATTTTCTTAAACATAAGAGAACAAATTCTTATGTCACTAATATCATTAATTGATTTATCATTGTTTTTTACTAGATGACCGTTGTTTTTGTGATCATGCCAGTAGAGGGAAGTGGATGGTTCTGGAACCTCCCCCCACCACTTGGCCTTGAGTTCAAGGCCAAGACCACGTTCAAGCCCAAGGTCACATGCAAGGCGAGGCCACGTGCAAGCCCAAGGTCATGTTCGAAGCGAGGCCACGTTCGGAGCGAGGCCACGTTCAAGGTCAAACCCGCGTTCGAGGTTGAGGCTACTTTAAAAAAATTCAAGGTCAAGATCGCGTTTACGGCCAAGGGCATAGAAAGAGCTAAGTAGTGCTTAGAACAGACTGCGCTTAACATATTTATTTAAAAAATTAGGCATGAAGTAAACGCCTAGGATACTTCATGTCTAAATTATGACTCGACTAGGATTCGAACCTAGGTCTCCCTGTATATCTGCAATCTGCAGCCGAGGGTATCTTTACCTCTAGACCATCGAGTCGGATAGAATATTTGGTTACTCATCCAGAGTACCTTCGTAGAGTGAAAGATACACATAATTTAATAAAAAAGTTATATTTAAGATGCACATACAAAGAGTAATTACAGTAGTGGCTAGACTAAATGATTATAATACCAACAGATTAAGAAATACGTTACAGACATACACATTAGAGCGAATAAAATAGTGCTTAAAACAATAGTAGATATACAGCAGGAATTATCCGCGGGCGAGAGCAGCTTCTTCAAGACATCAGGTTTATTTTTTAGCAAAATCGTTTGCCAATTCGTATCTACCGCATATGAAGGGAAATGGTATTTTATCTTGAACGTTAAAACGTTATGTTCAGTAAAGTTGTTCACTTGTATTTTAAAAACGGAAATAGTTGTCAAGGAACTGGTATCCATTTTACGCCACGTCACGTTGTGCACTCCATCATTGTAGGCGAAAGAAGCTGAACTGCACCGCGGCGGTTGAAGGACGTAGAGAATCCCATCATGAACTGCAGCGAGAGCAACCAAAAATTGTATTGGTAGCATGTTCAACAAGTCGATGGCAACTAGTGAATGGTTTGGCGCCGCACTTTGCATCACTTATGACAACAGCAACCTTTTGTTTTGTCGGCTACACCCGTTCCATTGTTGCCAGCCACATCTACTCCTCGGGATAAATGCAACGCATCGAAAAGTTGATAAGTCAAGTCTTCGATGGTTTGTATTTGCTGGTAGACCTTGGCAATTTTGCAGTTGGGTGACCAACGGAGGTGTTCAGATAGGGGTTTGTCATTGCGCTCCCAGCCAGAAATTTGAACTCCGCAGTGGAAACACTGTACGCAATTAATCGTGTCGCTGATGCAAAAGAAACCGGCACCTGCTAGCGATTCTGGAGTTTGACCTCGACTCCAATCGCCGAATGTTCGTAGCCGTTTGGAGTAGCTCCCAAATTCTGGATGTCGAGGTTCTGAGCTCATGATGGCAACTAACTACGCACACGTTTGTGAAAGTTTTATATTCTACAATTCAAGGTCACAATCTCGAAACTTTAAAATAAAACCACAGAAATATTTCTAAATATATTTATTTATTTCCAAGTATAAGTTATATATGTAACTTCCCCATCCTCCAGTAGGCCTAGGTACCGGTCCACTGGCTTGAAGATGTTGGTCTGCCACCACACAGCTGACGATCCGTCGAAGACTGCAGGCCACGTCCGTAAGGTGGTCGTCTCCGCTAGGGTCTCTCCTTGTAGGTTCAAGGGGTACTCCATTGTGACCACTGCCTGGAGAGACCGTTGAGAGGATGCTGGAGGGCAACTAGCCAAAAACCGGCGAAAATGACGGTAAAATTGTTCTGCATTCTTAAAGTTAGTTGCCATAGCTGCTTGATGATTATGGTAGGTGCTGGAGGATTATGATGACTGTTACAGAAAACAGGCAACTTAATATAGGAGCGTAGTCAAGGATGGGAACGTAGAAGGTCAAGGGTCTTACCTTGAGATTCACATATAAAGCGTAACGTTTTTCCACCACGGCTACCAGTCATCATGCCTGATATTGTTGTTGATGCGCTCTTTGAAGATGCTCCTACATTTTACAAGGAGTTTGAATACTTCATCACCTCCGAACCGAGACCTCCATCAGCTCGTCAACTCCAGGCTGCCGTAACAATAGACTATTCCATGAGTCTTGGAAGCGAGCGCCTATGGCAGTCGACCCTCCTGAGGACGCTACCCACCACATACGAGGGTGACCCATTCCTGTGGTGGCGGCGGCATGTAGAGGTCCCCATCCAGCGCTTTCTCGCTCGGCTAGCAGATGGGGATGTAGTATATATTACTTATTGTTGGTTTAATTAAATATATGTATATAAAGGTGTCTGTGTTTTTATTGCACTCCTAGCGACGTCTATGATTATTGATATTTTATAAGTAGAAGCCCACGATTTCAGTATTCATATCCAGTTCGACGCTTGAGCAATGCCTATCGATAAATTTGGCAAACATATGCATGCGAATTCCACGTCACACCCGCAGGTGTTTGTGGTTGAAGAGCTAAGCGAGCCTTTATATTATGAACGAGATTTACAACTAGTATCCATTGCCGTCAATTATGATAGATGGTACATCCTACCGCATGGTGACATCGAATATACTATTCCCTTCCGTGAAGCTGAAATAACAAACGTCTTACTTTATCCCGAAAATACCGAAATTTATATCAACAAGTTGGGGTCATATAACTTTCGCGAAATGATTGGGATGACATTAAAAAGGGGTGATATGCTAAAATTTTGGGCAGTCAAGCCAAATATGTTATATGTGGAATTTCAACTCAAGGTTCCCATAATTGTTGATTCCAAAAAGGTAGTGCAGTAAACATGACTTCAAGGTTGCGTTTACGCTCACCTCCTACCACATATAACCTTGGAAATGTGAAAATAAAAGCGCGTAGAAGAGTCTGCAAGGGTAGTAGCATCCGATAGTCGTGCAGAAATGGAAGCCTTGTTGAAAGCTATCGAGGTAGTTCAGAGTAATAAAGCACGAAAGCCGCAACCACTGTTCTGTCCAGAACTTCTGAATAGTAGGACGTACAAATTAAATAAATCAAGTTCTAAGTACGTGAGTGTAGGGTTTGATTGGAGTTCGCAATTTAACCCAAGTATTATAATACGGGGTGCCAAAAATGACTGGGTGCAGTTAAATGAATGGGAGTGGACAGCCCTGATTGCAAATCAGGGAGTGATTTCCAACTACTTCTATTCTCTCGACGGTGAGTGGCCAGCTCTGGAAATAGGGAAGAAGAGCATTGTATTTGAAGCGATCCAGACAAGGAAAATAATCAAATTGGAGGAAGTGGGCTTGTCAGAGGTGCGTTTAGCGAGCGAAACTGTAGAAGAATTGTGGCGCTTGCAGAAACTCGTGGAAGCGCGATTCGCACAATTAAAAGCGTTACACTTTGAGAGTTTCTATAAAGAAATAGTGAAGGGTGTAGCAAACCTTTGTGGAGACTGTTTAGTAAATGTATGGTCTGTAGTGGATCAGCTGGAGGAGAACTCTGAAAAGACTGCGTGTATGGTGGAAGTGCTAACGTTCGCAAGTTCTATGGTAAAGTGCGACATCGAAGTGGAAGCCCTGAGTCGTCAGTTGGCAGTGTAGTCATGTGGATGAATTATAGAGAGGCTGCTCGACCGGCTGCAAGAGACGTACCTAGTGCGGTTGAACGATTAGTGAGTTCGTTAAAGGATTTAGCTTTCGAAGCGTCGCACGAAGTCGTATATGGGTTAGGACGTTCCGGATTCAGTGACGAAGAGTTGTATAAAAAAGAAAAACAGTACAAAAACGGTGCAGCTGTCGGTCAACTATTTTTAGACGGAGCCATAAATGAAGGCCTCCTTGTAGATTTAATGGATAGTCTTGGCCTAAAATGGCATATGTGTGAAGTAAAAGCCTTTATAGAGAGGAAGGAAAATGAAGAAGAGCGTGCAGTTTGACGACTCGAAGAATAAGATGTACAATTTGCATACGTGGACGTATGCGTTTCGAGAAGCTCGGAGAGGACGGTGGGAACGAGAAGCTGTGGATAGGTTGCGGTTCCATCGGAGGATACTTACTATGGATGAAGTACTGCGAGACGTCTTGTGCGCCGAACATAGGCGAACAATTTATGTAGAGCGCTTTTCCACTAGTACGTAGATGTTTAATCCGTGTAGTTAAACGGTATATATTGTAAACAAATAAAAACAATAAAAATTAAAAAGATTGTTTTATTCCATTATGTAGTGATTATAAATATGATACACGTTAGATAAAGCGCAATAACAAATCGGTTTGGAATGATATAAACAAGCGGGTTGTGATGGGGTGAGGGCCGGTCTTTCTTCCACTTCGATGATTGGGATGGTAGTAAAGCGGCGTAGAAAAGTTGCCTTTTCTCGACCTTTCACATATATTTCGGTGACACCTTGCAGAAGACGTCGTAAGATTGCAGGAAACATGTATGCTGGAGTAAATCCCTCATTCCAGTCGATGCAATGGTGATTAGTCATTACCCAGTGGGCTTGTTGTTGTAAATGAGGTGTTAAGGAATGGAGGGCGAAAGGGGGTTTAAAAATGTGGTGAGATACTGAGGTACCGTCGTAGGAGGCCAATTCTTTTGGGGTAAAGTGCTTATCGGACGTCTTAAAACCTTGAATATCGATAATGATCTTCATCGTATTAGGTATAGAGAGCATGGTCTAGTTACGCTAAAAGTCGAGGTGCAACTGAAGTATTTTTGCGAAATTACAGTTGTTTAACTGCTTTTGACAATGCGTTGTAAGTAAAAACCCGATCGTGAAGAACGAGACAATACGCAGTTGTGTTGGCTGGCACGTTAGCGGAAGTTTCAAATTCAACACGAAAAACGACAGCGTTTGCATGAAGGTAGTCTTTTTGATGGGAACAATCGATTACAACAATGGGCGCCTTGTCTGCAAAGTCATGGCGGGAGAAGAAGGGCTCATCGATTTTGCTATAATAAGATGATTGAAACTTGGAATACATGTCGTATAATGTTGCGTAATGATTGAGTGCATAATTGTTATGTAAATTGTCGTATGGGAATCGTTCGGTGTTTAGATAAACTCGGAAATTAGTAAGACCAATTTTATCGAAATTAGCATTGTCCTTAGCGATTAGCCCCGAACGACCTGATTGAAACCCTACGATGACATATCTGGGGGTTTGTAATTTTGTGCTTGTAGCGATAGCGTGAGAATGTTGAGTCACAGCATGAACACCGGGTATGATATGAAGCTGCCAGCTGCGAAATGCGACTTGAGTGTCAATATTTTTATCGATGTATTTGGTCAGGGCTAATTCTTGAGCAAGACCTGGAGTGATATGAGGAACCTTCCAATATAGTTTGTCAATCGTAACTTTAGCCGTCTCCCCTACGGTAGCACTGAATACGGCGTCGGCATCGGTATTGCTGCGAATTAATACGAGTTCTTGTCGGATGTTAAGTATAACTTTACCATAATCTTCGGCGAATCCTAACAGCATTCTCAACGGTATGCAGGCACTAAAGTTACCTTCCTGATCGGTAATGGCAGGGTCGCCGCCGGCAAACCAACCTGCATTTTGAAGCTTTTTAACGTCAGCGGAACTGTAGGACACATATCCCTTAAGAGTAGACGTAATACCAGGTTTGGTGACAGAGTCGACAACGACGCCATTGATTTCGTATCGGATTTCGCTAAATAAGTGAGCCAAACCATTGTTAAGGAATTTAGCCGTTGTAACTTCACCGTTTTCCTTCCGCAACTTTCCCTCTAGGTACAGATAGCTCAGGCCGGGAAGAGTTGACATATCTTCGGGAATTGGAATTCGAATTTCATCGTTATAGTCAAAACGGTTTGTATACGGTTGATGTGTGTGCAATTGATTGCTAATGATAGAAGTGTCGACGAGGACTCGCTCTCCAATATTTAAAATACTCATTACACTATTGTAAAGCCTAAGGACCGCAAGAAGTCTCTGTTTGCTTTAGTTAGCTGCGTGGTGGACGAAGCCGTACTGATCTTACGAGGGTGTGGGCGACGATTCTTATAGGAAGTAAAGCAGGGGTGGTACGGAGTGGTGAATCGAAAACCCATTACAGTTTCTTTAAATGTAATGTTACCGTAACGGTCTCCTTACTAAAACTGACAGGATTATCCGATTGGTCTAGTATTTTAATAGTTAAGTTAGTGATCTGTTTCGTGCTGATCGGTAGATAGATGACTGGGTTAGGGGTTTCCACTATTTTGTACCCGGGTGGTACTATGGGGAAGAATTGGTGAATGATATGGCCGGGCTTACCATTTTTATATGAACCAACGGAGATGTTGCAATGAATAAGAATCGAGTTGATGTTCAAAATTTTCGTAACATGTTCAGCTGTGTGCCACCTATCTGCAGCATAAATTTTTTTCTCAAAGCCTAACATGTCCCGGATAGTATTGTCGCTTTGAAAGTCGATTGGAACGGTGGACTTTATTTCGGTTTTTAAGGTGCTGTTGTTTCCACGTAGCAGTACCTGTTTAACACCCGCATCAGAATCGAGTTGGTTATGTAAAAATTCAGCAATGTCGGTAATTTCATATGCTCCCTCCGGTATAATAATAGGAGGTTCTCCAACAAGATGAAATTCATTGTTGGGAGGTCTAACGTTTGGAATAGTATAGTAGGTTTCGAAACTTAACAATCCCAAGACGTATTCGCTACCATCGTCTAAGAAAATGGGAGGGTCAAAATTTGCAGTAAGAACAGATGAATCTCCCGTAAGAGTGAATATACTGGACATGATGAAGCGCGGCACTTAAACTGACGACAAAAGCGGTTTCGCAAAGTTATATAAGAATTTGAGACACAAATGTCCGCATGTGTATGATGCGAGTTTTTGATATCTATTAGAGTTGTACATAATTGTGTTGTTGCTACCATCGCTGCGAAAGTAGTTTACTAATTCGGGAGGAGGTTGTAAGCGACCTATGCTATCGAAATACAGAACAAATCGATCAGCTTTAACGTAGGCTGTCCAATGTGTGCCAGGTCCAACATCATCGTCTAAGTTAGTAACACCACATTCTCGTTGACGAATTTTGTCGGGTAGAGCATCTCGCATAAATATCCCCCTAAAATGGGGAATTTCGAAGCGTTTAACGTACTGTGCAATATCGATGTTCGTCAACGCTCGGCGTGGTAGCTTCAACGGTAGTTTTTTGACTGATACGGTCGTAGATATAGCCCTTTTCCTCGAGCAATGGATTCCATAGCTTTGTTATGTCGCTCTTTTTCCTGGAGATCCTTTTTAGAAGCCTTTGAGTCGCCAACCGCTTTAGCGACTGCTGCAGCACCGCCTCCGAGAGACCCCAATGCTCCTAATGCAGCAAGTATGGGTACAAGCGGCAATATACCTCCTCTCTTGGGAACAGGTACTACTCTAGAACGAATTCGGCGTTTCCTTCGCGATTTAAAAACGACCGCGCCTCCAATACGTTTACGCCTACTACACCTTGTACGCTTCCGTTTTCTAGATACCCCCGTACCAAATTTTTGCGCAATACCGACAATAGGTAGTGCACGCTTTCGTTTCCGGGAGACTCTTACACCAACAGTGGGTTGTGTACGCTTCCGTTTTCTAGATACTCCCGTACCAAATTTTTGTGCGGCAATAGGTAATATACGCCTTCGTTTTCGGGGGACCGTCACACCAGCAGTGGGTAGTGTACGCTTCCGTTTTCTAGATATCCCCGTACCAAATTTTTGCGCTGCAATAGGTAGTGTACGTCTTCGTTTCCGGGGTGTTTCCATAACAGCAATGGGTTCTGTACGCTTTCGTTTCCGGGAGACTCCCATGCCGAGTTTGGTTTTCCCTTTCATAATCCCTGTAACAGCAAGAGCTGCCGCTCTTTCTCCAAGAGTAGAGTCTTTTGCTTTAACGCGTTCCCAAGCTTTCTGTGCAAGAACTTTATCCGCCGCGTGACGTGTCGAAAGATTGCTAGATTGTGAGTATGCGATGTCGTGTTGCTTGCAAGCCTCGTCCAGAGGGTTTCTTCCTCGATCACCTCGAGAAAGCCGTTTGTTTAAACGAGTGCCAGGTCCGCAAAACTTGTAACCTGGTATATGTAATTCGAAGGGTAACTTGTCAATAAGGGTGTTCAACAAACCGCGACCTTTCCGTCTTACGATTCGACGACGACTACGAGTTTTACGTCTAGTATAACTCATCTTAAAGAAACGCTCGTCGAAGAGCGACTGACGATGTGAAGCTCAAAGGGGGTAGATATATACTTAGCACAGCGCGGTTAGAAGCTAGTTCGTCCCCGTCCGAAAACGATGAAGAACGTCAAACTTGTGAAACAAAAATGTTCGCTGCCGGTAGTAAATCATACAGTAAATTCCATGTCACAGAGGTTCAGACGACACGGCACTTTACTGGGTATAGGATGTAAAAGGGGTTTGATCATTGGTCCTTCCGGCTCTGGGAAAACCAATGCGATGATCAGTCTTTTGCTGCACCGCAATGGGGTGCGGTTTCTCAACTTGTATTTGTATTCGAAAACCCTTGAGCAACCTAAATACAAATTTCTGAAGATACTTCTGAAGTCACTAAAAGAAATCGGATTCTACGAATTCAGCGAGGGGTGTGAGGTTATCAAACCACACGAGGCGAAAGAAAATTCTGTTATTGTGTTTGATGATGTGGCATGCGACACTCAAAGCATAATTAGAGATTATTTTAGTTTCGGACGTCATCGAAATATAGATTGTTTTTACCTCTGTCAGACTTACTCATCAATCCCGAAACAACTGGTACGAGATAATGCGAATATCATAATCGTATTCCGGCAAGACCACACCAATCTTAAACACATTTACGATGATCACGTAAACACAGACATGTCATTCGAAAAGTTTAAAAACTTATGTTCCCACTGTTGGATCAAAGATCACGGATTTTTAGTTATCGACAAAGAAAGCGAAATCAACGCCGGTCGTTATAGAAAAGGGTTCGACAGTTATTTCACTATATAGGCATGGACCACTGCTGTACAAATTATTAGTCTACGAACAACGACAGTAATAGCAACATGGACAAACGGTTAGTAAGCGATCTTATTAAAGCTAGAAAGGCTGTCAGGCGGAAATATGAAACTTTAAAAGCGGATATCGCCGAATCGCAGACGGCTCTTGCGGAGCAATTTAAACCAATTTCCCAACCACTCACGGAATTGCTAACATCCATTAAGCAAGAAGGAGGTCAAACAATACAGCAAGAAGTAGGACCTATGCTGAGAACCATCAAACGACGAGTGTCCACACCATCTATCCTACCCCGTCCGAGAAATGGCAAAACCCCCGTACGAGCGTCAACCCCCGACATTGCCATTCCCGGACCATCGACTTCAGCGTTGGTAACATCCACACCTAGATTTCTTGACAGAGAAGTATTGTATGAGAGTTTACCGGATGAGGAGCAACAGGTGGAGGCTCAAGAAGAAGCGGCAATTGAAACTTCGGTAGCAGAGGCTAGGGAAACCGTGCGACAAATGATGGAACCGGAAGTTCTAGGGGAATACCTGGAACAGTTCTCAGGGTTAGCTAGAAAATATATCGAGGGAATGATACGAGATACAGAGAGCAAGTACGATCTCCATTATGGAGTTCGATGGGACATAGACACTGATAAATTTGCAATTGGAAATAAACAGCTTACTTTTGAGGGTCAGGACATGGTTATTACAGATCACGGAAATAGAATAGTATACAAAGGCACCCCCGGCTTTTACGAATTAATGTTCTTAAAGAAACCGTTGATTTATACAACCAAAGACCATGAAAATTACTATGACATAGTGAACCGGTCCGCCGCAAATCGTAAGAACTACGATCCAACCCAAGGGATAAGCGGTAACGCCGGCTCAAAATATATGAAAATAGTACGCCCCCTGGCTACCTCCTCCGGCATTAGACAACCTACCAGAGCCGCATCGAGGGTGCAGCGTACCGGAAGGGGGTTATTAACAGTAACCAATAAAAAAGTGGAATTTGTTCCTTGGAAAGATCCAAATTCATTAGTGGATCGTCTGCGCATATTATTAGCCTCTCAGGTAGCGGGGCACACCGGCCATTCCAACGAAATCGTAAGCA
Source organism: Agriotes lineatus (assembly GCA_940337035.1). NCBI lineage: Eukaryota > Metazoa > Arthropoda > Insecta > Coleoptera > Elateridae > Agriotes > Agriotes lineatus. Next base: position 892,058 of record OW679199.1, on the reverse strand, counting down.
TCACCCAAGCTCTACGAGAAGCAAAAATAATTCATTAAGACGAGTACAAAAGCAGAGGACCTATTGAATTACGATCAGAAGGTGTTAGACGATAGAGTAATGCCCATAGACAAATTTGGACGCCACTACCATAGCGCGCGCTACGGTTCTCATCGCAAACATATCTTTATGAAAGTTCAAAATGTAAACCGACTCCATATAGAGGTACCACTGCTGCTAGTGGGGCGTGGTTATGATGAAAGCGGATATTCCAAAATTTTCGGTAATAATGAGTACATTTTTCCTTTAACGATCGGTGAGATCATAAGTGTTCAAGTCAACGGACCTTTGGTAGTATCACACATCAACGGCATCAAACACGACACGCTTGTCGGTAAGACATTGCGGCGAGGAGATAAACTGAAATTCGAATCCATAAACACTAAGTTATACGTGCAACTGCTGCTTAAATGTCCCATAGCAGTCGATACAGCAACATTCGGCAATGAGTCCTAAGGAGGATCTAGTTGCAGAACTTCACAAACCAGCGCGAAGAAATTTCAAGAGACGACGGGTGATTCTCAAAGGATTGCATGATTTACTACAAGCGGATTTGGTGGAGATGCAACCATATGCACGAAGCAATAAAGGTTATCGATACATTTTAGCTGTTATTAATGCGTTTTCTAAATACTTGTGGGCTCTCCCGGTAAAACGGAAAACGGGAAAAGATGTAGCAGCAGCTATGCGAAAAGTTCTTGCTAATATGAAGGTATCTCCAAAAAACGTACAAACCGATTTGGGAAAAGAATTTTATAACAGCGATTTTCAAGCATTGATGCGACGTTACAAGATAAATCATTACAGCACGTATTCAACTATGAAAAGCAGCATCATAGAAAGATGTAACCGCACCCTTAAGAACATGATGTGGAAGCAGTTTAGTTTGCAAGGGTCCTACAAATGGTTGGACATTCTGCCCCAACTTTTAAGCAAATATAACACAACCAGGCATAGGACAACAGGTATGAAGCCGGCTGAAGTTAATCTTAAAAATGCCAAACGTCTGTTACACACCGTGTACAGCCACACAAAAACTGTAGATCCGACACCTCAAAAGTTTCATAAAGGAGATTCTGTACGCATTAGTAAATATCGTTCGATATTTAGCAAGGGCTACACACCCAGCTGGAGCAACGAAATATTCAAAATAGCCACAGTGCGACTTACAAATCCTACCACCTACAAACTCACCGATCAGGAAGGGCAAGAAATCAAAGGTGGATTTTACGAGCACGAATTACAGAAAACCAAACACTCGGACGTATACCTGGTAGAAAAGGTGTTGAAGAAGAAGGGTAATCAGCTTTACGTAAAGTGGTTGGGATTCGATAATCGTCACAATTCTTGGATATCCAAAAACAATGTTGTATAACTTATTATGATTCTATAGAACTCTTTCAATAAAACACTTTTTTTTGTTTTACTACCATTTATTTTCTTTAAATAAAAACTTTTTTCTGTTTTACAGTAATTTATTATTGTAAATGCTAAACATGAGTGACTACAGTGTTAAATAACAAATATACTTGGTAATGCGGACCCAAACAATCAGATTTTTCGTAAAATTTAACTTACTACCTATATCATACAAGCTAGTGTTCTTAACCTATACTATAATTGCTATATACAATAACTAAACCTACAAAGTACAAGAAAGCCGTGTAGGACCTCTGCTGTTAAGTAATAACGAATACTGTTCCGCGAACATATTGCTACGTCATCGTTTCGGCAATGCGCAGCAAGTTGTCTAGACGACTGTAAACATCTATATCACGGTGACCCCACGCTAAGGTTTTGGTAGTATTAGGAATAAGGAAGCGTTTATCATCTCGCGAAGAAAGTGCAACCTTATTCATTAATTCGGTGTACATAGTGTGTAAATGGGAACGAAACACATACATCTGACAAAATACAACTTCCCTCTTGTTTTCGGCTACAGATTTATAAATTTCGGTGGTGAGGTGATTCCGAACAGCACTCTTTCTAACTCCCTTCGCCTTTTTGGCTTCCTTACCAACAGCGTTTACACAGTATGTTTTTGCACCGACCCCGTAATAGCTACACACAGCCACCCCAGCGTACTCATCCTTAAATTTGCCAACAACAGACTCGGTTCTCGAAATTCCGTGCAAACCATTCTTGTAATTTGATGTATCAAAGAGATCAAGGTGCTTTTGCATGTCCGCGTAAAAATTTTCAGTAAAAATTTCCAGGATGAATGAGTCAGTGTCAGAATAGAGTAGAGACACATTACGGCCGTATGTATGCTTCAAAAATTTGTAATAAAAATCGTACATTACCGTTTTCGAAAGATCTAAAACTGAGAAACCAACATAAATGGGTTTGTTATATAAAACCGACGTTCTGTTCATTTCCACTGCTATTAAATTTTCCCCAAACCGAATTCTATCTTTAAAGTTAGGTTTCGATATCAAAGCTTCTGCCCCCATTCTATTACCAATTTTCTCCCAATGACTAATTAACTTTACAACAACCCTTTTGTCCACGTTTTCCATGGTTTTACCAAAGACGCTATTGTTAGCTAGTTTGAATGAATTTCGGTTAAATTCATTGTCAGACTGGTTACGTAAATTTGTGTTTAAATCGATGTAGGATCTGAGCCATGGAGATTGTCTAAACTTAAGTATTTTATGCGTTTTAACCAAAATCAAGCCGGCCTCTAAACATTGCCTCAAATTTCTGTAGTGAATAATATAATTGTGTTTGTCATACAAATTTGGAATTAATTTTGCATTTTTAAATTTTCCCTGTGGAGGCACCAATAGCTCGGGGCAAAAGGGGAAGTCATTGTGATCGTCATGTAAATTTTCAGGGTACCGCAAGTCAACTTCCAACACGTACCCAGTATCTGAGTCGTCCAAAATTTGAAATACGTCAAAACTATCAATTTCCTCGTCAGTCAACCAAACAAAACCACCTTGCGGTAGAAACTGTCTCATACTATGGCCATAAAGGTTGGTGGCGTCTAAAAACACAAGAAAAGAAGTGGGCTTTGAAGCGTCATAGTTACCCGCAAATTTATTGTTGGCAATAGCCTTTCGCCCGACACAAGTACTAACTCCCCCACGAATACCCTTTCTAAAAAAGTGAAACATATCCATATCCGTCAACAGTTCCAACTCAACCCCCGTATATTTTAACATGGCGTCCCAACTTAAACCGGGGGCGGTGAAGTACTGCGCCGGATCTAAATTATATTGATTTAAATAAAAATTGCGAAAGTTTTCGAAAACGTCTGCCAATATAAACACGTCACATTTGAGGTAAACATCGGAATAGTCGCCCAACGTTTCACATTCGAAAGTTTTCCAGACCTTAACGGCACGCTCGTAATCGACCTCAGTAATATGCGTCTCGGTTAAATGATCATAAAACTGGGCGATTGTGGGCAACGCCGGCTCATCTAATTTTGTAAATGAATCCAGATACGAATAGGGAAACACACCTTTCTGTCTCATCAGTTCGAATTTGATGTCATGTCCGAATTGCTTATGAATTTCAACACACTGATCATCTGATAACGTGGCGGCCAGCGATGCTAAAGAAGAACTTAAAAATCGGTAACTATCTAAAAATCGAATTTGCATATAAACGTTTTTCCGTTTTCCGTCAACAACGACTTCATCTACCCAAAGACGTTTGCCAAATGAAATATATTTTTCCTTATTTTCTGGAATGACATCAAGCTCTTCGTTATTTTGAGCTAACTGTTTTACAAAAAGGTGGGAATCGTAATTTAAATTGTGAAAAAATACGGGAATAAAATTTGGAAGTTTATAATTTAGATTGCAATTAGAATGGGCAGCTCCCCGATATTCTCCGGTCAAATGGTCGTGATCGCGAACCTTTACGTTCTCCTCTCCAAAAGGACGATTGCAAATATGACATGAAGCAGCATCCTTAAAATTTTGAATTTCTTGCGGAGCCAGAGGCTTGAGGGGTACAACATGCTTCAAACTGTTGGAATATAGCTCGCGAACGTCTCTGTCTAGACGTTCAACAAACACGTCCACAGCATCCTCACCCCTATAAATTTCGAATTTGGATAGAGTATCATCAAAAGAACATTTCAAATAATACGCGAAAGAATACGGTTTGTGCTCGCACGTTTTGATCGTATAAGGTCTTTCGCGATCCGGCTCCTGATCCCCACCATCGACAGGTGATAAAACTGTCTCGAAATCTGCATAGATGCAAAATGGCACTTTCAATTGCTTATGATAATTATCAAATTTAAGAATGTTCTGAGGCCTCACCTCCCCACACTTATCCGTGATCGGCTCTGTCGTAGGCAACTTTGTGCATACATGATTACAGTCAAAAAGCTTATGGTTCTCCAGATGGGCATCGGTGCGAAAGTAATTTAGACAACCATTACAAAAATGTTTCGCATTGGCCCTAGCCGTTATTTGCCGCGAAACTAACCTAGACAAATCAGCGATCCAACAGTAGTGGCTATTACCTTCGCCGTCTGTTAGAAGCAGTAAATTTATATGTCTCTTTTTTATACGTGGCGAATAGTACAGAGGTCCCACAACTTCATATATGGTAATATCGTTTTGAAAAGTTTTTTCCAACGCGTATACATTTATAGAAAGTTGAGGGTTATTTTTTTCAAATTTAGAAATATCGCGCAATCTAACAGGGAATTTAATGTCCTCAAAATTTAAAAAATCCCAGCAATCCGGATACGAACTCGTTCGATTAGACGGTCCATCTGGTTCGCAGAGGGCCGAGGTTACCGCCCACCCGAAACAACGCTCGTCCTTGACGTTTTGGACGTTCACGATCGCTTTCTTGGTCTGAATCTGCTCCGGGAGCGGGATATACGAAGACGCCCGAAACGGATTGAATTTATTTATATTTAATTCTAGGTACAGCAGCTGCTTCAAGATCCACCCTGTAAACATTTTGCGGTTAGTAACATTAACAAGAATTACAATTGTAATACACACCTGAATCGCGTTCCTCAAATTCGGACACCTTCTGGTCCAATATCCCCGTTAAATTATCATATAATTCGTTCAAGTCTGTACCGCGAGTTACCACCTCGTTGGTCGTATTAAAACTTTTGACGTCTTGTACATCTTGAGTCTCCAAAATAAAATACCCGAAAAGTTCGAAATTTAATTTTATACTGTTTAATTTGGTCAGTTGTCCTTCTATTAGACCTATAATTTTGTCTTTCAATTCCGTCATATATTCTACAACACTTATATGATAATTTTCCGTGGACACCCTGTAGCTGGCAACACGGGACTTGAAGGCGCTTGGAAGGGCTACCACTCCTTTCTCCAGGTGGATGACATCACACCGCCTCGTGTGACGATTGCTCCTCAGGTGTCCAACGAAACAAGTCCGACGAACATTTTCATCACACACGTCGCAGTATTGCGTCTTGGGGAGCTGTTCTGTTAAACCAAACGTTGGAAAACATGAAACACTACAATAGAGACGCACTCACCACCGCTGGAGTCATTAGGTCTTGGACGTTTACTCGCCGATGGTCCCTCACCAGCTGCTACCGAAGCCTCCATAGCGTCACCTGTAGGAAACACACAATCGATATAATCAACAGCAATCACCACGTTTCCACTTACCACTCGTCGATGGGTGGCCCAGCTCGTGGCGACAGCTATCTCTTCGATGGCGAAACAAATTGTCAGCTCTGGTGAAGGACTCTCCACAAGCAGTGCACCTGAACATAATGGCAAATTAGTCTCGCGCAATCGGTTAATATACTAATTGCGCGATTAGCTACCCAGCTCGAGGCTTACTATTCACAAACGCAATGAACACCTTTATTTATAAACACTGATTAACAAATTAAACCTCGAACGGATTACCCAGGTGTCACCACGGGGAGGATTCGCTTTGGACACCCTGGAGAGGATAGGGGGGCAAGGTTATTTGTGTTAGAGGTGTATGATATGTTAAACGATTATCTACTCGTTACTTAGCTTTTTTATCGAGCTCCTGACGTCTTGCACGAATCGCACTCTCCACAGCTAACAGATCTTCAATTAGCTCTAGCCTTGCTAACGCAGCATTCTTAAAGATGTCCATGTTAGTTGCGCTGTGGCCGTGGCGGATCTTAGGTAAAGCAGCTATGCTTTTTAGGTACTCATCATGCATCGTCGCTTCTAGGCTGGCGGCTCGAATTTCTAGGGAGCTAATAACAATATAAGCTACTAAACTGGGAAAAGCACGTTCTAAACACCTTCAATGTTAAATAACATATATGGATAAAAAATAATATCTAATATACCTTAGATAGTGCTCTCCACTGCGAAGATCGGCAGCTTTCGCATCTATTGCATTCCGGTTAGACACGTATTCACGTTCGGCACGCTGGGATGGCGAAATGTCATCCATGTCTTCCTCCTGCGGGGTAGACGTAATCGACACCACAGTATCGATTACGTCACTCCCAGGGGCTACAACAGCCACACCACCCGAAACCGGAGATGCCTGTACAATTACAGAAGGCACTGCGGCCACATTTTCCGAAGGTTGGATTGTTAGCCGCTTCGAAATTCGACTGGTCGGTCGACTTGAGCCGGAGTCTATCTCCAAACCATCTACAAGGGTTGTAAACTCTTGCGCCGCACCGTCGCCGGAAGCCGCCTTTTCCAATGGAATGTCGTCAAAATCGAACGCTTCCATAAACATTTCCGTTTGTGATAGATGCGGAGACTCAGATTGCATCGGAATATTTTGGAATTTTGGAGTAGACAGTTCACCAACTGTCCTACTATCAAATGTGGATACATTTTCCACTTGAACCTGAAATTCTCCCGTTTTCTTGTCAGTCTCCACATTCATATTCTCTATATATTTCCTAAAATTGAATTTTGCCGGTTTTTTTTGTATTTTCTGACCTTTCTTTAAAGCTGATTTTAAAATTTTGCTCGAACCTTGGCTACTTGGAGAAATAATTTCGTAATTAGGAGCAATTAATACGTCACTTAAAACATTTATGGCGGCTGGCGGCAACCCCTGTGCGGAACTGGGGCGTGAAACGCTTGGTTCCGTGCAGGCGCAAAGTTTAACTTTACCCTTTTCCGATGTTTTCTTCAAGCTAAGCCTCGAGTATTTAGACATCTTTTTGGGTAGTAAAACACCTCTACAAGATTGGCACACAGTTGACATTGCAAAAGCAGGTAACAGAATGGTTTGCTGCAGCTTGGAGGTCTGCATTTATACGAAATGCGAAGGCCAACTTCAACTTTCAATATTAATTTAATTACGATGCTAATTTCCTTAAAGATATAGCAAAATTTTATTAAGAAAAGTTATTCAGAATGTAAAATTAAACCACTGTATGAATTTTCGGAAATATCTGATTACTTTGAAAAACTTCTCATTGTTTGCAATTATTGCGCTAAACCGAATTCTATTTTCAAAAGTGCTGCCTCGTTAGTTCATAATACGGCAAAATTTTATTAAGAAAAGTTGTTCAGAATGAGAAACTATATCCCTCTGTGAATTTTCGCAAATATCTGATTACTTTGAAAAACTCTAATTGTCGGTAATTGTACTAAAACGAAATTTATTTTCAAAAGTGCTGCCTCGTTAGTTCATAATACGGCAAAATTTTATTAAGAAAAGTTGTTCAGAATGAGAAACTATATCCCTCTGTGAATTTTCGCAAATATCTGATTACTTTGAAAAACTTCTCATTGTTTACAATTGCGCTAAACGAAATTTATTTTCAAAAGTGCTACCTCGTTAGTTCATAATACGGCAAAATTTTATTAAGAAAAGTTGTTCAGAATGAGAAACTATATCCCTCTGCGAATTTTCGCAAATATCTGATTACTTTGAAAAACTCTAATTGTCGGTAATTGTACTAAAACGAAATTTATTTTCAAAAGTGCTGCCTCGTTAGTTCATAATAGGGCAAAATTTTATTAAGAAAAGTTGTTCAGAATGAGAAACTATATCCCTCTGTGAATTTTCGCAAATATCTGATTACTTTGAAAAACTTCAATTGTCGCAAATTGTACATAAATTTTCCATTGATACACTTGTTTACGAACTTTTAAGCGGATCGATCCTGCCGCATTTGCAAGGGTCGTCTAAAAGTCGAAACAAACAAATAAAAGGAGCATTTGCCCGGATCAAAAAGATGTTTTTAACATAGTGTAAATTTTCCATTGAAGTCAGTTGTTTACAGAAATGTAGATGCATCCTGCTGCATTTGCCCAGGTCGTCTCAAAGTCGAGGCAAAAAAATAAAAGGACCATTTGCCTGGGTCAAAGATGTTTTTAACATAAGTGTAAATTTTTCCATTGACGTCACTCTTGTTTACGAAGCAGAAATGCATTTGCAAATAATACTTCCAATTATGATTTGCACGACTTTTTTCATAACAAATTGTAGTTTGCATTATTACTAGGAAGCGAATTAACTATTGTTTTAAAAAATATTATTAATCACATGTATTTTTTAATTCATATCACTTTTAAAGTGCATGAATTATTTATTGATTATTACCGTTTTAAACAATGCCACCACGTCAATTAAACTTTACTACAAGTTATGCATTATTGGCTTTTCGCGTACTTATTAAAAATGATATGAATTAAAAATTAAATGTGACCTACCCTGCAGAAAGCAAATTTCACCATATGCAATTATTATGCTACTTAAAATAAATAATTTAAATACATATTACAAAATATGCCGTGTCGGGTATTAAAAAACGTGTTTTTTTATGAGAAAGCTAATGCTGTTATAAAAAAATCAGTTAATTTAAAACTATGATTAGATAGCGCCGTAATTAGCAAACATTAAAAATTTGCTGCATAAGTTGTCAACCCTTCCCTCCAAGTCGAGATGTAAGTAGGAGAGATTTGTATATAAAGCAACCGCTGTTGCATTACAAAATCACAGTTTCCTCAGCCGCAACAATCTGCTCCATTGGTAAGATATGTTTGTATATATGTTTTATTTTATATGTCCATGTCTTAAAATTCTTGTATCATCATTATTAACATATTTGATTAGAATTTTTTTGCATTGTACTGTTACTTCGCTATTCTAAATTCTCAAACATTTTTCAGATAAAATCAGACCAGAGAAATGGGTAAGATGCTTGTTTTTTTTTTTTGTATTCTAAACAGTATACATATAAGAAATTTACAGATCAGTTTCTAAACTCAATAATTCTTGGTGCTGCCATGTCAGCTTTCGGTAATATTGTGTTAATTTTAATAGTTGATGTAATAACTTTTTATAATTTTAGAAATAGAATTGGTGCAGCATATAGCCGAGAAATATGGGACCGTAAGAATATTTTATGCTCATAAATCTGGTTCACAATAAATTTATTTTTAGGACGACATTGCTTTAATGAAGAATTCTACTTACATCCCAGAAGCCACCCTGCTAGAGGTGGGGTGGTTTCTGGGATGTAGGTTCAAGGTCTACAGGGACCTCGAATTACCAGACATGCTCTGGGTCATTTACGTGAGTATAACTTGATTTGCTTCTTTGAATAAACTAAGTGTTCTTTTTACAGCAAATGTGAGGCCACCCACACCGTTCTAGGTTAGGTTAGTTTCTAAGTTAGTCAGTAAGTTATTTGTATAATAAACGTTTTAAAATTTTTAATTTTTTATTACATCGTTATAACTACATGATAAACACTTATTGTTCCAACGTTTGCTGTTGTTGGGCGTATTGTTTAAACACAATATCATATCTAATGACGTCCAAAGCATACTTTAGCATTTCATGCATGCAGTATACATTTTCGGATTTTATTGGCGGTAACGCACCCTCAATGCTTCGTTTAAAGTCGCCGGGTAAATTCCAAACGCCTTGGATTATACTACTGTAGAAATTTTCAAAATTTTGACTTTTTAATAGTTCAGCTTTAGACTCCAGCAGCGGTAACAACCCCCACAATTCTGCTACTGATTGCATACCGAGATACACTTGGGATCGCTTAAGTTCCTGCAGCACAATCACTTTCTTATTTCCGATTTTTTGGAAATATATTCGTTTGCCTGGACTTATATCCACCGTTTTAAATCTCCATCTTCATAGTTAAAATGCCTGTTTATCACATCTTCATTTTTAAGGAAGACTTGCCACTCTCCTTCGTCTAACAGTATAAAATTGTTGTTAATCCCACTAATTAGCACTCCCGGCACAAACGATCCAAAACAGGTCAAACCCAAACTCACAGATTTATTTCTTGACTTATTCAGCGGATAACTTGTTGCGTTTAACAATACTGGATATAACACTTTCACTTTTTTCTTTGATACTCGCCCCTTGACAGTTTCACCAACCTTTTGTACTTGATCCATTGTTTTTTGCTAGTACAGCACACGATATACTACTGAACACAAAACTACACCTCATGTTATACCCAGTCTTCAAGGTTACTGTTGGTGGCCTCGCTTCGAACATGACCTTGGGCTTGCACGTGGCCTCGCCTTGCATGTGGCCTTGGCCTTGAACTCAAGGCCAAGTGGTGGGGGGAGGTTCCAGAACCATCCACTTCCCTCTACTTACTAGATTACTTAAATATAAGGTGGTCCGAGCGAAGATACATTTTATGTATTAAATAAGGCGTAAAATATAAAATTTTGTAATTTTTACACTACAAATCATAGAGGGCTCATATCGTCTTCAAATTATTTATAAGTGTTTTATTGAAGAGAAAAAATATTCTTTACCTCGAAACAGTTGTACGTTATTGTAGCATCCTAAACTGTACATATCCTGTGGCTTACTCTACTAAAGTTAATTTACTTATTTTAAGCTTATAAATTCCATTAAACGAACAAATTGAGCTTCAATTGTAAACCAATATGTCTAAGCACAAATCGAAGCCCCGACTCTATGAAATATAATTTAAAACTGGCGGACTGATGAAAATACTGAATATATCGTCATTTTGGGAAAGATAATCTCCATTCCCAATTTTTAAAAGTTGCTGAATTGTAACTCCTCTACTTCACAACATTTTTGTTCATTTAAATATATTATAAATCTTGACCCGAAAGACAGTAAATTATTGTCTGGTAGCATGCGGCACCACAGACGACAGATAAAACCTGCCTAAAATCTGCATCTGAGACAATCACTTTTTCTTCAAAAGTAATATTGTTATTTGTATGATTTTTATAGATCTTAACGAAACGAGTTTCGTTAAGTCCCATATATATTTTTTTTGCGTGTGAACTAATAATCGTATTACACACGTTTTATGCACGACAACAATTGTTTAACATTTGCATAATCCTTTTTATCATTCCCACGTTTAACTTACATTTGCTTACTGAACAACTCGTCGAATGTAAATGAATAGATAATTGAAAAAATATACGATTAAAAAACAATAAATAGGAAAGTTGTTCAGTTTGGTGAGCTCTGTTACTGATTAAAATTATTACGTGGACTTCCATAACACTCGATATAGGAAGTTAGTATTACAGGTTAATCGCACACAGGAATTAATTGGAAATTAAATGCATTGTAAAATAGTAGATAATAAATACAAATACGTATGTACATGCGAGTAAATGTATAGTAAAGTGTATCACCAGTGTATTTCTGGCTTAAC
>OW679199.1:823942-880311 GCA_940337035.1 Agriotes lineatus | reverse complement strand
TGGTTAGTAGGTCCTGTGGCGATTTCTTTTTAAGTCGTTTGTATGCTGGTATTTCGACTAGGATTTCTACTGTTGGGTTGGGGTGTACTTGTAGGCGGTCGTAGTGTTTTCTGGAACATAGTTGTATCATCTCTTTTACAAAGGGGATATTTAGATCGATGTGGTAATATACCATGGTGCAGCTGCTATTTGTCTCAAGACTTTGGACTGAAAGGTTTGTATAATTTTGAGATTTGACATACTTGAACTACCCCATAATTCCAGTCCGTATGTCCAAATTGGTCGGATAATTGTTTTGTAAAAGAGGACTCTATTTTTTAAGGAGAGGAGGGATTTCCTTCCAACTAACTAGCTCATCTTCTTTAGTTTCAGGTCCATTTCCTTTCTTTTCTTTGTTATGTGCAATTTCCAGGTCAACTTGCTATCTAGATGTAGTCCCAAGTAGCGGACTTCTGTAGCATGAGGTATTTCTATATTATTGAGATGGACATGTGGGCAGTTTTGTTTTCTTAACGTGAAACTCACGTGTGTGGACTTGCTTTCATTTATCTTAATTCTCCACTTACTAAACCATTCTTGGAGCAGATCCACATGGTTCTGTAGTTGTTGTGTAGCAGCTACGGGATCTTCGTTTGTAGCTAAAATAGCAAATGCAAATGCAAATGTTCCAAATACGGTGTGTGGGGTTACTGGGAGATAAGCTGTGTAGATTAAATAGAGAATTGACCCCAATACACTTCCTTGAGGAACTCCTGATGTAATAGGATATATATCTGATGTTTCTTCACCGAATTGGACCTGATATGAGCGAGATGATAAGTAGGATTTTAATATTTGGAAATAATGGTGGGGTAGCTTTTGCTTGATTATAAAAGCCCATTATGCCATACTTTGTCAAAAGCTTGGTGTATGTCTTAAAAGACGGCCGAACAGAATTGCTTATCTTCGAATGCTTTATGGATAGTATTGACAAGTCGATGGCATTGCTGGATGGTCGAGTGACTGTGTCTAAATCCAAACTGATGATTTGGCAAGCATTCCTCTAGTAAATTATTGTCCCTCATTCTTTTGAGTAGCAGCTTTTTCAAAAGTTTGGAGATTACTGATAACAGACTTATAGGTCGAAAGGAGGTAACGTCTGTGGGTGGTTTTCCCGGTTTTAAAATCAATATAATATAAGCGTGCTTAAGTTGTCTACACACATACGGCAGATCAAAATATACATTTTTAACCTCAAAACGGCTGAATTCACGACTATAATGTACGTGTTATCACAACGGAGAAGTTTTAAAAAGCTCATTTTTAGCATATTCTGAGCTTCGCCTCACACACAACCCAGGTGTAATGCCTGAAAGGTGGTTCCACAACTACACTGCAAGTGTGTGAACGTTATCTACAGAAGGGAAATAGAATTAATAAAGATTTACCCACATCGACCAACGTGACATGTGCATCTTGCAACTTCGAACGTAGCCGTGGAGCCCCACAGCTCTGCTGGTTGTTGACGGCCCCAATATGTCGAGCAGCACTTCCTCTAACTATGTGTATGCTTTACAAACTGCACAGATTCCTCTAAAGCTTGTTTACTTGCAATAATTGACTCGTAACAACTCTAATGTCACTGGTACGTGTGTGCATTGCTTTAATGTGCAACATTATACAATTTTCTATGTTTGTGGGCCCCAGATTTAAACACACACATGCGCTTTAGCTATGACCCTAGAATTTTCTAGCTGCGGTCATGCTGCTTGTGTTCGTCGAACGACCCGGCTTCCATTCGACCTCAGGTCAGCTGCAATTCTAGCTCCAGTACACACCAACGGCCCAATAAGCTTTGCCAGTGCAACGAGTGTATTAGTCAGTTTTTTGTGTTCTAGCTCGGTTTTATACGCACATTAACCGTAAATACACTGCATGTTTAAATTTAAAACGTCGCGAACACTGAATTGGATATGAACGTGTCCAAAATGTTTTAATTTGTGTCAACTAATACTAACATGTAGGCCTATACGTATGCTGGCTCTCTGTGTGGCTAAAAATGGGATCTGGAGGTGAATTTGACCAGGTTTTACCAAAAAATAACCCTACATTTTATCGGTAGACGCGAGAGAACCTCCATCGTACTTGGTGCTGTGTGAAATGCACTTTACCTGTGTGCTTCACGTGATTAAAACTATTCGTTATATAATTCTAACTGCTCTCTTTATTTGAAGATATGTCTCTTAAATACCAAAATTATTCCTCAGGAAAATATTTATATAATGGAATAGTCTAACTATAACAAAATTATTTAAGAATGACAAATGCCCATTTTTTTCTTTTAATATCTATTCTTCATTGGCCGTTAATGTATCCAACTATGCATATAAGCCTGTCGTTTCCAATTTGTAGCGAAACAAGTGGACCAAGGTAGCTAAATTATTTGACGCATTCCATTTCGCGTTGACGACTCTATGAAGTTCAAATATTCTCAAATTACATTTTTATATTTTATATTTTAATCAACATTTTAAAAGTTACCGATTGGAGACAAATCGGCAGAATGGATAGACCGTTTTCTATTACAATATCTATTTATTTTTATGATTAAAGCTTGTTATGTTATTTTGTGTTTCTAACACCACATGCCGTGACACATTTATTTCTTGACCATTTTGGGAAATCCGGTTTTGTCCGTTCGTTTGTGCGGAAATAGATGTGTCATGCTAGCTCACACCAGAGCTAACGCCGGTAACGTTTGCACTGTTTGGGAATTGGCTTTTGCTGTTACGCTCCGTACTACTATTCAAGTAGCAGCTCGAACGCTAAGCGATAATTAAATAATCAGCACCATTAGGGTTTTGTGCCTTAACTAATTACCCGGCATTGGCTGGTTGCTATGCACTATAACTTTAGCTTGTATTTATGGTGGCCTCCTGGAATAATTTTGTTTTGCATGTTTACTTCGTGTGATTTTAAACAGTCAATATATCTATGTTTGTCAAATTCACGGTTGTTTTTATTAGAGTTTTGTTGTTTTGTAAATCAGTTAGCAGAGTACAAATATCATCAAAGGTAAGTCCCATTGGCGAGCACTGTCGCATCCGTCTGCCCAAAAAAGCGATTTTTCTGTTTCGGATTCTGGAGGAAACAATTGGAATTCCAAGTAAAGAATCCGTGGCGCCAAGGCAATTATCTTTTGAGTTTTATATAGTCTCAACTTATCGGTAAATAATCACGACGCTATGTCTCGACTGACTCACTACCCGGGGTAAAACTTGTCTCAGGACTAAACATCAACGGGTTAAAGTAATGTAACCGTTAAAAAGTAATTAAATTTGACACCTCTTTGAGGGGATTATTATTCAAGTAACGACATGTTGCCCCTTCTGGGCTGTTTTGTGTTTTAAGTACAACTTTCACAAGCAGTAGTAAAAAAAGATTTTGTGTGCAATAGGTAGAAAGTGTCTTTTGCAGTACATTACTATTATACATCATTAGAAAATTCTAACTAAAATTTGTATATAATCAAGAAACTCCATTGTTTCAAATATCCAAATAGTAATAAGTATACGATACAAGTGCGTAAAGTTAGTCTTTAATCACAAGTAGAATAGGTACAGCTATCCCCTCCACTTTTTATTTGATTCGCGGATTCGCGGATTTATTCGCGGATTTCGCGGTTTTATTCGCGGATTGACCTAATTAATTTCGCGGTTTGATCTAATTAATTTCGCGGTTTGATCTAATTAATCACATATGAAGTTTGATATGTAATTTACATATGTGCTACTGATTAAATTACGCATTAGATTTTTTAATTTGCTTCTGGAATTACACGGCGGCCATCTTGGATTTCTGGCGGGAATATTTGAAATTTGAATTTTTACCGATTTTTTCTAAGTTTAATTTTTTGAATTTGAATTTCCCGGGGGTGTCGGCCATCTTGGTGCGCGCGCACTTCTCACGGCGGTTGTTTTTAATTTTGAATTTTTGCGGAAATATTTGAATTTCAAACTGGTAGATCTATTTCGCTCTTCGAAGCTGCTGTCTCTCTCTTGCATTCACTCGTGGAAATATTTAAATTTAAAAAATCTATTTGCGGCGGACCCGAGTGGGAATCGAACCCTAGTTTTCTGGTTAACAGTCTTAGCACCTTACCGTTGTGCTATCGAGGCGACTTGGAAATATAGGATTTGAACAAGACGTCATTTCGCAGCTGTGCCGTCACACCGTTCGAGTTGAAACAAATTATTTTTTCGAATATATAAAATATAAGAACGGAATTGTGCCGTCTAGGGCCTTAGAAACTTGTTAATAATTTTAAAAAATTGACTTTGTAACTAGTTTTGCTGTAATTAATTTAATATGAGTGACGCTATCTCACTCAGTCCCATTGATTTTCTACAGCTTTCTCTTTTCCATCCCGTTTGCTACCTATGCGTAATTACAAAAGACGTTATCGCTCCAGGCAGACTTTCTATTTAGCCGGCGATTGTGTAGGGCTTTTAACCGTTGCATAGAATTCCAAAGTTTTATATAACGTGCCTAAACAGGATTGTTTAGAAGACTGTAATTATAATTAGCATCGTAATGGAATGCACCAAGATTTAAATCAGCATGCATTGTTCGTCTGGATCGAGCAGTACGTACTCCAACGGTTTCTAGTCTTGCTTGGTTGACAGACGACAGAATGCACGGTTACCGGTCAGCGCAGCCAACGGCTTGGCGCTAAAATCCCTGTGACACAAAATCTAGTGGGATAAGCTTGCCTGGTTAATAAACCACTCTAGTTCGTATGATTTTTGTCGCTTTTAAAAATAAATAGACATTATTTTTTTCGTGCTTGAGTTTTATAATTACGCTGAGCCCTTTGTGGCTTGATTACGTCATGCCGAAGCCTGCTAGTTTAAAAATTAAATGGGGGATAAGAGGTAAAGCCAGATCGTAAATATAAAAACGAGTTACAAATTTGATTTTAATATATTCCTGAAATACTAAGTATGAAAAAGTCTTGGTTTTAAAGGTTTGAACATTGTACCACTTAGCTGTTCTAACATTATACTTCCATATACATATTATAAATAAATTTTAAATGTTATTTTCGACTGAGTTTTAGCTTCTTATAAATTACAACAGTGCCCTCGCCCATATAAAATAAGACATACGCATTAAATAAATGTTTTTATTGTATAAGAATGGTTGTCCCCCATAATTTTGAATAAAAATCACACAATTTCGTTGAAAAATGTTCTGTTTCACTTACAATTTTACAAAACTGACATCACGTTACTTGAAATTATACAAAAAACGACATTTTTAGCCAATAAGCGATAAAAAATACGACATCCCACATCATTTCACTTAAAAATTATCACGTTTCGTCTTACAAAACGCTTTATAATAAAGAAAATGATGTAAAAACAGTTGTAAGAGTTATTTCTAAGCATAATTTTGCAAATGTTGTACACTTTTTCTCTAACTTGTGGCAGTTTTAGCAAGATTTGAATAAAAAACAGCCATTTCTGCAGCAATTTTAGTAAGATCTGAATAAAAACATGCAATTTCCAAAGCATTTCGTTTAAAATGTTAGAAAATCGACATCATCTCCCATGAAAATTTATAAAAATCGGCATCTTGTCACATTAAATTCTGTAAAAACGACAAAAACAATATTTTTTTCACAACTTTCATTGAAAAATAGTAAAATTTTACGAAAATACGTCTGTGCTGGCGACAAATGAAAATAAATTTGAATAGAAACACGCAAAAATTACGAAAAGACGTATGTGTTGACCCCCCAAAGTAACAAAAATTTGAATACGGAACCCTATTTTATAAGTAAACGTCTGAAATTGTGTCATTATATCGATAAAAACTGCATTTTAGTTTAAAAAATTCCAATATAAATGCAAACGGAGGAAAATAAAAACGCAATTAACCACAAAGTAACATAATTTTGAATAAAAAAACACAATTTCGTTGGAAAAATGTTCTGTTTCACTTAAAATTTTACAAAAACTGACATCATGTCACTTGAAATTATACAAAAAACGACATTTTTATCCAATAAGCGATAAAAAAATACGCCGTCTCACATAAATTTTAGAAAATCGACAGCATCTCCCATGAAAATTTATAAAAATCGGCATCTTGTCACATTAAATTCTGTAAAAACGACAAAAACAATATTTTTTTTACAACTTTCATTGAAAAATAGTAAAATTTTACGAAAATACGTCTGTGCTGGCGGCAAATGAAAATAAATTTGAATAGAAACACGCAAAAATTACGAAAAGACGTATGTGTGGACCCCCCAAAGTAACAAAAATTTGAATAAAATCACACAATCATACAGCATCTCACATAAATTTTCGCAAATATCGACATCATGTCACATAAATTATACAAAAACTGTCATCACGTCACTTGAAATTATACAAAAAACGATATTTTATTCAACACACGATGAAAATTGAACAAAAATCACGCAATTACAAGCCATCTCACATAAATTTTCACAAAAATCGACATCATGTTACATAAACTATGCATAATTTTGCAAATGTTTTACACTTTTTATAAAATGCATCGCTCAAAATTAAAAGAAATAGCAATTTCGTTGAAAAAATCTACTACCACAATCATTTCGATAAACAAAATTCAAAAAATCTTATACTTTTGACGGAAATATATGTATGTTGACCACAAATTAACATAATTTTTAAATAAAAACGCGCAATTCGTTGAAAAAAATATTCTGACACCACCAAAACACGCAATTTCATTGAAAAATATATATATGTTGTCCACAAATTAACATAAAGTTGAATAAAAACACGTAATTTTGTTGAAAAAATGTTCCGGCCCCTTCATTTCACTTAAAATTTTACAAAACTGCCATCATAACACTTGAAATTATACAAAATATATGTATGTTGATCACAAATTAACATAAACCTGAATAAAACACACAATTTCGTTGAAAAATTTGCAAATGTTTTACACTTTTTTATAAAATGTATCGCACAAAATTAAAAGAAATCACAATTTTCTAAATTATATCACGCTATTATGAAATCGTAGATTGATTTTTTGAAATTTTACACTTTGTAACTGTAAAATAACTACAAATACTAATATTTTAGCTTTAGACTTTGTAATTATTGCAGATTCGAGAAAAAAAAAACAAAGCAGAGTGGAAATAAAAAACATAAACACTTTGTAATAAACAAATATATTGTTCTTATTTCTTATAATACTTAATAATATAAATATAAATGTACAGCAGAATGTCTTATTTCTAAAAATTCGCTAGCAATTTACAAAACTGTAGTTTGAGGTGCACGACATTTCAAATTAAAAAGACTGCAAGTAATAAAATCAGAAATTCATTGTGTAATTTTAAAGTTTAAGATGCACCCAATCTAGAATTCCCTTCGTTTTTGGTGTTGATGACATCTGCCTTAGAGGCATTTTTCTAACGACCCTTTTTTGGAGGCGTTTCCTTATCGGCGTTCTTCTGACTGAACCTTTTTGATGTGGACTTGGATGAGTAGATGGTGTTTTTAATTTATATTCTAAATCGGACTCGCAGTTATCAGTTTCCATTTCGGTTTTTCCTGTAGTATCAGTCGGGGTTGGCTTCTTTTGCTGTTTAGGTTTAGCTAGCAGCACATTAGCAACGTTAAGGTCTTTGATGTACTCAGCAAACTGTAGGCGTCCGGGTGGATTAATAGTTTTTCGAGGCCGCAGAGTGTCATGAATTAAATCGACTATGTTAGACGCCGGTAAAATTTCACCCTTTATAGTAACGGTGCCCTTGTGATCCCAGCTCACATCGCTTGAGGTACTCAAAATGCGTAGGAAAACTTCAGCTTTTTTCTTAAAAGTTTTGGGAAGTGTAGATAAAATAACGGCATTTGATAGGCTGTCACTGGTTGTTTCAATAGGTATTTTGATTGGCTGCCGCGCCTGGTTTGTGAAATGAAGGAATCGTTGTAAAACCTGATTGTACTGGATCCATTTATCGTGATCAGTTAATTTGGACTTTAAAACTTTTTGCATTTCGTCATCAAGCTGTGATAATATATTTTTCTCTGCATCATTGCCAGCCTTAAGACGTTGGACAAATTCCGGCGATACAATCAACATCTTCCGCTCTTTGTCCATTTTAGTCGAAAAGGAGCTCAGTCGTTTGTTCTAGTAGAGCCGTCGTGAATAAACTAGCTTAAAATCAAGACTTTCATAATAAATATATAAAAAAAATATGACAGGTACGGGAATCGAACCCGTATTCTCTCTCGAGATCAGAACTTGAATCTGACGCCTTAACCATTCGGCCAACCTGCCTCCCTATATAAACGAGCACTCTCTGCATAATTAAGAAAACATATAGTTTAAAAAGCCTTCTGCATACAATTTCAAACAATATTTCATATAAATTAAGCCATGCACAAATTTCTAAATCGGTTTTGATATATATTTTATCGAAAGATTGGACCCTCAGCTACCGTTTTATTATTATTTGTCGAGATGCGTCATCGTTGATTTTACAAGAGCCAGCCTGTCTGCGATGTGACGTAGGTAATGTATCCACCCCTTTTTATTTTAAAATTCTATAAAAACAGAGGCCCGACTGATGCCGCACTAACACGTTTTAAACCATTGTACTCTGTTACCTGATGCGGCAGCAGTTTGGACCTCTGATTTTATAGAATTTTAAAATAAAAAGGTATGGAGACATTACCTACGTCACATCGCAGACAGGCTGGCTCTTGTAAAATTCATCGATGACGCATCACGACAAATAATAAAACGGTAGCTGAGGGTCCAATCTTTCGATAAAATATATATCAAAACCTGATTAAGAAATTTGTACATGGCTTAATTTATATGAAATATTGTTTGAAATTGCATGCAGAAGGCTATTTAAACTATATATTTTCTTAATTATGCAGAGAGTGCTCGTTTATATAGGGAGGCAGGTTGGCCGAATGGTTAAGGCGTCAGATTCAAGTTCTGATCTCGAGAGAGAATACGGGTTCGATTCCCGTACCTGTCATATTTTTTTTATATATTTATTATGAAAGTCTTGATTTTAAGCTAGTTTATTCACGACGGCTCTACTAGAACAAACGACTGAGCTCCTTTTCGACTAAAATGGACAAAGAGCGGAAGATGTTGATTGTATCGCCGGAATTTGTCCAACGTCTTAAGGCTGGCAATGATGCAGAGAAAAATATATTATCACAGCTTGATGACGAAATGCAAAAAGTTTTAAAGTCCAAATTAACTGATCACGATAAATGGATCCAGTACAATCAGGTTTTACAACGATTCCTTCATTTCACAAACCAGGCGCGGCAGCCAATCAAAATACCTATTGAAACAACCAGTGACAGCCTATCAAATGCCGTTATTTTATCTACACTTCCCAAAACTTTTAAGAAAAAAGCTGAAGTTTTCCTACGCATTTTGAGTACCTCAAGCGATGTGAGCTGGGATCACAAGGGCACCGTTACTATAAAGGGTGAAATTTTACCGGCGTCTAACATAGTCGATTTAATTCATGACACTCTGCGGCCTCGAAAAACTATTAATCCACCCGGACGCCTACAGTTTGCTGAGTACATCAAAGACCTTAACGTTGCTAATGTGCTGCTAGCTAAACCTAAACAGCAAAAGAAGCCAACCCCGACTGATACTACAGGAAAAACCGAAATGGAAACTGATAACTGCGAGTCCGATTTAGAATATAAATTAAAAACACCATCTACTCATCCAAGTCCACATCAAAAAGGTTCAGTCAGAAGAACGCCGATAAGGAAACGCCTCCAAAAAAGGGTCGTTAGAAAAATGCCTCTAAGGCAGATGTCATCAACACCAAAAACGAAGGGAATTCTAGATTGGGTGCATCTTAAACTTTAAAATTACACAATGAATTTCTGATTTTATTACTTGCAGTCTTTTTAATTTGAAATGTCGTGCACCTCAAACTACAGTTTTGTAAATTGCTAGCGAATTTTTAGAAATAAGACATTCTGCTGTACATTTATATTTATATTATTAAGTATTATAAGAAATAAGAACAATATATTTGTTTATTACAAAGTGTTTATGTTTTTTATTTCCACTCTGCTTTGTTTTTTTTTTCTCGAATCTGCAATAATTACAAAGTCTAAAGCTAAAATATTAGTATTTGTAGTTATTTTACAGTTACAAAGTGTAAAATTTCAAAAAATCAATCTACGATTTCATAATAGCGTGATATAATTTAGAAAATTGTGATTTCTTTTAATTTTGTGCGATACATTTTATAAAAAAGTGTAAAACATTTGCAAATTTTTCAACGAAATTGTGTGTTTTATTCAGGTTTATGTTAATTTGTGATCAACATACATATATTTTGTATAATTTCAAGTGTTATGATGGCAGTTTTGTAAAATTTTAAGTGAAATGAAGGGGCCGGAACATTTTTTCAACAAAATTACGTGTTTTTATTCAACTTTATGTTAATTTGTGGACAACATATATATATTTTTCAATGAAATTGCGTGTTTTGGTGGTGTCAGAATATTTTTTTCAACGAATTGCGCGTTTTTATTTAAAAATTATGTTAATTTGTGGTCAACATACATATATTTCCGTCAAAAGTATAAGATTTTTTGAATTTTGTTTATCGAAATGATTGTGGTAGTAGATTTTTTCAACGAAATTGCTATTTCTTTTAATTTTGAGCGATGCATTTTATAAAAAGTGTAAAACATTTGCAAAATTATGCATAGTTTATGTAACATGATGTCGATTTTTGTGAAAATTTATGTGAGATGGCTTGTAATTGCGTGATTTTTGTTCAATTTTCATCGTGTGTTGAATAAAATATCGTTTTTTGTATAATTTCAAGTGACGTGATGACAGTTTTTGTATAATTTATGTGACATGATGTCGATATTTGCGAAAATTTATGTGAGATGCTGTATGATTGTGTGATTTTATTCAAATTTTTGTTACTTTGGGGGGTCCACACATACGTCTTTTCGTAATTTTTGCGTGTTTCTATTCAAATTTATTTTCATTTGCCGCCAGCACAGACGTATTTTCGTAAAATTTTACTATTTTTCAATGAAAGTTGTAAAAAAAATATTGTTTTTGTCGTTTTTACAGAATTTAATGTGACAAGATGCCGATTTTTATAAATTTTCATGGGAGATGCTGTCGATTTTCTAAAATTTATGTGAGACGGCGTATTTTTTTATCGCTTATTGGATAAAAATGTCGTTTTTTGTATAATTTCAAGTGACATGTCAGTTTTTGTAAAATTTTAAGTGAAACAGAACATTTTTCCAACGAAATTGTGTTTTTTTATTCAAAATTATGTTACTTTGTGGTTAATTGCGTTTTTATTTTCCTCCGTTTGCATTTATATTGGAATTTTTTAAACTAAAATGCAGTTTTTATCGATATAATGACACAATTTCAGACGTTTACTTATAAAATAGGGTTCCGTATTCAAATTTTTGTTACTTTGGGGGGTCAACACATACGTCTTTTCGTAATTTTTGCGTGTTTCTATTCAAATTTATTTTCATTTGTCGCCAGCACAGACGTATTTTCGTAAAATTTTACTATTTTTCAATGAAAGTTGTGAAAAAAATATTGTTTTTGTCGTTTTTACAGAATTTAATGTGACAAGATGCCGATTTTTATAAATTTTCATGGGAGATGATGTCGATTTTCTAACATTTTAAACGAAATGCTTTGGAAATTGCATGTTTTTATTCAGATCTTACTAAAATTGCTGCAGAAATGGCTGTTTTTTATTCAAATCTTGCTAAAACTGCCACAAGTTAGAGAAAAAGTGTACAACATTTGCAAAAT
This sequence comes from Agriotes lineatus, assembly GCA_940337035.1. Lineage (NCBI taxonomy): Eukaryota > Metazoa > Arthropoda > Insecta > Coleoptera > Elateridae > Agriotes > Agriotes lineatus. Next base: position 868,452 of record OW679199.1, on the reverse strand, counting down.
TATGCTTAGAAATAACTCTTACAACTGTTTTTACATCATTTTCTTTATTATAAAGCGTTTTGTAAGACGAAACGTGATAATTTTTAAGTGAAATGATGTGGGATGTCGTATTTTTTATCGCTTATTGGCTAAAAATGTCGTTTTTTGTATAATTTCAAGTAACGTGATGTCAGTTTTGTAAAATTGTAAGTGAAACAGAACATTTTTCAACGAAATTGTGTGATTTTTATTCAAAATTATGGGGGACAACCATTCTTATACAATAAAAACATTTATTTAATGCGTATGTCTTATTTTATATGGGCGAGGGCACTGTTGTAATTTATAAGAAGCTAAAACTCAGTCGAAAATAACATTTAAAATTTATTTATAATATGTATATGGAAGTATAATGTTAGAACAGCTAAGTGGTACAATGTTCAAACCTTTAAAACCAAGACTTTTTCATACTTAGTATTTCAGGAATATATTAAAATCAAATTTGTAACTCGTTTTTATATTTACGATCTGGCTTTACCTCTTATCCCCCATTTAATTTTTAAACTAGCAGGCTTCGGCATGACGTAATCAAGCCACAAAGGGCTCAGCGTAATTATAAAACTCAAGCACGAAAAAAATAATGTCTATTTATTTTTAAAAGCGACAAAAATCATACGAACTAGAGTGGTTTATTAACCAGGCAAGCTTATCCCACTAGATTTTGTGTCACAGGGATTTTAGCGCCAAGCCGTTGGCTGCGCTGACCGGTAACCGTGCATTCTGTCGTCTGTCAACCAAGCAAGACTAGAAACCGTTGGAGTACGTACTGCTCGATCCAGACGAACAATGCATGCTGATTTAAATCTTGGTGCATTCCATTACGATGCTAATTATAATTACAGTCTTCTAAACAATCCTGTTTAGGCACGTTATATAAAACTTTGGAATTCTATGCAACGGTTAAAAGCCCTACACAATCGCCGGCTAAATAGAAAGTCTGCCTGGAGCGATAACGTCTTTTGTAATTACGCATAGGTAGCAAACGGGATGGAAAAGAGAAAGCTGTAGAAAATCAATGGGACTGAGTGAGATAGCGTCACTCATATTAAATTAATTACAGCAAAACTAGTTACAAAGTCAATTTTTTAAAATTATTAACAAGTTTCTAAGGCCCTAGACGGCACAATTCCGTTCTTATATTTTATATATTCGAAAAAATAATTTGTTTCAACTCGAACGGTGTGACGGCACAGCTGCGAAATGACGTCTTGTTCAAATCCTATATTTCCAAGTCGCCTCGATAGCACAACGGTAAGGTGCTAAGACTGTTAACCAGAAAACTAGGGTTCGATTCCCACTCGGGTCCGCCGCAAATAGATTTTTTAAATTTAAATATTTCCACGAGTGAATGCAAGAGAGAGACAGCAGCTTCGAAGAGCGAAATAGATCTACCAGTTTGAAATTCAAATATTTCCGCAAAAATTCAAAATTAAAAACAACCGCCGTGAGAAGTGCGCGCGCACCAAGATGGCCGACACCCCCGGGAAATTCAAATTCAAAAAATTAAACTTAGAAAAAATCGGTAAAAATTCAAATTTCAAATATTCCCGCCAGAAATCCAAGATGGCCGCCGTGTAATTCCAGAAGCAAATTAAAAAATCTAATGCGTAATTTAATCAGTAGCACATGTGAAAATTAATTAGATCAAACCGCGAAATTAATTAGATCAAACCGCGAAATTAATTAGATCAAACCGCGAAATTAATTAGGTCAATCCGCGAATAAAACCGCGAAAACCGCGAATTAAACCGCGAATCCGCGAATCAATTAAAAGTGGTGGGGGATTTCTGTCCCTGTTCTACTTACATTGATGTTGGACTCGAGGCAAATTGACTTTTTGCTTGATTAAAATCTGTTAGCATGCATAGATCACAGACTGGCACTTCGCGAAATTCCAAACCACCTGTTCGGTGTAAGAGTTTTTGGATAAGGAATATTTCTTCGGGAAGGCACGTCGGTCTGGAGTGCACCGCCGATGATGTACCTGTAAGGCCTGTTACCGCTGGCACCTATTAGCCGAATGCTAACTAGACCATTGAGATCCAACTCATGTCAGTGCGAAATGCAACTGCGTTTGCCGGCTCCACAGAAGACCAAATTCACATTTTTGGAAAATGGGCATGCCAGTCTCTACAGGTGCGCTTCCTGGATCACTGATAATTACTTATTAGGTCAGGAATTAGTGATCATCTCGCCGGATGTCCAGGTAAATAGTGCACCATATTGTGGAATCAATTGGACACCAACCCAACAATAACAAGGACCCAACAACCAAGCTCTCAAAAAATAAATACAGTAAATAGTGAAACAGTAGAACCACATACAACTTCCATTGCAAAGCTAGTCAAGCAATAATATCTATTACAGATTTTATTCTTTGATCCCTTGTATTAATCCACATAATTTCCACAGCAACACTTCAAAAATCATCAGAGCTCTCACATTGGAATTCAACCCTCTGTGGTATCAAATTTCATATCCACCCATGCACATGTTCGAGCACTAACTGACCGCCCAGTTCGAGGATTTTAAAGATAACCCCACGACATCATAAATAACTTCAGGCTGGTTTCGATTATAAGAAATATTTATAGAACTTAATATACAGTATGTCCCAGGATTGATGTTACAAGACTAACCATTTTTGAATTTTATTTTAAGGTTCTGGGATTCGGTCCTGCTTGGTTTGAAAAGAATTTTAAGAATATTTTCAGTTTTTGAAAAACGAGTAGGCCCTGACAGGGAAACGAAAACTATTTTATTTTCAGGTAAACTACCATTTTTGTTCATGATACGGCGAGTAAATTAATTTCGCGAGTCGATAATGAATTTTATCGTCTAGTATAACATTAAATTTTTTTCTATAGCAAGAACTTTAATAATTTAAAAAAATATACATATTTTAATAAAAATTAAAAAATTAAAGTATTTTATCTACCCTTGATGTTAAAGTGCTACTTTATCTACTCTACTATTACTTGATCCACCCTTGAGGTTAAAATGCTACTTGATCTACTATTTTAGTTGATAAATTAGCACTTTTACATCTGCTATAGAAAAAATATATTATGTAAATAATAGAAAATACGAAATATATGAGATTTGGCTCATATACGAGGTTGTGAAAAGTGCCTGGCTTTGGTGCTAATTGAGTGAGTGAGGCCCGTGTAAACAATACTGCAGCATATTTAACTATTCAGTAGTGCGCATGCACAGTAACAGAATCGTACGATTGTACGTGCGAGAGTTTTCATTCCACGCATTAACAAAGCAGACAGGGAGGTGCATGTATCTGTCTTTACCGCTCACCACACCCTGACGAAAATTGACCAAAATGACTTGGAATGGTTGAACCACCCGCCCTATTCTCCAGATCTAGCCTCTTCAGACTATCACATCTTCCCACAGCTGAAGAAACACCTGAAGGGTACCAAGCTCCAACGAGGTCATCAAGTCATCGCAGCTACAGAGTACGGACGCGCTTAGGGGGGGCAACCGACCCGCTTCTATTTGGAGGGGTTAAGAAAACTGGAGAAGCGTGCTAAATATGTTAGCTTGAGGGGAGAGTACGTTGAATAAAAATGTGTTTCATATTTCGCTACCACGTTTCTTTCTATGTAAAGCCAGAAACTTTTCAGCACATCCTCGTATGAGGTATTAGATATGATATGAGAAATGGATCAATTAGAGAAGTCTCATATTAAATATAAGAGATCTGTTCACCCTAATTGTGATCTTGCGCTTGTATTTGATAATGACTTTGTGATTTCTTCTCGTACTACATAATTGACGTCTACAGCATTAACATCATATTCTCAATAGCCCTTATTGGGGCACTAGTCCTCATGACATTTTGATTATAGTTCACAAAACAGTTCATTCGGTTGAACTCAGGGAATTAATTACAAAAATCAGTAATAACATATATAAAAAGCAAGGGAAAAACTCATATTTTCCATTTGTTTTTTGACCATCCACAATGATCGTTCCAAGTACGAAATTTTAAATTGTGTTTTGTATATATACTTGGCAATGTTCATTTCATGCAATCCTGCTTACTTATATACGAAAGAGAGGTTGACAAATCGTTCTTCATAATCGTAACTATGACAATCGCCACGTGCATGCGACGCGACGCATTTCCGCCTTAAATCATCAATGTTACTTGATAGTAGCTGCTCCGATTCGTCTTTTATCGTCCGTGTGTCTTTAAATTCAGCTATTTCGGTTATTCCGATTTATGCCAGTTAACATAATCCCGCACCAGTCAAATCACGATTAGGTATTATTTTGTATCTTTATGTAACAGTATAAGGGTAGGGTAACCATGGCAACCATGTCGATTATCTTATGTATAATCGGTTCACGATCTTTTTGGCTCAAGTGAGGCTATGACCATCTAGTAATTTTGTTGGCAGAACCTCTGTTGCAACTAAACTCCCTCATGGAAATTGACACCTTTTGTGTTAGGTTAGGTTGTTTTCAGTTTAAGGTTATATTTTCTGAATAGGTACATTGTTGCCGGATATTCTCTAGTCTCCACATCGACTCGCGTTCTTTTAGATTTGGTCTGTCCTTTTTAAATTGGAAGTAGCATCGTTTAATGGAATTTTTTTGTTGTAACAAAATTATTTTGGGCATTTTGACTTTTCCTTTGACGAAAATTAAAATTATTTTTACAGATTTGATAAATCATTTATTTTCTTATGAATATTAAAATAATAAATCTGGCAATGTGGTGGCAAGAAAATGTCGAACAGACACTGACAGAAAAAAAAATGTTGCATCCGCTATATCATCGAATCAGTTAGTCCAACATGAAAAGAAAAAATCATACAAAAAGGTCGTGAACGGCTTATAGCTATAAGTGCATAGCAAGCTAGATTGAAGTGAAATTTCCGCTATTTTATTGTAAGTATTTTTGAAATTTTGCAACAATCCAAATTGAGATGCATTTTCCCTTCTTTATACAGGGTGTCCGGAAAATACGTGTACAACGGAAGACCACAAGTTCCTTGGCCCAAAATAATATGATGATTTAACTCAACTTACCTATATGCAGAGTAGCTTAGTTTAGCCGCTAGAGGGCTTTAAAAATAATTAACTTTTTAAAAAAAATTAATAAAACTACTAATTCTTCTTGTGAATAGTTACTTTAATTTAGAAGCTACTTGCTCTCTTACAAAATTTTAGTTGGGTGAACGGTTTAGCCATAAAAATATTTTCTAAATCCAGAGGCGTACTTAGAGATCAGCGGGCTCTGTATCATAAACTGCCAAGTGGGCCCCCCACCCCCACCCCATCAGGGTATTATTAAATAAACGTATACAGATACGAACTAAATTTTTATTTTAAAAAAACGAAATATAATTAGAAAATACTAATAAAAATAACTAAATAAAGTATTATTTAATTACATATTTTTAGTAACGAGTATATTACGTAAAAATAAGTGTAAATCATAGTTTACAGTTTACATATATCTACATAAGTAAGGAACAAGTAAATGTTAAATAACAAGAAACAAGGTTAAAATAAATAATAATGATTTTAATTTTTTAAGCTCTTCCTTTTCGATATGTAATATGGCTAAATCCGATAAACGTTCTTGTGTCATCGTACTCCTTAGTAGTTTTTGATAAGTTTTAATTTTGAAAATCTTTTTTCTGCTGTTGCTACCTTAACAGGAATTGTCAAAAACAGTATACAAGCAATTATTACCTTGGAAAAGTTTTCAGCCATACTATTAAATTTTATTAATATTAATTCTGTTAATTCTTTAATTGTATGAATCGGTTCAATTTCTGATTTTAGGCATGTTTTTAGCGAAATTAAATGATCATAAAAACTATCACTTAAATCATCCTTGTATTTGTTTATAAATTCTAATGATTTCATTTAAATTACTTCCTTAGACAGTGATATTAATTTATTGACGAGATGTAAACTATTAAACCTTTTTGTACTCTGTGAGATTAAAGTGTACATGCAGTGATAGTATGCATTTACTTTGAAGTAAGACTTTGGATCAGAAATTCTTTCATCTAGAGCCAGTTCATCGAAAAATCGTTTAGTTCTCCTATATATTTTGTTTTCAAAAACTGATTTTACACTCCACTGTTCAGTAAAAACTTCGGAATTCCTTTGCAAATAAGCAAATCCCTCTTCAGTCGTTAAATTTGTTAAATTACTGGTAATATTTTTTAACAAGATAAGATTCTAGCCTGCTGTAAATCAGTATTAGTCCTTTGCAATGCTTTACATATATGTATATGGGCCTAATTATTTTAAACACATCAATAAACATATTAATTAGCGAAAGAAATTCGTAACGTTCAAGTATTTTTATTATATTTTGACAACTGTGCCGTTCATATTTGTTCTTAGTTATCAAAATATTTATATTTTTAAATAAAACAAGCAATACGATCACAATGAACTATTTTTTACTCTTTATCTACATGTGTTTTATTTGCAGTAAGCAGTATGCACTGCACATTAAGAAAGGGTTAGCTTTAATTGCAAGCAAGACAAAAGACTACAGCTGCGTCGGTGTCGAACGCATTCTATTCGTGATTGGAGGGGGGGGGGGGGAGTCAAACACCTTCCGCCTATATAAACCCAAATTCTTAAATGTGCCCTGCGCAAAAGTTTCCAAATTAAACTTATAACATTTTTTTTTTTTGAGAGGTTGAGTGCTGGTGGGCCCCCTGGCTCGTGGGCCCTGTATGATTGATACGGCAAATATAGCAGTAGCTACGCCTCTGTCTAAATCTCTGCAAGCCTAGTGTTAAGTTACAATTACTGATTCAGGCTTGTAGAGATTTAGAAAATATTTTTTTGCGGCTAAACCGTTTACCCAACTAAAATTTTGTAAGAAAGGAAATAGCTTCTAAATGAAAGTGGCTATCCACAAAAAAACATTGGTAGTGATTATACAGGGGTTAAAAAAAATATGGATGGATAATTTATTGTGACCAGGTTTTTCAACACCCTGTAATTTTCGAAATTAGGGTTGTTTCCACAAAAAGCTGTAGTTTACTGGTACAATACAAACGCATGGTCAAAAAATCAATAAAATCTATCAAATATTTTTTGCCTTACTTGAAAAAAAAATTAAAAAGCTAATCATTTTTGAAGACCTCTAGTGGCTAAACTAAGCAACTTTGTATATAGGTAAGTTGAGTTAAATCATCATATTTTGGGCTAAGGAACTTGTGGTCTAACGTTGTACACGTATTTTCCGGACACCCTGTATATTATCTACCTACTAAATTCACAATTTATTAATAATATAGTTCGTTATTTAAACGTTTTGTTTAGTTAGTCATACATTTCAATCAACTTCCGTTCTTCTGAAGAAACATTTTCTGTCAGATGAAAATGCTCGAAAAATCAAAAACTGCAACTGTTATTCCGGCCCTGGCCAGGCATCAGTTAGCAAAGGCGTCGGCTGAATTACCAAATCGGTTAGTGGGATTATTTATACGGGCGCGAATGTGTGCATCCATCAGCGGTCGTTAAGTCCTTGTCTTGGCTGTGCCCTTTTCTCGAACGAGTTGTGAGTATTGCGAAATACGGAGGTATTTATAAATAAGTGGCGCCAATGACCTCTCCGTTATGCATGTGTATGTTTCGCTTGCAGGCGTGAATGCGTGGTCACAGAAATTTGCTGCGTAGTAAAAATAGTGCAGGCGGAGGACCTCGCCACGCGGCCGCCGACAGACTCAAGATGCGAGATGGAAACTTGCACAATGCACCATGCAGTGGCATCAACCGAGCGTTCCTGGCCGCCTAGGCAGGCTTTAGACATGTAATACGGACGCAGCGGCAAATTCCAGCTCATCCAGAAGTGGAAAAGCAGGAAAATTTGTTTATTTAAGAGCTGATAGATGTTTAGTCAACACCGCCTAGTAACAAGGCCTTAGGTTGTAAAGATCTTATATCGATAAACAAAAGTGTTCTAAATGGCTAAAAATATTTTGCAAATATCTGGTGTGCTTACAATGCCGTGATCCCGAATACCGGGATCCTGGACGAATTTTATGCGGCATTGAACAGCAGTATTGATCTAAAAAATACTGGTACATATTTCGGTATTAACATATTCCTATAAAAATTACATTTTATAAAAATATTTAATACAGTTAAAAATGAAATAGGTCTCATAATGTAACCAATAAATCAGAATGTACATAGATATAATGTAAAGTGAAAACGTTCTGAAAGAGGATCATCAATATAACACTAGCACACATAATATGTGTAAATCAAGTCTACATTAATACAAACAGAAATAGATCCCAGAATGCATGTCGCCATGCCAAAGTTTTCATGCCCGGCGTGGTGCGACTACGCGCGCACGACGTAGTAAACAATACAATTCTACTCCAAAGTTTACAGAATAATATACAAGATGGCGCACTCCCACTCGGCACGTTTGAAGTTCGAAGATCTGACTAAATAAGCATGCAGTACTTGGAACTAGGGTTTCCAAGTCCCGGGACCAAAAGTGTTTTCGGGACTTACGAGCTAAATTTCAGGTCCCGGGACTAATCCCGAAGATCCCGAAAATGGTCCCGAAAGAGAAATAGTGTTCAGGTGAAATTTCCGAATGAAATTTCCAAAGAAAAATAAGTGTTTTAAGTTAAATAAAGTATTTCTGTGCTGATAATTTGCGTTGGGGCTCGTCTACAACTTCATTGCTTTCTTCTGGTACTGAAAATGTCTGTCGCTTTTGCTTTTGTTTGAACTGCAAAGTGCGTGCGTAATTCTTTCGTCAGGCTGCCTCTGATTATGATAATTTTTTAGGAACCCACTTTACATTTCGCCAATTGTTTATCTTCAATATATAAAACTGTTGTCATAGTAACTTCAAATCGTTATTTTTTTAAATGTAGAATGAAGGTAGGTTGCGAATCGGAATTCATTCAAATTGTAACGCTTTAGCAGACAAATAAAGAACACACTTAAAACCCGAAAATATATAGAAATCACCTTACTATTACCTCTTATTATTACAACAAAAATTTCAAATTTAATTAACTTCTCAACAGTAATAAGAATATTTTTATTTATCCTTCTAATTGGATTATATCATGAATGAAAGCAAGGTGCACATTATTCAGCTTCTTCGCACATATCTAAATCCAACAAAAAAAAAACAGACAAATACATAAATAGAAAAAGATATGCAAATGTGGCTGAAACAACACACAGGTTTAATTCTAACCTACCGAAAACAATACCTCTCCTGCGTTACGCAAAACGCAAATAATGCAGAATGTACAAGAGGCATGAGTAATACGCCGGTGAATACCCCTCCTAATTCTCTGATATCGAGTATACACGCACGCATGCTGACATGGTCCCGGGACTTCGCCTGGGCTGGCTGTGGTCCCGGGACTCGGTTTTTGTGGTAGAATCCCGGGACTGTCCCGGAACCCGATCCCGGGACTGGAAACCCTACTTGGAACTAAGTAGTAATTATAACGCTATGATTGGTCGAAACAGAGTAACCATTACAACCAGCTGAAAATCAAATATTTTTTTAATGTTGTTAATTTGACATTCGATATGAATTTTCCTAAAAATATAAAAAGAAAACCGATAAATTTTGTACTCTGACCAGATGTGCAGTATCAACAAGATCCATACGCGTTTTGATAAAGGTTTTATTGCACTTATATTTTCCTAGTGTGAGTTTGAGTTTGGAGCGCCACCTACCGCATTTTTATTTGAAGTTTAGTATAGTCCTCGGCGATTTGTTGGAATATACTCAATGAGCACTTCTGCGGCCGGTCAACTGCACAAAAATTCGGTCCTACTTTAATGATGAAACCATCGATTGTTTGTACTCTCTGAGAGCATATTTTAAATAAGAAAATTAATATTTTAACTAAGAAAATTAATATTTTATGGACAATTTTAATTTATTTGGTAGTTGGTTTTTAGTTACACGTAAAATACTTAATTTTGTTATTTTTATATTTATTAATTTATTAGTTGTTATATTTTTCATCTACTTTATTTATTTATCTACTTATAAAGACAAAGAAATTAAATCGATGGAATTCATTTTGTAGTAAATGTTAATTTTTAAAATCCATTTTTATTTGTTTTTTGGATATTGTTCTTAAAGATGTCATAATAAGTAGTAAATTTTCTAGTAGTAATACCGGTGTTAATACCGGTATCCCGGTATTAAAAACTTTGAATACCGAATACCGGTATTGTAAGTACTAGGTATGCATGTGTATTTATACGTTTCGAATGTATGGTGCCGGACGGTATGCTATATTCGTCACAATGGCTGCACACATTTGAGCGGATTTGGAGTTTGTTTTGTGCGCAATTTTCTAACCTCGTGTTCGTTTGATTAACTATCCTGAATGGTTAATTGAAATATTGTTAATACAGAATTTTCAAGAAGCTGTTTAAGTTAATTCCCCAATCGAAAATTAATTTTAAGAAGGTTCAATAAACCCGTAAGTTTATGATCAGCATTTAATTCCAATTCCAATCTACATAGAAATATTCGTTGTTTTAGTTTTTTGTGGTTTCTAATTACACATCTAGTTGTAATTGTTATCCGGAAAAAACGAAGTATTCATTAGCCTATGCACATGGCTCCAGTTCAACACCTAATGAACTAATGATGATAGGATATTTTTTGACCGTATTACCGAACGGTTCGTCAAAATGACCATCTTGAGCGATTCTTTAGCAAGTCGTTGAGCTTATCGGATCTGGGCAGCATTACACATAAGATCTTTGTTATAATACTAATTTCCATAATTACAATAATTCAAAGTATCTAAATGAAATTCGTCTACGAACTTTAGTTTAACTAATGGAAGCGTAAAGTTAAGTCTATTACATATTTTTATTTATTTATTACTTTTACTACAATATCTTTTAATCAAAGTATTGGTTGTAGAATTAATTATAACTTTCGCTATTCTTTCCTCACTATGATATTGGCAACCAATAAAATGAACTAAATAACTCTTCTGTAAGAAATTTTAAAACCAGCTGTGAAATAAAATTTCGTTTGTTATGAACATTTAAAAATTGTTCACTACTGCATTATGTGAATACAACAAGCCCACACGGTTTGAATTCTTGATTAAACTGTAATTGTCTTTCACCGTAGTACCCAAAGAATTATTATTACCTACAAGAGGTACCTGGGCCGAACACGTTGCAGGAGATGAAAATAAATGGAGCGGAAAAATAATCAGATGGAGACGTTGGACATATAGACGAAGTGTAGGTCGCCCTTGAATGAGATGGAGCGACGACGTAAAAATAACTGCAGGGTTTAACTGGTATAGCTTTGCAAAGAATATAGAGATAATTGAAAGAGTATTGGGGGCTTATATTGACAGAGTAAAAAAGAGCTGACTAAAGAAGAAGAACGAGACAAGAGGTACCTACCTTATGTACGTTTGTATAATTGCCTGAAGACACAGAAACACTTACTCACATGAGAAAAATATCTGTCTACAAAACATTTTTACAAATATGATATATAATTCTACACTATATATATTTACTTTATTTGCCGGCAAATGTTTTATAACGCTAGCAACTCGCCACCGCCATTCAACCGCAACGACTTTTTTTATTACGGATTTACGTGTTTAATTATGCACTTGTGATGGTAAATTACTCGCCTCATACGCTACCAAAGGCTAACGAAGGCACTAGGTTATTTATTTCAAAAAGTCAATTATATTCGATGATTGCAATCAACGTGCAGCTGCTATTGGTTCAGTCCTGTTTTCCGTCGCCATGACCCTCTCCCTTTTATTCGATACTAAAATTGTCTAAATACCTGACCATTCAGGCTTCTATGGAAAGCGCTTTGCCTAAAGCCGTGATTAAATTTTTTTCTGAAAAACCTGTAGATTTGGTGTTGTCAACTTTTAGTTTTTTTTTCATGTACATACTGTTCAAAGCAAAAGTATTTGAGCAGCAATATCTTGCAATCACAAGGAAGTTAAAAAACAGAAACAAGACGAGTGCTAAGTCATAAGTATCGAAATCATATATTAAAGATATATTGATATAAAACCTTTCAATGATTTAAAGGTAACTACTAATAACAAAGCAAAAACTTCTACACACAGGCTGTCCATATTAAATTTCCAGTTCACGGAATGGTACGCTTGAAATTACAAATAACGAGGTTAATTGCTAGTACAATTAATGGCAGTGAGATAAATACTTACATACCTTGACTGATAACTAGCCCTGAGGAAGGCAACAAAAATTGCCGAAACGTTGGCCTTGTATCGAATGGTATATTTGTAAAATAAATAAGTCCAAAATAGTGCTCATGATTTACTCAACAGTAATTTCCCAAGTGCATTAAAATAGCCGATTAAATTTTGACGTTTTCTGTCAGAATGTTTTGCTAAGAAATTTGTCAAGTAAATTTGTCGCTCAACAAGAGTGCGCAGCACGAGGGATTTTGAAGCGGAAAATTTACGAGATATATTTCTTCAGAGCAAAACATTCTGACAGAAAATCGTCAAAATTTATTCAGGCTAGTTTACATGCACGCAGGATGTTCGGTGTGATTATTTCCTGAATAAATAGATAAAATTTAGTTGGTGAAGCACCTTTAATAATCATGTTAAAATTATGCACAAGTGATTAAATTTTGACATAAGTTTAACCGCGGTTAAATTTTGACGTTTGAATTTTAGTCATTATTAAACTGACAGAAACCATGGTGATTACGCATTATTATGGATATGAAGGAAATAATCAACATTAATTCCCTCGCATGGTATTTTTCAGAAAATTCGAACTGACAACAAATTTCAACCAAAATTCCACATTTTTTTACATTCTTCTCAAAAATATGAAAATATGTAAGGGAATAATAATTCAATATGATTCAATAGCGAAAAATCTTCTCAACAATATAGGTTAAAAGCTAAGTAAAAAATAAGTTGATTTCCTTAAAACCGAAATAGTCTGTAAGGTGCAACTATTTCACGGGTACTTAGGCCTCAATGTAGGCCCGTCTTGCTACCTCCAAGTCACGTGTGTGTGTGTATATGTCAAAACTAGTTCCAGCAAAGCACTTTCGTCAATACCTGCATATTAGCAATGAAAACTAATGGTCAGTTACATTATGTTAGACTATAAAGTTTAAATTAACAAAATGCAGGTAATTCTAGTTTTAACTAGTTGAAACTAGTATTGACGAAAGTACTTTGTTGAAACTAGTTTTGACTAGTAAATTTGGGTTTTGGCCAAATTCGGGTACTAATTGTAACTTATACAGTCTAACGAAACTTTGATTCAGAACGTACACTATTTGCCAAAAACAGGAAGCTGGTCTTCACTTGTGGTGTTCTTGGTCTGAAACTGACTTCAAACAACATCCACAAGAAAATACAATCTGTGTACACACATATATATTGACTTTAACACACGTACAAAATCATCAAGAAAACCAAAAAAGTAGGATTAAATCTTCAAATGAATGGCAATTGCTGACAGACATAGAGTAAATTACTGACATCAAATCTACGGGTGATAAGCTTGGTTCGACACGCATTTACCAGTAAAATCATCTAGTGTAATTATGACCAAGAGACGAGATGACTGCTGATGTCACGTACCTGCAATGGAGGTGCTGCTTTGTAATTTGTGCTGCCTGCCGCGTCCAAACTTACGCAGCAACTTCAACATTGTAAGGTTTTTAGAGATTTTTTTAATTCGCCGTATGTGATTTATCACAATGCACTCGGAGCCGTTCACCCACATGTAGCACGGGGCATGGCGCGTTGGCTAATGAACTGTTCCTTCGAAAGATGCGTATGTTGAAAATCCCCGCGAGCACCACTGAATTTTAAGCACTGTATGCACATTTTGTTATATTACGTGCTTTGTTTTAAGGTGTTATCGGACAAATCAAAAGATAACTGTTAGCCATTTGTTGCTTTAAATTTGCCAATTAAGATTTTGTTTTATTAACTTCTTTTAACGCTAACAAACTTTACATTACCTACATTGCAGATTATAGCTGTAGTGTATGGTGTGAAGCAGATTAGAATTATTTTTTCTGTCTAAGCTGTGGCAGATAGGAAAATCGAACAAGAAACAAAAATATTTGGCATAAGAATATCTCTTTGCGAAAAAGTGTTTAAGGTGTTATATGAGCTTCTTTTCATGTGGATAATGTAGTTTTGACCACGTACGTAACAAAATGATGTCACATCCCAAATTCAATTCCCATCGCTGAAAGCATTCCATTATTATTTTCGTTCGTTCGATAGCGCCTTAACAAAGCACGGATGGAGGTAAGTTTGGTTAAATCTAGTGATGGGCTTATTCGAATGAAAAATAACCGGTTATCCGGTTATTGAAATAACCTATGTAACTCGGTTTTCGTTCCAAGTATTCGAATGAAAAATAACCTCATGCTGATACGTACTACGCTTTGAATATAAAACCTCGATTCAAAAGTACTACGTGCCACATCTCAGCGACCTACGCAGTGCTCAAAATCCTGTAAATATAAATACGTCATAACTCATAAACAAAGCAGGTTGTACTGAAAACACCATTTGGTTATCGCGTACCTACCTCCTATCATAAAAAATATCCAATTCTGGGGACCTGAAACCTGAACGCCTAAAAACTGCAAACGCAACAAGCTATAAAACAATTTTTTATTTGCTTACATCTCCAAAGGTTCAAAACAAGAGGCGGCGCCTTTAACCCGCCCGATCGATAAAGATAAACGTTTTATGACTGTTTTTATTGCGATTAGCAAGCAGTCCCGCATATTTCTTTCTTTCTACACTTCTTAATAAATACCTCTTAATTTCCAATACATAACACATAATGTACGGTCGTCGCCTTAGATATCTGGCACTACACACTATTATGATATATTTTGCATGTATTTTTTAAGTGTATAAACTGGGTTTTTACAGTTATTATGGTTTTAATTGTTACGTCAGACTGTTAATTGTTTGTCAATTATGAAATGCCATCTCACATTAATGAAGTAACCGGAGCAAGAATACTCCAAAGACTAGAAGAACAACATATTACGTGTCCCGATTTCTAAGGCGCCGACCGTACATAATTATGTTTTGGTTCCTCTGCTATTTGCAAGTTACGATGTCGATGCAGATGACGGTGAACCGCCAACCGGCAAACCGGCTGACTTAATCGAAACGAATCGAGAGCAAAAATTTATTCGAATGATTATTCAAATAATCATTCGGTTATTAATATCATTCGAATGCAAATAATTCGGTTATGAAAATTGTCCGGTTATGCCCATCACTAGTTAAATCCACTATTTTGGTCTCGAAAATATGTGGTAGCATTTTAGACAGACCTTTTATAAAAATATAGGCGGTAAAACATGCTGTTCTTGTTTTGACCGGCGCGGTTATGGCTCTATATCACCAATTTTTTTGCAACAACCAAGTTAAGTAGTCTCAGCAACTACACTTTCGTGCCATCAACACTTAAATAAATTTATGTACAAATTGGAACATCAGTTCGCTTAAATAAAACATATGCGTGAGTATCAAGGTCTATGGACCTGTTTAGATTTATGACTATCTATCTTTTGGGACAGAAGTATGCAATTCTTTATTGATTTTAGTTTAGCTATTGTTCTTCTCTTAATGCATGCTTGAACAGTTGAACTTCGCAGTCTATCCAATGTTCTGCAAGTAAAAAGTAAACATCTTTTTAATACACCCGTGTATAAAACATATAGATCATCAACGTATCTGTATATTTTGCTAGAAAATACTTTAAGTAGCCGTTTTAATAGTCCTGTGACATGGAATTGATAGACTCACAACTGGCTTACGAACCGAAGCAGTATACTTAGGTGGAGCAGACAGCAGAACCCAGAATGTTTTCTTTTACTGGTAAATCCAGTATATCGTAACATATTGTAGCTTGACATCGATTACCAGCTGGAATAGCTTCCATGTCTTCTCCTGTTAACCTTTCTTTTAGTATGTTTTATAAACCACTCCAGACGATTTAAGCTTTTCCTGATTAGCCACGAACGAGCAACGTGAACTTGTGTGCCTGCCTATGGTTAGAACACAACCCTAGCAATAACTATAAAACTTGTTATTGTTAAACAAAAATAAAAATAGTTTTGTGTTTCGACATATAATACTACAACTTTATTAACATGATATTATTTGGATTATGGTTGATAAATTAAACTAACGATGGAAAATTTAATTAGCATGAGACTAAATTACACAGCTTCTTTTCGTTGGAAAATGACAATGAGCCAATTTACTTTCTGTTTATTTTCATAACGGTAGGTAGATTAGTGAAGCAATAAAGGCATGTGTAAACAGCTGGATGACCTGCATAAGAAAAGTAAGAGAGAAAATGTGTAAATGGAATTTAGTGGGATAATGGTGCAGCAAAAATGAGGAAAGATGTGGTTTTGCCATATGGGCTTTTGAACGTGCGGAGGGGAGCGATAATGTGTGGATTTGTGGGTATGTTAGGAAGTAGGGAAGTATTTGTGGTTTTGATATTTAAAAAAAAATAAGTGTAATAATTTCAAATGTAATTAATATAAGATCAACTTTTAACAGCGACTAGGAATATTATGTAACTAGGCTAGGTGCTATAAGAATTTTGGAAGTAGAAATAACGAACAGTGTATAATTTTCCATAAAATGAATTACACACATTTGAAATGTAAAAATAGATTAGATAAATCACTCGAATAATTTTCTAAAGTGCTATTTAAAAGAAAAAGATGTGGTATTAATTGGTATGTGCCAAATAATGGAGTCTCAGCAATATAGAATATGAAGTAAATGGAATAATTTGCTATGAACTGATTGCGGTTCATCAATTGGCTGTAGCAGTGAACTATCTAATTGCTGTGAGGTGTTACCAGAGAGAGTTCTACATGGGTTAGACCAGTGTTGTATATAGAAGATTGGAAATAAATACCGCTGAAAGAATAGATTTATGATAAATGAATTAAACTATGTAATGCATAATTAATAATTACCTAAAATAGGCTGAGGACTGCAACTAATAAAGAGTTTGAACGAAAAAAAAGGGAACTGCAACTAATAAAGAGTTTGAACGAAAAAAAATCCAAATCTAGTATCTACAATTATAAATGCATGTCCCAACTTGAGTAAAGAGTTTCATGTTTTAAAAATGATTAAATGAGGTAGTATTGACAGTTAGTTAATTGAACATAATTGGTGGACCGGGTAAATTATTAATATGAAGAAGTACATAACCATCACTCTCTTAGGTTAATTCAATCTGACATTTGAAGGAGTCAAGATTTCAGAAAGTTGATGTGGAAAGTAATTTTGAAAACAAATATCATGTGTAGGTAAATCATTATATTTGGGTTTCTCCAGAAGCATCGGACCCCCAAATAACTGTAACGTAAAGACAATGTATTTCATATATCTGCATAGATCAATGTAATACATTAGCTCTTTCCGTACGTTACAAACGATGGTACCTACTGAATCTCTTTATCAAAAATCTGGTGTGACACACGCACACAACTTCCTTTTACAGTGATCTTATAATTAGCAAAAATTTGATTTTAAAGTTTTAAGCATTTGTCAAAAATTTTTAAAAATTACAAGTTCTACAAAAACGGTACAAAATAGAGCATTAGTTGAAGAGACAAATTTTCTCTAGAATTTTAAGCTGAATTCAAAAATGTAATAATATACCGGGTGTTCTATTTAAAATAGGAGTTAATAAAAAAAATAGAAAAAAACAAAAGAAACCCATTTTAGAAGTATTCAACTGGAAAATCACCTACCTCATATCAATACACATTCAAAATGTAGTAAAAATGTGAAGTTTGAAAAAAATCGTTAGAGCCATTTTTGGAAAAATCGAAAAAAACTGAAAAATTACAAGAGTAAACACCTACTTCTGGTTATGCGATTTTCTTCAAAGGCTTGCTGTCGCGGATACATAGTACACAAAACTTATATATGAAGTTTCAACGCCATACCTCTTTTAGTTTTTGAGATATTCTGTTCACAGACACACAGACAGACACACAAACAGACAGACAGACCAATGAAAAAAATATGTTTTTTGGGTTCAGGGGACTCTAAAACGTGAAGATCTGTTAAAAACTCAATTTCGAATTTTTGGGGTGAATCCAATACTTCCTTTATTGTAAAAGGAAGTAATAAAATGAGGATTCAAAAAAATGGCTTTTAGCAACGTTTATATTTGCATCCTTCAATTCCGAAATTGCATTAGCACGACAACCGTGTTGTAAGTAGGGTCTAAATTAAATAAAATTAAAAATCAAGTAATTCTATATAAATACCTTATTATTTTAATTTGTTGATGCTTGTAAGAGGAAAGACAATACACCGCATTCTCACCTCATGATTAAATCTGTATTAACTAAAGTTACTATTAACTGCCATGGCAACGATAAGCCCTTGGCTTACACCTTGCGATTTATACAAAAACATCTCTCTCTCCTTGTTTACTTTAAAAATGACAGTGTTGATTAAATTCATACACGTGATTATATTAATTTTTACCATCCCATCAAATATAAATCGGATGTTGCGAATGTTGCACGTCTTGGCTATAACGAACCTTCGAAGTGCACTGTGTAGTTTTTATTTATGTTGATACTTAAAGATTTTTATTGAGTATCATGACAGTAACTCTTCGTTCCAATTTTACAATTAATAAAAGGGATTCCAACACTACAGTATTACATACAGCTATTTTTCCCATTTTCTATTTATGTGTAAAATTATAATTCTGGCTGAAACAGCTCGCCGAATTCAACAAACAAATCTTGCAAGATTTTCCTGTAACTCCTGTAAACAGGCAAAACTAGCACACAGGTAATAGGAGCGAAGGATTGCAAAAGATAGGTGTAACATAGGCAAACTGTTTTAAGAAGTGCTACGTTTATAATCAAAAGTGACAGACTAGTTTAGGACTGTATATTGAAATTGTGATGTTAGTTGTAAGGAAAATTTTGGTTCGTGGTATGTAATAAGTTATTTTAGATATTTTTATAAGGAGGATGTATTTTCCAAAATGAGAGGAAATACACACATTTTTGTAATGATTCGAAAATAATTTGCATACGAGCATGGATTGTCATGTTTGCCAATTAAACTGATGTAAAATAATTGGCATGTCATTTCGCATTTACCTGTTTGGGAGTGCCAGCAACTTCGACTTTGGTGCAGATAACTGGTAGGATTCCTGTGAATCTGTAGGAGTTCGCCCCTTAGTTGTTACGAGCCCTTCAAAGTAGCCTCAATCTTTATAAAATATTAGATTATTGTGTGTTGGCGACAGGTATCAAAAACTTGAACCAAACGTGTGCGCATAAATATTCACTTATAATACCATGAGTAGTCAAAGTTATGTCGGATATTTTTGCTGTGGTATCACTCATGTCCATTGCGCTTGAGATTAAGACTCGTGCTAGCGCACTCGTCCTAATCGAACCTAAGCGCAATGGACATTCGTGATACCACAGCAAAAATATTCGACATAACTTTGACTACTCATGATATTATAAGTGAATGAATATTTATGCGCACACGTTTGGTTCAAGTTTCACTTTGTTTAGTAGCTTAAATCTTGCAGATCTTTACCTAGTGCCTTAAAAATCTAAAACAGAGCATAGTTATTGGCAAAAAAACACTTGTTTCAGTAGTAATTTAATTTGATGTATTTATTTAACCTTTCTAAATTACGGTGGGATAACAACTTTGGCGAATTTTAAGCACCATTCTCTATCTTGTCGATAATTTGTATCAACTTTAGTTGTATACAAGCAAACTGCGCGCTACGCGCACGTGAAATAGGATACGCGAAAGGTCAAGCTCCGAGCTTAATAAACATCTGTGAAGCCGGAACGTGAGATTTTATTTTGTGCCACAGACAAACACAAATTAAGGAAAATTATATTATAGATTTTCGCATTTGTGGAATTTATTTTTTAATTTTTATTGCGGAATTTTCTTTGTTTGCCAAGTATTTTACCTCTAATTAATATCGTAGTTGTGAAAGCCTTCGACCAGTAAATTGTTGTCTTGATTTTGAATGCACCACTATTCTAGAACAACTTAGTGTGGAACTTTTAGTGCGATCAACCTTGTGCCTGGCACTCTTATAATTTCAACCCGACGTAACTCGAGAAAGGAATTAGCTGGATTATATGTACTCCCTTGAGTCAGTCGAGCACCTTCTTTGTAACTTCAACAAATTTGAAACCAGCAACTCAAATTCTAGCTGTTTCATAGCTAAAGCTAATTGTTTTAGGCGGTGACAATCTTATGAATAGTACTACAGTCACATATATTTGAGCCATTATTTATTTTCTTATTTTTAATTTAATTAAAATTGTAAACTACCTATGTACTTTTTAATCGTCTAATGACATTATCAAGATAGTTGTTCTTAATCGTTGGTTTTGGCGATAGTATAAGTATCATAATTGTCTCAAGTATTTACGATGTTATATAATGCTAGAAATACTTGAGATGTTATGCTATTGTTGATAAACATGTACCAATCAGACCCGAATCAAAACCGAACATGCAAAAATAAAATGGTTTTTCAAGAGGTTGTCAATATGCACGTTCATGTATCTCGCATAAGCAATGCATATACAGGCTGTGCAAAAATTGCATATTTATACACAATTATTACTGTTATAAATACTAGCATTATTTAGCTTTTCTAAAACGATTTTTTCCAAATATCGTGAATTTTAGATCTGTTATAACAAAGTAGAAATTAACCACCATGTAAAAATCAAACTAAAATTCCCAAAATACAAGTATGTATTGTGATGAATATAATTTAAGCCAATACAAGTATAATATTTATTAATAATAATTCAAGTATTTCAAATATTATTTTAAAAATTCGTTAATTTACGTTTTCAATTTTATAAAATAGCTTTGTCCTTGAAGTGATTTGAATTTATAAAAATGTAGTAAAAATAGCGATAGCTTTGACTTGAATATAAAATTGTAATCAGAGCAGGCTTTGACTTTATAATAACAATGTGAGATCGATGTAAACAAGAACAATCGGGAGAATCAAAGCCAAGCTTTGAGTGTGTATTTTGGCTTCCCCACAAACATTTAAATTAAAAATATTCATTTCTTCAATTATAAAAGGTATTTCAACTTAGTGCAGTGTCTTTGATAGGCTGCAGAGGTGTGTGCAATAATTCCTGGCACCTCTGCAGAGGGTAAATTTGTTCGACTGTGCTTCGAGCGTAACTGGTTTTTTTCGGTGGCTGATTTGCAGGTTCTAGTGATATTAGTTGGAGCCCTAGAAGCTAGAGGTAGGCAGCGACTTCCGTGAAAAGCAGTGAAAAAGCTGGAGGCGAATAGCAAAGCTTATGCGGCTTGTACGGCAGGCCCACGGAGAATAAGGAGCCCATTTTGTCGCGGGACTTGCTGCAGGCCCGCTTTAGATTTAAACATCCATCGCAGAAGCAGAAATGTGTTTATCCTGAAAGCAAAACAGTGAATTTTCTGTGGCGTTTTTTTTATGCATTTCCGGTCGTAGCGTTCCTTGAGTGTTTTGTTAAAGTGACTCCTGTTTACTTACGTTTTTATCACTTAGGCAATGCATCTTACATTAACTGACGTAATTGTTAAAATGTGAACTTGTTTTGTTAAATATGTTAGATCGCCATAGTTGACGTTATGAGTTTAGTTTCAATTAGTTTAAAAATTCCATATTATAGTGATCCCAGTAGTTAAGTAAGCAGTATTTAAACGATTGCATTTAATAAAAAACAAGAACAATTTATTTATGTTCAAAGCCAGTATATTAGAAATGATTATACAAATCAAAATAATAAATTGATAGGATGTAGAGACAAGCTATGTGAGATTGGAGTAGTTAATTTGTTTTAGCAAATAAAAACAGAGCTAAACTCCGATTACATTCATAGCAGTAGTATATTTTAGAATTCGTTATCATCTACATTTGAACTAATATGGACATCCTCCATGGATAATCTGTGTATTAATTAAAAATGAGATGTGTATTTTTGAATCACTAGTAGGAAAGTCGCCAGATAATGGAACGAATAACTTTTAAATAGCGCACT
Organism: Agriotes lineatus; assembly: GCA_940337035.1. NCBI lineage: Eukaryota > Metazoa > Arthropoda > Insecta > Coleoptera > Elateridae > Agriotes > Agriotes lineatus. The sequence continues at coordinate 846,266 of OW679199.1, read as the reverse complement.
TATGACGTACACTGCCCGTATCACGCAATTACAACCAATGTTTGACTTTAAAATTTAAATTGATTTTAAAAGCCCCATAAAACCTATTTAATAAATCTCGTTCGTGAATATCATAAAGGGACTTCTCTTTTAGCTTAATTAAAATAAGAATCGCTCTGTGGGTACCTTGTAATTCTTTCTGGTTTAATGATCCATATCAGAGTTATCAGTTATCATCAGGATTGTCAGGGGAGCTAGATAACATATCAAAATTGTTGTTTAGGACTTTTCTAGTCTTAAATACAGTATGATCAAAAAGTATTTTCATCTGGTATGGCTATGAGATAGTTATGAATTTATGCAACTGTGTTTATACTTAAATGTCGAACTTGACATTTAATTTCTAAGGGACTAATTAGGAATTATTCCATAGCCATACTAGATGAAAACAGTTTTTGATCATACTATAGTTTATGGGAATGTTAGTGGTTCGAACATACTTTTCTACGAACAGAAAAGAAATGTTCATATTTTACCTTCACTCTAGCTGTAGTTTTACGAGGAAAAGTCTTCTTAGTATTTCAAAAACCCAACAACACAAATAAAAAGGTCGAGCTTACTCATCGTGTTATGTTTGCTGGTTCTTCTCTTGTTTTTGTTTGACAAACACAGCGACTTTCTAGCTACAGGCCAGCTAGTCGCTCTTAATTTTTGTTTTGCTCGTATTTCGGGCAGGTTTTTCCAGCTAGTGGCTTGAAATTCGACCCCATTCGCTGCCGGGCAATACGTGTAATTATAACTGGATATAGTACGATTAGGCGGCTGTGTTATTCATAGTAAATACCAACGTGAATCGTAAATATATTTATAGCCGCCCACGTCGGCGAACGCTCACCAGCGGTGCACACGTCATTGCAAATATTTATTTTGGGCCCACCAATTTTCTACAATGAAGTAATTCCTATCAAAAGTTGCCAAGAGATCGGCCTACGCGTGCCACTTTTACAACTGTTCGTTCTGAGCCGCACTGATACACATATGCACAGTGGGGTTCGAAATTAATTCGATTTTATGAATGATTTTTCCTGCTGCATCCAAAATTCACCTGCTAGATCAGAATGGTCGATTAATCGGATTAAATTTTATTCGATTCAAGTTGCAAATTGCTATTCGATTGATTCAGAAACTAACTTCTACTGTGTATTGATTTGACTGGAAATAACGTTGCTCGATCATTTTTAAACATCTTTTTATATCTGATAAAAACATGTGAATCCATTAAGAAATTGTAGTTTTTATAATGCGCTGTTTGGGACGCCCGCTGCTTACGACATAACTTAATGTTTGTAATTTGTTAAAACTTGTCGGGACAGAAAACGCCTATAATTTGGCCTTTTCACATTTAAGAGTGACAAATAGACAGAAATTTGTCTCGGAATCTTTCAATAGTTAAACAAATATACATTTGGTACCCAGTTTCGAACTCGTGACCGTAAGTACAACATCCCAACTCTTTACCATTATACCACCCGATCCATAATTACATGGTCGGTTAACGGCTATTACTGGTATCATGAATACAAATCGAAAAACACATACAAAGAAAAACGAGCAATCTAGCCCAAAAGATTTTCGGTTCTTTGCCTTAATATTCCACAGAAACTGGCGCCAAAGTCTACCTGATAGGTTATGTTGTTCTCGAAATATACTATTTATATCCAAGCGACAGGACACCTTCATTAAACTGCATTTTCCGACGTTCTTTTAACGCCAAAGCCGTTGTTGCTGTTTCATGAGACGTTTCATATCATTTTGGTTTGGTCATGATTGATTGAGAGGTTGCGACAAAAATAGCAAATTAGTAAACATGGTTCGACCTTAGATGTTGCCGAAGTAATAAAATTGCAACGAATTAAATTTTATAAAATTAAAAACCTATAAATAAGAAGAGAAGACGAATATATTGATTTAGATAGCGGTAGAGACGTCGGGGTTTAGGTTCATGATGAATGAGAAAATGTCTATTGATAAATCGATTTTTTTATCCCATTACCAAATACCATGCTTGCCACTACGATTTAGTTTTATTAAACTCTATATTTGATTGTATTTAATTTAATTTATTCGACTTCATTAAATTCAAATCGATTTGATAGGATTTACGTATATAGATCAATTCGATTCAATTCTGTTTTATTGATCTTAGTTCGATTCGATTTGATTGCATTAAACTCGATTCCTCTCAGCCATCCGAGCGTAAAAGATACAGGGGTGTATTAAATGCTTTTTTTTCCTTTTATGCAAATCGATTTTATTAAATACATAGTTTGCTATTATTAAAATCTAATCGATTTTATGGAATTGTATGCGATTCTTTTAAATTCAGAGGCAAATGTGTCAATAGTTGTGCTTGCGACTGTACGTCGTTACGTACAAAAGCAGCGACCTCGCGATGAGCGGATGTGCAAAATTCGGGAGCGGAACGACTGCGAACAATTATTTAGTTCATGAACTATTTTGTCGTAATTTATACGGCGCTGACATTGAATGTCATTTTAATACAAAGTTACAATAACCCTTCGATCCACAAAGCCGAACGCGTGCGTTCAGAAAAAGACGATTAACCTTTGGATTCGCACTTGCTGATGCCACCGACCACAAACCGAAACCCGAAACCCCAAACCCATACGGTCGACCCAAGTGAAGGTCAATTTCAAGGTTGTTTCTAGGACTCACGGTATGTATTCCCAAGCAATGCTTGCTGCAGATGAGCTCAGAGCTTACCAATGGTGCAACGGGAAATTCAAGAGACATTCGTAGTCATTATCCTTCTTCATCAATTGATGAATCGTACCTACTTATACGCAGCTTACTATGAGATTTCAGCCTGTCGTTATTGTATATTTTATTGCTAAACTTACTTGAAAACATGAGAATCTGTTTCAACTGTATGCGAAGTATCTGAATTCCCACCGTTACTCACTCGCTAAGTTGAGGGAATCTGTTTATTAGAGTAATTTCCATAATATAACATTGTTTCATCTCCATTTAACTGTGATCTCAGACTAGAACAATCTATAGTTTTGTTTTACTACTAATTTGTGTAAGGGATTATTTTTATAGAGGAAAAACGGAAGAACCAGATTAATTACAAAAAAGATAATTAGATTGTTCGGAGGAAAACCTTTTTATAAAGGAACAAGTTCGGTTATTGGTCATTGCCGAACATTTTCACATTCAAGGCAATCGCTTCTTTATCTTGCATTAGAGGTTTGATATTGATACATAATTAAGTCCTAGTGTGTATTTTGCATTCTACACTTTTAGACGTTTGGTTCATTGGGCCGAACATGTAACCATCACTATCTTTAAACGGTAATTTAATTTTTCAAGAAAATTTTGGGGAACAGAAGAGAGTTACAACAACTTGGTATACAATCAGAAGTTTTTTTGAAGTTCTTCGTGTGTTCTAGATGTACACTAGCTTCTTTATATGCACATGTTTGTTGACAGTTATGAAGTTACAGAAACACATGACAGTTTACAACTACTTGGTATACAATCAATCCTACGCCCGAAAGGGCATTAAGCATTAGAGAAGAAAAAGGTATACAATCAGAAGTCTTTTTGAAGTTCTCTGTCTGCTCTAAATGTACAGTATACCTTCGACAGATGCACAGGTTTGCCGAAGGCTTTGAAGTTGCGAGAACAGAAGAGAGTTATAACCACTTAACAATCAGAAGTTTTTTGAAGTTCTCCGTGTGTTTTAGATGTACACTAGCTTCTTTATATGCACAGGTTTGTTGAAAGGTATGAAGTTACAGCAACAGATGACAGTTACAACAACTTGCTAGACAATCAGTCGTCTTTTTGAAGTTCTCCGTGTGCTCTAAATTTACACTAGCTTCTACAGATGCACAGGTTTGTTGAAAGCTATAGAGTTACAGGAACACATGACAGTTACAACAACTATATTGGTATGTAATCAGAAGTCTTTTTACTTCCCTGAAGTTCGTCGAGCGTTTTATATGTACACTAACTTCAATAGATGCACAGGTTTCAGGGCCGTAGCTACCACCGGGGCAACCGGGGCAGTGCCCCAGGGTCCCCGAACATAGGGGCCCCCGAAGACGGAGGAAGTTTTTTTACGAAATTGTCTTTAAAAGTTTTGAGCTAAACTTAGCCTGTTTAAACGTTATATACAGTTTTATATTAAACTCAATGTGAAGTAAATATGTGTTTTGTCTGTTTTAAATACCCATTCTTCTATCTTAACAGAAAAAAAATTACCAAATAGTAACACTATTAAAAAAGTCTTACTAAGTGAAAGTGATGTAGAGGTAAAGGGGAAGATAACATGGGGGGCCCATAATTATTTGTTGCCCCAGGGCCCCCAAGCCTGTAGCTACGGCCCTGACAGGTTTGTTGAAAACTATGAAGTTACAGGAACAGGAGACAGTTAAAGTTCTGCGGGTGTTATAAATCTACACTAGCTTCTTCAAATCCACAGGTTTGCTGAAAGCTAGTAAGTTGTACGAACAGAAGAAAATTATAGCTACTTGGTCTACATTCAGAAGTATTTTTGAAGTTCGTGTTTTTTAATTGTTGACTACCTTGTTCACGTGCACAGGTTTTCTGAAAGCCAATAAGTTACAGAAACAGAAGACAGTTATAACTTAGTGGTACACAACCAGAAGACTTTCTGAAGTTGTCCATATGTTCGGCAACTGTTGAGTTGGAGAAATAAAAGACAATCATAGCTAACTCGTACAGAAACAAATGTCGGTAAAAGTCTCCCCACATTTAACAGATCAAAAGTTTATTAGAGTACCTATCATGTCGATTGCACACCCTAAAAAATGTTTCCCTAGTTATAGCTTTTTAAAGGAGAATAGATTTATTTTATGCGCAGATAAAATAAGAACATTAGTACTAGACCAGATTAGGTTGCACATAATTATATCAATTTATAGCAGATTTGCTCACATTTCAAGTTATCAATATTTCAAAATGAACTTCCTACATACTGTACCTATGGATGTTCAGTTCCCATAATGCGTAAGATACACACACCACACCCCTGCCGCAACCTTTATTTTTACTTTCATGTGATGTAGTAAAAAATACAGTTTACTTGATGCGTTTGTTTACTTTGCTTCAGATTTACAAAGCTACATATATTTCTCACACACTATGCAATGACCAAAATAGAAGCCTTTCAAAGTCCGTAACAGCTGTTAGGGTATAGTCAATCGATTGATACACATACGAAAAGCGTGTGTACGTTTGTATGTAGTCTCGCCCTTACTCAAACGTTTTTGTCGTAGGTTTGTTTGTATAGTCTCGACTTGGTCGGTGTAGTTGGAAGCGCGCTGTCTGCAGCTCGGCGACCTTGAAGGGTCAACCGGCGGAGGATTTCATAACCGCATGGGCTGCGGCCCAAACCGCACCGTTTCGTTTGGCTACGAGATTGGTTTCCTAAAGACTTCCCAGTACACCCTAATTAACGGGTCGAAAGGCTGCATCAATCTTGTCTGTAAATGCGATAAAGCACGATCGGCGGGCCCGGGCCCTAATCGCCGGATTCCTAAGAAATGTTTGCTACAGACCGCCGCATAGAATAACACGTGTCGGTTGAATTTATCGACAAACCGCTGTTATCTATGTTCCAGCAGTAGTAAATAGCTTTGTACTCATTTTATTTTTCTCTTAGCCATGTTGAGCTTCTTGGAGGGGCGAACATAAAAAATAGCGTGGTATCTGTTGCTTAATACTGTGTAAATTGTGGATAAGCAAAGGCCTTGAACAAGATTAATAAAAACTAGCTTGGGGAAATCATATTGAACGAGGGAATGCCTCCATGACTCATCAAAGTACTGCACAGTATACAGGGTATTCCACTTGACTATTGTTGGGATCTTGGACCTGAAAGAAACATAAAGTAAATTAACTGGAACAAAAGTTCGTGTTTTATCGCTTTTTATGAAAGCCACAAAACAACACGTTTGCTAAAAATGATAAATCCTCATCAGTAAAACTTTTATATTTTAAACAAACACAAAAATAATACACTTGACAAATATTATTAAATCATAGAACAACAGGTTCAGTCATCTCCCGATATTTATTTTGCTTAATATTCAGATTGAAACATGCTGCTGTGTTGAAATTTGATTGTTATTGATGCCACATGCTGATTACGTAGTACCTAAACTGTGGGCTTCGGCAATTCTCCCCAGCAGGCAATGCCTTCGCTATTGCGTCACTCTACGACGCTGCTACTTGCCGTTGTTGACTTCCTGGCTCTAAACCACCCGCCTGCACTGTCTCAACTGTGTGCAGGACTTTGACACCTCTGTACCTGTGGCCTGGGAGTGCCGCTGTTGCAACAGTTTTTTGCTGTCGGGTTTCCCGCAGGACACGTAGAAACTACTACTTTAACTGACGCTGGTCCAGCTTCAACAACTAGGTCACATGGCCTTCACTTCGACCCACAAACCAAGAAGCTTTTTTCGCCGAGCGCGAGGCAGCTTCTGACGCACCTTGTCTACGCGACGCCGCCATCCGGCACTTTTTCGCGGCAAGTGCCTGCATTTTGGCTCGAAACACTGACGCACGTTAAAATTTTCACTCTTGTTGTTAAAACTAGTTCTTAAACTCTACGAACGAACAATAAAATACATATATATGTACAAATCGGCTGTACCTATATTAAAATGTTATTCTAAACACACTCAGGCGAGCCAGCTCAAATTTCCCTTTCACTATGTATGACGTCATCAAATACTAAATTTTGAAGGTGTTAGAATAATACATTTTCACGTACCTATAGAAAATTAAACTACCCCTGCTAGAAAAATTAAATTTGAAAATATATTATCATTAATTTCGTAATACATAATCTTTTACAAACGTAGCTAGTATGTGATACTTTCATGGCATTTTTTAATTTCCTCGTCAATGTTACATAAACAATGCATTTCAGATGTTCACGCCCCTATTATAGATATTAACTTATTCTTATTATGATTTAGAGACAAGGCCCAAAATTATTATAGATAAAGAAACTATCGCACAAGTCGATTGTTTTCGTTAGTGTTACATATACTGAGCACAAATACATTTACAATAAATTAAGTATGTTTAGACAAATATCTGGAACCATTAAACTATATCTGCTGCTAATTATAGTAAGGACACTAAATTAAAATTCCAAAAGTACCGTTTTGTTATATTAATCGTCAAGCAAGGAGGGATGAAAAACGATTGAATCTGGAGCAATAAAATCCTAAGAATACTGCTAGATCACAAACGGAATGAACAGACGCTAGTACAAGAACTCAGAGTATTCAACCTGTTAGATTAAGTTTTCCAACAGAGGCATAAGTGGGCAATTTCCGTATCACAAAGTTACTTTTGAAGAAAAGAATATTGTCCCTCCTGCAGATAATAATGATGAATGTGAATTTCGGTTAATAGGTGTACTTCGGAACTACATCGCATTGGCACATTTAGGCGGATATTTAAATTGTGACAAAGTCACTCAGTGTATTCTGATGTAAAATAACAGGAATGTGACGTTTACTGAAAAATAAATCTACTGTATTATTTCATTTTGGCACAAACAATTATTTAAGAACAACTAAAGCTAAAGTCAAACAAAATGTAGGTATGATGGATGTTTGTAAATGGTAACACGCACACATGGCTGTGTCAAGCAAAGATTTACATATTATTTAACAGCTCTAATTTTCAAAAAAATCAAGTGTTCTACAACGTGTTATCTTTACAAATTGCAACTGAAAACTGAACAAAATCAGGGCAAGTATCACGTGGCGATAAAATCTTCTTGTATGACGTAGCGTTTTAATTCAGCAAAATATTTGTTAGGGTTCTCGTTAGTCTCCATTAACCGGAATCAGCTGTATTTCCTTTTATATAATAGAAAATGTATTGTTATAGATCTACAATTTGTACAAATAAATATTTCTCATTTTACACACATTTACACGTACCCATATTAACTAGAAAAAAATAATTCTCTAATTATTTTAACTATCAAAATATCTACAATTTTTGAAAACATCGAGAGCATTGACACCGTTACTAGCTAAAGAATTTAACCTGCTTACGTGTTGATTATTGATGACATCAAATTACGGAAATTTCCCTGAACAGGTTCCCTAGATACCATCTTAGCGCCTATTCCTAACACTACTCTGTTCTAAAAAGTTACATACTAAAACTACGTCTCTAGCTTTTTAAATACACCGATCCACTTTCCATACAACGTTAGCGCAAACAATTAGCATCGAAACTGCGCTGTAAAAACTGTCTTTGCCTATTTTGAATGTTCTAGGCACTTAAACAAAATTACGATATGGGCAGAAAACCATTACTGAGCTTCAACGGTTTTTCTTATTCTATAGGTATGTACACATTACTTCATTAAATGAAGGCAAGACACAGCATTTTGAAATTTTTGAAAATGCGTTTTAATGTTGCCACTAGAGTTCGATATTCTCTAGCAAGTTGAGAGAATTTAAACAAGTAACTAGATGTACTAATATTATTTTAGGATAGATATGATATTTACAAATAAAAACTGTTGGCAGTGACAGTAATTTTTCTAATGCTTTGAGGTGGCCTTAAAATCTAAAACTATAAAAGTATGTTTCCAAGCAATATAAGCTTACTTTATAAAGTATGATCAAACATTGTTTTCATCTAGTATGGCTATGGAATAGTTCGTAATTTATAAACGCAGCTACATTTATACTTAAATGTCAAATTTGACATTTGTTTTTTAAGAGACTTACAGTTGCATTCATAAATTAGGAAATATTCCATAGTCATACTAGATGAAAATAATTTTTATCATACTATAGATTTAAGATGCCAGTGCTTGATCTGATCTTTTCACAACGGTTATGAAGTCTTTATAGGACAGTCACCAAGTGTGGCTTTTCGTATCTACATAGAGTACTTATTTTCAAAACATAAAACAAATGATTTACGCGTATATATTTTTTGTGTGGTTTTATTACTCTACGTCATAGACCAGTCGTCAAAGGAAATCGACGTGAAAACTGTATTCCAACGTCAGTGGCGTATTCACCATGCTTGTTGACAGAACTCCTTTAATAAAATTCACCCATTTCATTCGAAAAATCCGAAAAAACAATCAAAGGAAGCTACGGCAGTGGTGAATAAAAATATTTTTTGCAAATCAGGAAATCTACAATGACATAAACTTGTTGCGTGATTTAAAATATCAATCTGTAAGTGGACAATATAAGAACTTCACAACAGTGGTGGCTCGTGGGGAATTTTGATGGTAATGCCAACCGAATGTAAAATGCAACTTCCACCTCTCTCACAGACAAAGACAGATTATGTCATCTGGAGATCTAAGTATCTCGCATATTATGGACTGGTGGACTGGCAAAAGATAACATCGGTGAAAAAAATACTAAACTTTACAGGCTAATAAAAGATGATGAACTGAATCAAATATATCTCCATCATTCTTGGATCAAATTTATAATTCGGCAAAAAAAAAATGATCCTCATCTGCTTGAGAATTAAATGGGAATTTATTGCTAGGTATACCTAGGCAACTGCTTTATTTCAAGCTCTTCCACGAGCGAATACGACGAAAAAGGCTTATTATTTAAAATATTGTTAATTGTATTCATAGTGGATGCCGGATGTTTTATACGTGTAACGCACTTTAACAACCGCGTGATAAATCGAAGGTTTAATTAAGCCAAGTAATAACAATTAATACAATAATATAATGAGAACTATTAATTAATATAAATTGATGTGATTAAAATAATACGCTCGAGCTTATACACCTTGCGTACGAATAAAGTTCCCGGACGCCCTGCTGCTTCATTTGTACTCGATGAAGTCACCTTACGTACTAAAATTGTAAACATCGAATTCAGAGCTGCAGTCAGACTGCTTGGGCCAAACTTTAAGTGGCCCCAATTCAATGCTAAACAGCCTATATTTGCACTAACCACCTTTTCCGCTCTCCACCGGCTGCAGCCCATAAATTGTCGAAAAGCTGGGTCACTACAATTTATATCATGAAATAAAAATTACGCGTGCTTTGTTTAAGCTTTAAAATGAGGAGAATTATCAAAAATAAGTACCTACAATGGCTAGTTTGTAATGGTAGGGCCATAACTTCTTGTCTCCTTATAGCGAGCCGCCACTGTTATGAAGACCGATTTATCAGTCTCTTTATGAGTAAGGAGTTGACAAAATATGACATATGATTTTTTTTTGTTTTTCATACATATATGTATTGTTATTAATTTCTTCTAAATTAATTTCTTGAGTTTGTACAATAGAACCGTTTTGCGTAATTACTGGTGTGCGATGTGTGCAATGGCACATGGGCGGAAAAAAATTGTATAATAATGTATATCTTTTATTAGACAACGCTATTTTTATCCCATAAATCCAGTTATGTTAAAAAAATAGGTTGGTTGTCGGAATTCTGTTCATCCACGGATAATTTATCCACGACGATTCATCCTCGGGCGATTCTTCCCAGAACGATTTATCCAACGGACTGCTCATCTAGATCTAGAGGACTGTTCATCCATGGGCGGTTCGTCAAAAGACACTTTATCCAAAATAACATTAAATTAAAGTAATGGCAAAAAGTTATTATTAACCTTGTTAATCTAACCTTACCTAACCTACCCAACCCTAACGCATTGGATGAAGTGTCTTTTGATGAACCGCCCATGGATGAACAGTCCTCTAGATGAGCAGTCCGTTGGATGAATTGTTCGCGAATGAATCATCCGGAGATGAATCATCCGTGGATTAAATGTCCGGACACCGTTATCTGCGGTTCGTTATAACTATTAAGAGTGTGTTTTGGGCTATAATGGAAATAATTTTGAAGAGTCATAATAAAGGCGAAAGCAGAAGAAATCGGCAAAACATGTTGAATGTCTCGAATTTATCTTGCTGTTGACACAATTTTAACCAAGTTCTATACTGCATCCAAATGATTACATATAGAAAACTGTGACATTCTGGAAACTTATGATTTGTTGAAAATGGAAAAAACCAAAATTACTGAATTGCTGAATTGCGTAATAAGACATGTACGATACGAAGCGGTAAAATTCGTTACGTCGTGGGGAATTGAATTCCATTTCAAAATGGAAATATCAGAAGTCATAAGGCATTTTGACTAGTCAAACACAGAGTTCAAGCTCCCTAGTTTTGAACAAAAATTTTCGCGTTACTGCGTACATTTCCGTGATTAACATAATAGTGACTGATTAGCATACACCAACAAAATTTTAAAATGTTTTCCACTCTCAAAGAGCTTTCAAAATGTTAATATCTAATAGCACCACATTAGCCAATTTCCCTGGTATACAAGGTTTATGTTATCTTCAAACTTTAAATGCGTATTCTAGTAGTCCTAAGGATAAAAATAGTTTGGGTGAAGTTTTTATTATACGTTTGTAAGTAAATTGAATAACAGTAGACGGTTACACAACTTTAACATATTTCAGATTTAGTACTCACATTATGACAATGTTGATTGGTTGTTTTTCTGCCACTGGCACTGAATGGACAAACATACAGATACGGAAAATAGAAGTTGAATACATTTTCAAAATCTGATTAGAAGTCTTTGAGAACCATTTTCATAGAAACTTTTTCATTCTTAGGACTACTATAATACGCATTTAAAGTTTGAAGATAAGTATCGTAAAGATACACCCCGCAGACGCGTAATTTTTACTATTTCTCATGCTATCTATAAAAACAGCAAATTATATTCTTTCTAACAAGATCGTACATTATGAAATTATTTACAACTTTCGTTTAAGTTTTTTTTTAAAGAGTATGGTTTTTGAAGAATTCTCAATATTAAAATTTTACAGGCAGTAAAAGAGTCGTGTGGTGACCACGAATGGCGGATTGTGGAAAATTTTGATAGGAGAACCAATCATCGAATGTAAAGTGCATTTCCACCCCCTCACAGACAGACAGATTCCGATATTCCGAGATTTAAATAGTTCGCATAATGGACTGCCAAGTTTTTCGTTTAAATGTATAATTCAGCCAAAAATGTGCATCTCCACTGTTTGTGATACATGTATGCATGCGTGATTCAAAATATATTTTTCAAGATGTGCGACAATATCATTCAATTTAAAAGTTTTGTAAAGTAAAATATTGCAGATATAACTATTATGTAGCAGTTTCATGCTCATGTCAGCACACACGAGTAGTATACTCATCGAGCTCCAATTATTTCATGTGTTATATATTTTAAATATTATTATTTTGGTATTATTGTTGAATTATTTTTTTCACTTATATTGTATTTGTATTACTACTACTATTTTATAATACTTATCTCTTAATTTTAAATTTTGAAGTTACGATGTGAAAGAAATTATTATTATTTAAAAAAGCATATCAGTAAATTGTAAGTATAATAAAATAGATCATGCGAAGTTTGTAAGCAAGCATCAGTAACCAGAGACAGGGCACACGATCTATCGCAGACCGGGGTAACGTAGACTGCTTAAGCCTAAAACGAGGTGGCTCTCATTAATCTAACTAATCTTTAAATATGCTTATTTTTTAACCTACTTCTTGCCATTGGCCCCCGCTACACTCCATAAACTGACCAAAAGCTGTGAAGCTGCTTTAATTGGGCCAATACGTCCATGGAAGCAAGTAACGTTTATCGTACAGTTCATATTTATGAAATAACAATTACTCGCTCGTTGTTTAAGCTTTATAATGAGAACAGTGATGAAAAATAAATACAAAAAAATTAATGACTGGTTTGTTATGGTAGAGCCATACACAATATGCAATAGGGAAGCAGACCTGTACAAGAAAAGTTATCTATAACTATTGATGGCTTTGATTATAAAGCTATAACTTTTCGCTTTTTGACAACTGACGATCATATATACAAGCATACAGTACTTGTTTAAAATTAAAGATCGAAGCATGTCTATCGGAATTGTTTGGATCACGTCCACACCACCTGTATTCGTATCACGTATCGTTTCTTTGATGTTTCGCTGAAATACCGACTCCTGATAGATAACAGTCGTATCGTATGACACGCAAATATGATTCGGCCCTCTGTCCATACTTGACCGATGACATGATATGATGATACGACGTAAGTCTGTACGCAGCTTTTACAGTTATGCTAATAATTACACATAAGTTTATACATGATCATTTTTTAGTAGGTGTGTAGTTTGAACCATCACATTTGACTATATTTAAGTTACGTCTGTAAATTATTGTTTCGGCGTGGCGTATTAGAAAATATTAAAATATTTGCAGCAGAGGATTAATTAAACAAATTTATGTCCAAAACTGCAAGGAATGAGTGACTGGTTACAATAAAGTATATTAAGTACCTACTAACAATATAACAATATTAATTACTGCTGAATTTATAATGTGTACCTACCCTAAATCTGTTTGGATAGGTGGACCGAAGGGATTGAAAAATAGATAAAGATATCGGTGGAACGGATAGAAAAGATAAAATTACTGTATTTTGGCTTGCCTCGTGGCACATGTCTCCCGAACGCTGACCCGCCATCATTTGAATGGTTTCACTCTACATGTAATACAATTCTCGTTATAATCGACTATACCTATATTGCCAATCCATTAAAATTCCTGCAACGAGTCGACAAAAATAACGTCTAATGCTTTTTCTGAAATTAGTTAATCCCTCTCTGAAAGTATTACTGATTTCTTGGGTATATAAGCACTGCCAGGAATGTTATGTAGATCGGAAACCACTCAGTGCGGTTAATATAGATCGCAATATAAACGCAAGTTTCATCAGAATGCGCATTAATTTTATTCAATTTTCTTTACATTACTTCCAGTTTTTCGATCGAGCAAATGAATTTTTCAGATCAACAACAAGCTGATCGCATAGCGTAAACCTACTATGGTATTTAGTAATAGTTTCGAGTTACTACCCGTAATTTCGAAAATTAACAGCCGGAAATTTGGAGGCCTAATTTTCGCCAAATTATAGATGGGAAAAGAGCTAATTGCATGTTCAGGTATCAAATAACGGCCCTTATAGCCCCATCGATTCCACGCCTACCCACTGCAAAACCAGCGATTTTTGTCGGCAATCTGCGTTTGTATTCGTACTACGTGCATGTAAATGTTCTAGACGATAGTATCAAAGTCAAATGCTGCTAGCTCCTTTATATAAACTCTAATTTAAATTGCAAGCGGGAGTAATAACACAAAGTAAACGTAAGCAAAACAAGTGCTGGAAGTTGACAAGCAGCAGCTTTGATAAATCGCTGTTTTCGGAATTATCGCCTTATAAGCGGAGACTGCTTCTTACAGCTGTTGAACTTATGTTACGAGTGGCTGCTATAAATAGACTCAATTACTTCAATCCTGATATTTATAGTAAAACGCTCTTATTCAACAAAAATCATTGACACGAAGGCAGAATATTAAGAGCGGCCACTCTGGAAACGGAGCCAGGCAGATCAAAGGCTAAATAATGCCATCGAGAACGAACGATGTTTATATATAGGTGCTTCTTCTCCAAAGGCTGCACAAACATCTTATTATTCCGGTTTACACAGAAAAGATCGCGATAACTTCTTCTATTTGCAGACGTTCAAAGAGGTTCTAAATAAGCGTGTTTAGCTACGGCGTTTCGTTTTCGTTTTTGCTGCCGGTTGATTTCTAGCCAAGGTTTTGGGATTCATTTGGCTTAGTGGTTAATTAGCTAATTATGCCGGACTACACTCCTTCCTTTTTTTCGAACCCTAGAGAACGGTAGATTCGGATCAGATTTTAATTAAGTTTGTTTTTCACCGTGAATTATTGCTCGAAAACACATCTGGAAGATTATATTTTTGCCATGCACGGAAGAGGGCTTCATAAAATTCTGGGTAATGTATTTTGCCACGGTTTTGCATTTTATTTAATAAGATTTCATTTGATAAACGCCTAAACTTTAGGTGCTGAATAGACCCAACACAAGTAGGGCAGAAGAGGTTCGTCGGGCGAGTGGTTCTATAACGCCACATTATCCTTCTGTGATGGAGGTTGAACTCTTGTCGTTTTTTGTCAAATGGACTGGCGTCATAATTGGGGCCCGGATTCTTAGGTAAATATTTATTTACAAGTGGATATATTCCTGTGTGCGCAAATTGTGACACCGTTGAAACCAACAGTGCACTGATAATTGGTTTTTTAAAATAATATGTCAAGGAAGCATAATCCTGAAAATGTATTAGCAAAACAAGAATTACAATAGGAAATTCAAATAATAGACATTAACATCCTAGAACCAAGAAAATTTTACGTGTAAAACGTATATATTTTCATTTCAAATAGTGGTAAATCAGTTCATAAATTTATTCACGTCAATATCATTTAAATTGCGGCAAAATATTTATAGTACAAGGTTGTGGCTTCTCTGTAGATTTCAGCGTCCTACAAAACCGATGTGGCTTCAATTTCTCATGGGTGCGGGACGATACCAACGTAGGAAAATCGTCAAAGCGGGACAATACTGGCAACCAAGTGCATACATAAACTGCAAAATCCAGATACCCATAAATACGAAGATACTAAAGTCCAAAAAGTTCACCAAGAAAAAAACCTTCAGGTGTAAATGTGAAAATTACGAAAAGCCCTGTAACAATAAGACACCATTATTGTACAGACGAAACTCACTTCAGGTGTAAAATGGCTTAGTGCGCTAATCTCCAAAGGAAGAGCTGACTTATCTAAAACCCATCTAAGATGGAATTAAAATATGTAAAGACGAAACTACTGTCTCCACACAAATCCATCGATAGGGCGTATTTCCCAAATTTAACAACTAAGAATTGGGAAAAATAAAAGAGCGCCGCAAGCTCCAAATCTCCAAATCCCTTATAAAGGCTAGAAGCGCGTGTCTGACGATTACCGATGGTTTGTTTTGACGTATTCTGTCGTTGTTTAATTGAAAGACTAAAGAAACAGGTAAGCTGTTTTGCCACCACAGTGAGACGAAATATTACTAGAAAATCTGACCGTAGAAGGAAGTTTCTAAGTGATCGCGATAGTACTCACGGCGGCAATACGAGAAATTTACGAAGTACTGTTGATCATACGCCGAAATCCAATAGAAAACGCCTGGAAAGCTAAGGTACAACGAAACACCACGCGCAGATACGACCAGGCGAACTAAATAATGTAATAATGGGAATAAGCTTACAAATAAATTCACATGTGGAACAAGATTCAGCTGCCACAGCTAATTAAACGAAATAACACTTTCATAAGGACCTAACAAAATTAGGAGACACCACATAACTCTTGAAGGGAGAATTCGAGAAATCCAAACCAAATGTATGACTGTATATACACCCCACGTTAACGGTGGTAGAAAAAACCAGCAATGGCCTTTGAAACATACTTAGTATTTAAGTAGCATTTACCATAAATCAAGGTGAGGTAGAGAACTAAGGCGACGTTAGGAAATAAACCAGAAATAGATGTTACCGTCTAAATGAACGTAACAAATGCACTCTTTGAATTTAGAAAATTTTTGAATTGGTACTGTTAAATTCGCATACATTTCTGTAAATATTAAAGATCTTATCATTTACTTCCTGATTCGAGAATTTTCTTCGTTGTCGGTAATAATCGGATCAGATACTATAAAACTGCATTTGATTTAGCAAACTCACAAAATTATTAGTTGGTGAGAATTGTTTTTTAGTTTAGTTGCTAATTTAGTTTATTTACCTTTTAGATCCGCTCGTACCTTCGCTAGTACATTATGCTAGTACCTTTCGCTTGTACGCTTGTACTTACCGCATTTGCACTTGTGGTGGTTATTCGTCTTGCCTCGAGCTCGAAGTCTTGTTGATATCTGTCTAAATGTTCATTGTATCTGGGCGATCTTGAACATCTAAAAACTAAATGTAGTAGCAACCAGTAGCGTCGTATTAGCAACTTGGAGAACATGCTAACCAGGCAATACCTACCTTCGCAACCTTCCAGATTAGATTGCTCCTTCCTTTAATTTGTTACCTACTCGTCGAATTGCACTATTTTAATGCAATCAACCTACAAATCATATTAGGCTTTTAGATAACATTATACGATATAAACATGTTTGTATGCTTATCGGTGGATTAGTACCTATCAAAATTATAAACCATACTTTATTTAAGTTGCATCAGTTATGTTTTTCGTACATGTTGCATTATTTCCCCAATTAAAATGAACAGACAGATTTTTTCATGACGCGATTTAGTTATAAATTTACAATACATATACAATTATTATAAAACACAAAACTACATTGACAGTAAGCGCTCACACCCACATAGATAAAAATTTAAAAGTTACAACTTAATTAGTACATTCAGTAAACAAACAAGATATTAATTCTTTCCTTCCGGCATTATTCCATACTGAATAATATTTATACTATCAAACAATTAATATATTTACCGAATTGTTTATTCTATATTACTCTACTCATTTAAACATAATTTATATACAAATTTAATTATTAATCGATTTATTGAATTTTGTTACTTGCAACCAAAGCTTAAATATACCGGGTGTCTTAAAATGAATTACGTCTAGTACTCTTTGAATGTCTCATAATGCAATACCAATAACAATCTAGGGCACATAAAAATTTACATACAAACAAAATTCAAAACCTAGATCTATTTCTTTTTAAGGCACCCGGTATGTATTGCAAAGGCTCCATCTTGCGGCGCCTATAAATAAGCAATGACCTACCCGTTTTGACTTGTTTGTTATGATTTTGGTACAAAATTAATAAGTTAAATTAGGGCAAATCACCACACAATTCTCAGGTTGATTTTTATACTGTGGTCACCTTGCCCTTCAGTAATTTGAGGCCAGTTAAAATGAAATGTTTAGCTGATTTTCAAAATAAAATGGTTGAATGCCCCTTTCTTACTATTTTATTGAACTGCAATATTCTTTAAGCTAGCTCTCGGCAAACACAAAACTGCTTATCTCAGGTTGGGTACAGAATTTCACTATTTCACAAATTAGTAGTTCATTCTTAATTTACAATCTGTCAGATGACACAAAAACCTCGCCAGTGCAACAGCAATTACTTGAATGTTTAAAAAAAATCGTGAAGTTAACAAGGAATCGTCAGGTAATTTGATTCAATTATCGTTTGGTAACAAAACCTCTACTTCATTGTTACAGGAATTACGTAGATAGGACGTCATCCATTCACTTGTTTCTGCTGCTTGGAAATCCGCAAATTATTCACAAAATTTGATGACGCTATGCAATTTTTGGATTATTACGGCGTAGCTGGACCCTTGGATATGCGATAGGCCTCGTATTTTAATTTTAATAAGTTTTCCGGACTCTGACCCTCGATTTATAGCTAATTCGTACCTCGTAAAGATTTCCACACTGACGCCGTTGATTTTTCGCTGCTGGAAACGCTCCCCTGGCTGCAACTCTCACTCAGGATGCTCCTGCACACTCCGCTGATGTGATGCCGTGCAGACCTCTGGCTTCAGCTGCTTAATTGTGCCGGAATCGAAGTTCTCAAATTTCAGTTGTCGGCGGCCGATACACTCGTAGATGAGATCGGAAAAATTTATACTTTTATCGTGGCAGAAACTGCCACAAATACTTCCACAACTGGGTAATGATGCGTATAATGAAATGCAACACTTTAAACTGGTAAACACTTTTATTCTCGTAAAAGCATTAATTTTAAGGGAGTACAATTTCGCCCAAAACTTTCGTAATTTATATTTTCAATTGTTTCTCTCATTTTACAAAAACACATCCCGTTGCTATGTTATCGCGATCATTTTTGTTAATTAGAAATTAGTTTTGATAGCAAAATACACAAATGGAGTAAAGTTTGATTACATAAATCTTAAACTAACATTTTCCTAAACCTAAAAAAATTTCCTTATGAGTTATAACTATCACTTTTCCTTCCGTTACGCATACATATGTCTTATTAATGCACTGGAAACTGAGTTCAAATTTACACACGTTGCTCGCTTGCTTTCTTTTCCGTTGCCTAATTTCGGGATTGCTCTTTGCAATTTTCTATTATCCTTTATTCCGATCTCATTTACCTTTCAGATTGCTTGCCATTCACTGACCTGTACTTTTATTAATAATTACGCTCATTTTGTCTGCACATAACAAACCTTTTCTGTCAATTAATTTTGTTTGGCCTGGCGTTAAATATGCACAAACCTATTTTATTTAATTATATTACTTTATTCAGACTCTCTGAAATATGCTTTGCTTATGCGTGCATTTATCCGTTTAATTACTACTTCTCGCATCTCATTGCCTATGCATTTAATACTTTTATTATTGTTTAAAATGACAATTTCACAAAATATCTTAACTCTGTGCTTTATTGATTTGGTTAAATATTTTGCACTGCAAACAGAGCCAAGTTGTAGGCTTAAAACCATCACAATATACAGCGTGAGCACCTTATAAAAATAACATTTTGTTAATTTTTGCTTGAACTCAGAAATACATAAAAGTAATAATTTGTACATAGGACAGGCTTCATCCTTGACAAAAATTGGTTAAATATTTTGCACTGCAAACAGACCCAAGTTGTAGGCTTAAAACCATCTCAGTATATGCATGTTATTACTTCTGAATAGTTTAAAGTAGAAATGTATTCAGTTAGAAGTTAGAGTTTAAAAAACCACAAAGGAAAACTACGAAAACGTTTCTGCGTCAGTTAGCTACAGTAGGTGAAACTTATATACAATATCAAAGTACTAATAAGTCGCTTTTTTAACAAACGTCACATTACTAATATTTCCATAGCAACTTATCAAAAAACATTCATTCCAAAATCCGGACCCTCGCAAATAACCGTAATTAACTGGAACTGCACTCGATGACGTGCCAAAAGTTGTAAGCATTAATATCGGTTACTTTAAACGCCCGCCATCAGCCGCGGTCAGAGTGTTCGAATGCCTTACCTCTGATGGCTCCCATGAAATCTTAAAATTATCTTTTGACCTACTTTTTGCCGCTGGCTTCCGCTGCAGTCTCTGTCGAAAAGTTGAAGAATAGCTTCTATCTGGCACCAATACGTCCGAGAAAGCAAGCGGTGCTGATCCTTCAGTTCTTATTCATGAAATAAAAATTACTCGTCCTTTGTTTAAGCTTTAAAATGAGAAGAACGATGAAAAATTAAGTACGAAAATATGTTTCTTTCACAAAAAAAATTGAATGACTGGTTTGTTATAGTAGAGCCATGGTGCTTTGGCTCCTTATATAAACCATTTCTTGATCACAATTGATGTAAGCTTATGCAAGGAAATTCCCTTCGGTTGTTGAACAGTCTGAGAACATATGAGTCGGAGTATAACACGGTCTGATGTAAGTATCAGTCTGCTTCGAAGTTATGTTCTGCCTCAATTTAAAGGTAAATTTTACATTTTGAATTTTTTACTAATGTAATTAGATTTGAATAATCCAGTGTTAATAAAAATAAAGTCATTCTGGCGAAAGGGCCAGAAAAATCACAGAACAATCATAGTGACAGTGGTTATTTAAATGTTTCTAATGAATGGTGACTGGAAGGCGACTTGTCTGTCGCTTTACTGAGTATTTTGTAAATTCTGCAGTTAGAGTGAGACCGACTCCAGTGACGTCAAAAACTGATGACAAAATAGCAGACCTTGTAGGAAAATGCAATTATAATACCTTAGTGACTAGTTTCGTTACCATCCAATACATTTCTGCCACAACAGTTTTATAGAGAAATGGGGAAGAAAATGTCCGTCTAAGTATACATTTGTTCTTTGTATCCCAATATTATCGGAATTGCCTATCTTGTTTGGAATTTCACTACACCAATCGTGCTTAGACGTTGATGGTGCTTAAATGTGTTTCGCCAGTTTATATCCTGTGCTTTGTGTGGAAGGAAATCGTTATCGATAAGCGCTTGCTCTAAAGAGTTGAATTTCATGCCTTTTAGAGATTATTTAAACCTAATTTTAAATTTCACAGGGTGTTAGTTTTCCATCCTCCTAATTTGCAGTTATCAGTATCGTGTGCTGTTTGCTTATAAAAAAAATCGAGTAATTTATTAAAGCAATCAAACCGAATATGTATGGTTTATGGGTAATTTCTGAACAAATCTCCCAGAATCACCTAAAAGCTGCAAACAGTATTTAATCGTGGAAACGATTGGATGTGTAAAAGCAATCATTTGTTGCAGAGTGTGTGTTTAATGACCATAAATATAAAACTGAGAGGATTAGTGAATTAAACGGGGTTTTAAAGCACACAGATATAAACTGCAAACTGTAAATATGATAATTTAATAGGATTCATCATATTGTGTTCTAGCGACTTAGATGGTTTTATTAAAGACTAACAAGATAAATTTTTAGTCGGGTGTATAAAAAAACATTTCACGTAGACATTTTAGGCTCGAACAATTATTTATCAATTTTTATATTGGAATTTATAATAATCTCAAAACGCCGTCCCTTATTTATTTTAGTTGCAAAATAACGGTTCTAGTAAAATATCCGCTGACTCGACAGACTTTTCTGCTTCTAATTATCATGTATTTGGGTCAGTAAAAATGGGATTTGGCGGAGAAAAGTTTTGCTTTGATAAGAAAGTAAATACAGGGCATGGATGGCTCAGATATACAGCTAAACAATTTTCCCATTGAATTCAGCTTTAGTGAAATAAAACTGACACAACCATATTGACATTGTTTTTAGATGTAAGTAAATTACCATATTAATGGTTATATGATTTCCAACATTTGGTTTTTATAAGTCAAAGCTAAGTATTCAACAGAGTAAGCTATAATATATGCAAAACCAAATCCAATCGTGCAAACCACTCCTTTAAACTGAACTGTAACGACTTTTAATAGATACAGTATGTGGTGCAAGGATGACTCTAAGAGTATAAGGAGTACACATCAGCCCATGTTAGCAGGATTTGGATAAAAAGTATGCGTCATAGACCAATCAGGTGTATAATAAAATCGGTGTAAATGAAACAACAAAGAAGAAAAGCGGTTGACCTTTAAGAATGTATGATTCAGATAGCAATAGTGTTGATTAATGGTACATGACAATTTAATTTTGATCTCCGTGAACTTCACTCTAAAAACTTTTGTCAAAAGTTATAAGACCTGTTATATTTTTCAGTTTTAAGTATTTTTTATTTTATTTTTTGATACTACTTAGTAGTAGAATGTACTATTACGTAAAATTCAAAGTTGTGGTTTTCTTGTCGG
>OW679199.1:711959-823842 GCA_940337035.1 Agriotes lineatus | reverse complement strand
CAAAGTAAACAAACACATCAAGTAAACTGTATTTTTTACTACATCACATGAAAGTAAAAATAAAGGTTGCGGCAGGGGTGTGGTGTGTGTATCTTACGCATTATGGGAACTGAACATCCATAGGTACAGTATGTAGGAAGTTCATTTTGAAATATTGAGAACTTGACATTTGAGTAAATCTGCTATAAATTGATATAATTATGTGCAACCTAATCTGGTCTAGTACTAATGCTCTTATTTGATCTTCCTTTCTGCGCATAAAATAAATCTATTCTCCTTTAAAAAGCTATAACTAGGGAAACATTTTTAGGGTGTACAATCGACATGATAGGTACTCGAATAAACTTTTGATCTGTTAAATGTGGAGAGACTTTTACCGACATTTGTTTCTGTACGAGTTAGCTATGATTGTCTTTTATTTCTCCAACTCAACAGTTGCCGAACATATGGACAACTTCAGAAAGTCTTTTGGTTGTGTACCACTAAGTTATAACATAACTGTCTTCTGTTTCTGCAACTTATTGGCTTTCAGAAAACCTGTGCACGTGAACAAGGTAGTCAGCAATTAAAAAACACGAACTTCAAAAATACTTCTGAATGTAGACTAAGTAGCTATAATTTTCTTCTGTTCGTACAACGTACTAGCTTTCAGCAAACCTGTGGATTTGAAGAAGCTAGTGTAGATTTATAACACCCGAAGAACTTTAACTGTCTCCTGTTCCTGTAACTTCATAGTTTTCATCAAACCTGTGCATCTAAAGAAGTTAGTGTACATATAAAACACACGACGAACTTCAGGGAAGTAAAAAGACTTCTGATTACATACCAATATAGTTGTTGTAACTGTCATGTGTTCCTGTAACTCTATAGCTTTCAACAAACCTGTGCATATGTAGAAGCTAGTGTAAATTTAGAGCACAAGGAGAACTTCAAAAAGACGACTGATTGTCTAGCAAGTTGTTGTAACTGTCATCTGTTCCTGTAACTTCATACCTTTCAACAAACCTGTGCATATAAAGAAGCTAGTGTACATCTAAATCTAAAACACACGAAGAACTTCAAAAAAACTTCTGATTGTTAAGTGGTTATAACTCTCTTCTGTTCTCGCAACTTCAAAGCCTTCGGCAAACCTGTGCATCTGTCAAAGATATACTGTACATTTAGAGCAGACAGAGAACTTCAAAAAGACTTCTGATTGTATACCTTTTTCTTCTCTAATGCTTAATGCCCTTTCGGGCGTAGGATTGATTGTATACCAAGTAGTTGTAAACTGTCATGTGTTTCTGTAACTTCATAACTGTCAACAAACATGTGCATATAAAGAAGCTAGTGTACATCTAGAACAAACGAAGAACTTCAAAAAAACTTCTGATTGTATACCAAGTTCTTATAACTCTCTTCTGTTCCCACAACTTCAACGCTTTCAGTAAACCTGTATACATCTATCTAAGGTAATGTACATTTAGATCACACAAAGAACTTCAACAAAAAGACTTCTGATTGCATACTTTCTTCTTCTCATCTAATCCTTAATCCCCTTTCGGGCGTCGGACTGATTGTATACCAAGTAGTTGTAACTGTCATGTGTTCCTGTAACTTCATAGATTTCAACAAACCTGCACATCTCTAGAAGTTAGTGTAAATTTAGAGCACACGGTCACACGGAGAACTTCAAAAACACGACTGATTATCTACCAAATTGTTGTAACAGTCATCTGTTCCTGTAACTTCATAGATTTCAACAAACCTATGCATATAAAGAAGCTAGTGTACGTCTAAAGCACACAAAGAACTTAAAAAAACTTCTGATTTTATACCAAGTTGTTATAACTCTTTTCTGTTCCCGCAACTTCAAAGCTTTCAAACCTGTGCATCTGTCTAAGGTAATGTACATTTAGATCACACAAAGAACTTCAAAAAGACTTCTGATTGCATACTTTCGTCTTCTTCTCTAATCCTTAATCCCCTTTCGGGCGTCGGATTGATTGTATACCAAGTAGTTGTAACTGTCATGTGTTCCTGTAACTTCATAGATTTCAATAAACCTGTACATCTCTAGAAGTTACTGTAAGTTTAGAGCACACGGAAAACTTCAAAAAGACGACTGCTCGTCTACCAAGTTGTAACTGTCTTCTGTTCCCGTACTTCAAAGCTTTCAGCAAACCTGAGCATCTATAGAAGCTAGTGTACATTTAGAGAACTTCAGAAACACTTTTGATTGTATACAAATTTGCTATAACTTTTCCGTTCGGAAAACCTGTGCATCTGACGAAGACTGTGTATGTGTAGATTTGTAACACATGAAGAACTTCAGGATGATATTTGATTGTAAACTAATTAGCTATTACTATCTTTCTGCAACTTAACACCTCTGATAAAACCTATGCTTCTGAAGAAGAATGAGAACATGACTTTTTTCATCGAAACAGCTGTTTTGGAAGTTTTTGCTATTTTGTCGTATTCATGAACCTCCTGACGACTTAAACCAAAAAGGTGTACGTCTCATTGCCTATTTTTGAAATTATTCGGTGTCATTTTCCTTCGACATTTTTAATGTTGTGTGACTTATCTTTACTGTTTTGCTTTTCAGAAGTCAGTTAATTTGTATAAACAAATCGCTTGCTTCATCCGTAATCCTTCATTCAAAATTTTCTTGAAAAATTTAATTACCGTTTAAAGATAGTGATGGTTACATGTTCGGCCCAATGAACCAAACGTCTAACGTGCAAAATGCAAAATACACACTAGGACTTAATTATGTATCAATATCAAACCTCTAGTGCAAGATAAAGAAGCGAGTGCCTTGAATGTGAAAATGTTCGGCAATGACCAATAACCGAACTTGTTCCTTTATAAAAAGGTTTTCCTCCGAACAATCTAATTATCTTTTTTGTAATTAATCTGGTTCTTCTGTTTTCCCTCTATAAAAATAATCCCTTACACAAATTAGTAGTAAAACACAACTATAGATTGTTCTAGTCTGAGATCACAGTTAAATGGAGAGGAAACAATGTTATATTATGGAAATTACTCTAATAAACAGATTCCCTCAACTTAGCGAGTGAGTAACGGTGGGAATTCAGATACTTCGCATACAGTTGAAACAGATTCTCATGTTTTCAAGTAAGTTTAGCAATAAAATATACAATAACGACAGCCTGAAATCTCATAGTAAGCTGCGTATAAGTAGGTACGATTCATCAATTGATGAAGAAGGATAATGACTACGAATGTCTCTTGAATTCACCATTGGTAAGCTCTGAGCTCATCTGCAGCAAGCATTGCTTGGGAATACATACCGTGAGTCCTAGAAACAACCTTGAAATTGACCTTCACTTGGGTCGACCGTATGGGTTTGGGGTTTCGGGTTTCGGTTTGTGGTCGGTGGCATCAGCAAGTGCGAATCCAAAGGTTAATCGTCTTTTTCTGAACGCACGCGTTCGGCTTTGTGGATCGAAGGGTTATTGTAACTTTGTATTAAAATGACATTCAATGTCAGCGCCGTATAAATTACGACAAAATAGTTCATGAACTAAATAATTGTTCGCAGTCGTTCCGCTCCCGAATTTTGCACATCCGCTCATCGCGAGGTCGCTGCTTTTGTACGTAACGACGTACAGTCGCAAGCACAACTATTGACACATTTGCCTCTGAATTTAAAAGAATCGCATACAATTCCATAAAATCGATTAGATTTTAATAATAGCAAACTATGTATTTAATAAAATCGATTTGCATAAAAGGGAAAAAAAGCATTTAATACACCCCTGTATCTTTTACGCTCGGATGGCTGAGAGGAATCGAGTTTAATGCAATCAAATCGAATCGAACTAAGATCAATAAAACAAAATTGAATCGAATTGATCTATATACGTAAATCCTATCAAATCGATTTGAATTTAATGAGTCGAATAAATTAAATTAAATACAATCAAATATAGAGTTTAATAAAACTAAATCGTAGTGGCAAGCATGGTATTTGGTAATGGGACAAAAAATCGATTTATCAATAGACATTTTCTCATTCATCATGAACCTAAACCCCGACGTCTCTACCGCTATCTAAATCAATATATTCGTCTTCTCTTCTTATTTATAGGTTTTTAATTTTATAAAATTTAATTCGTTGCAATTTTATTACTTCGGCAACATCTAAGGTCGAACCATGTTTACTAATTTGCAATTTTTGTCGCAACCTCTCAATCAATCATGACCAAACCAAAATGATATGAAACGTCTCATGAAACTGCATTACTTTTGGGAAGACAGCAACAACGGCTTTGGCGTTAAAAGAACGTCGGACAATGCAGTTTAATGAAGGTGTCCTGTCGCTTGGATATAAATAGTATATTTCGAGAACAACATAACCTATCAGGTAGACTTTGGCGCTAGTTTCTGTGGAATATTAAGGCAAAGAACCGAAAATCTTTTGGGCTAGATTGGTCGTTTTTCTTTGTATGTGTTTTTCGATTTGTATTCATGATACCAGTAATAGCCGTTAACCGACCATGTAATTATGGATCGGGGTGGTATAATGGTAAAGAGTTGGGATGTTGTACTTACGGTCTCGAGTTTGAAACTGGGTACCAAATGTATATTTGTTTAATTATTGAAAGATTCCGAGACAAATTTCTGTCTATTTGTCACTCTTAAATGTGAAAAAGCCAAATTATAGGCGTTTTCTGTCCCGACAAGTTTTAACAAATTACAAACATTAAGTTATGTCGTAAGCAGCGGGCGTCCCAAACAGCGCATTATAAAAACTACTCCATCTCCACATTGTGCCGAAGTATCGATAAGGCGCTTGCACCTTACCTTGTTTTATTACGTATATTTTTTGCGTAAGCTAACCAATTAAACAATAGTAAATTCACTAATTGAAAACAATGTTCGAACAGTTTTAGTTAAAATAATGCTTGCTACTTGAAATTTGAACTTATTTCGACTTTGAAATGCTTGTATTGCTGGATTTTAATTATCTTTGTTAGATAAAGTCATGAATAGGTAACTAAATATACGTTGTTCCAGGTATAACTACAGTTTCTTATTGGATTCACATGTTTTTATCAGATATAAAAAGTTGTTTAAAAATGATCGAGCAACGTTATTTCCAGTCAATTCAATGCACAGTAGAAGTTAGTTTCTGAATCAATCGAATCGCAATTCGCAACTTGAATCGAATAAAATTTAATCCGATTAATCCACCATTCTGATCTTGCAGGTGAATTTTGGACGCAGCAGGAAAAATCATTCATAAAATCGAATTAATTTCGAACCCCACTGTGCATATGTGTATCAGTGCGGCTCAGAACGAACAGTTGTAAAAGTGGCACGCGTAGGCCGATCTCTTGGCAACTTTTGATAGGAATTACTTCATTGTAGAAAATTGGTGGGCCCAAAATAAATATTTGCAATGACGTGTGCACCGCTGGTGAGCGTTCGCCGACGTGGGCGGCTATAAATATATTTACGATTCACGTTGGTATTTACTATGAATAACACAGCCGCCTAATCGTACTATATCCAGTTATAATTACACGTATTGCCCGGCAGCGAATGGGGTCGAATTTCAAGCCACTAGCTGGAAAAACCTGCCCGAAATACGAGCAAAACAAAAATTAAGAGCGACTAGCTGGCCTGTAGCTAGAAAGTCGCTGTGTTTGTCAAACAAAAACAAGAGAAGAACCAGCAAACATAACACGATGAGTAAGCTCGACCTTTTTATTTGTGTTGTTGGGTTTTTGAAATACTAAGAAGACTTTTCCTCGTAAAACTACAGCTAGAGTGAAGGTAAAATATGAACATTTCTTTTCTGTTCGTAGAAAAGTATGTTCGAACCACTAACATTCCCATAAACTATAGTATGATCAAAAACTGTTTTCATCTAGTATGGCTATGGAATAATTCCTAATTAGTCCCTTAGAAATTAAATGTCAAGTTCGACATTTAAGTATAAACACAGTTGCATAAATTCATAACTATCTCATAGCCATACCAGATGAAAATAATTTTTGATCATACTGTATTTAAGACTAGAAAAGTCCTAAACAACAATTTTGATATGTTATCTAGCTCCCCTGACAATCCTGATGATAACTGATAACTCTGATATGGATCATTAAACCAGAAAGAATTACAAGGTACCCACAGAGCGATTCTTATTTTAATTAAGCTAAAAGAGAAGTCCCTTTATGATATTCACGAACGAGATTTATTAAATAGGTTTTATGGGGCTTTTAAAATCAATTTAAATTTTAAAGTCAAACATTGGTTGTAATTGCGTGATACGGGCAGTGTACGTCATAAGTGCGCTATTTAAAAGTTATTCGTTCCATTATCTGGCGACTTTCCTACTAGTGATTCAAAAATACACATCTCATTTTTAATTAATACACAGATTATCCATGGAGGATGTCCATATTAGTTCAAATGTAGATGATAACGAATTCTAAAATATACTACTGCTATGAATGTAATCGGAGTTTAGCTCTGTTTTTATTTGCTAAAACAAATTAACTACTCCAATCTCACATAGCTTGTCTCTACATCCTATCAATTTATTATTTTGATTTGTATAATCATTTCTAATATACTGGCTTTGAACATAAATAAATTGTTCTTGTTTTTTATTAAATGCAATCGTTTAAATACTGCTTACTTAACTACTGGGATCACTATAATATGGAATTTTTAAACTAATTGAAACTAAACTCATAACGTCAACTATGGCGATCTAACATATTTAACAAAACAAGTTCACATTTTAACAATTACGTCAGTTAATGTAAGATGCATTGCCTAAGTGATAAAAACGTAAGTAAACAGGAGTCACTTTAACAAAACACTCAAGGAACGCTACGACCGGAAATGCATAAAAAAAACGCCACAGAAAATTCACTGTTTTGCTTTCAGGATAAACACATTTCTGCTTCTGCGATGGATGTTTAAATCTAAAGCGGGCCTGCAGCAAGTCCCGCGACAAAATGGGCTCCTTATTCTCCGTGGGCCTGCCGTACAAGCCGCATAAGCTTTGCTATTCGCCTCCAGCTTTTTCACTCCTCTTTGCTCTCAAATAAGATCCTTCGCCCCACACCTAGGGTTCCGCTGCTTTTCACGGAAGTCGCTGCCTACCTCTAGCTTCTAGGGCTCCAACTAATATCACTAGAACCTGCAAATCAGCCACCGAAAAAAACCAGTTACGCTCGAAGCACAGTCGAACAAATTTACCCTCTGCAGAGGTGCCAGGAATTATTGCACACACCTCTGCAGCCTATCAAAGACACTGCACTAAGTTGAAATACCTTTTATAATTGAAGAAATGAATATTTTTAATTTAAATGTTTGTGGGGAAGCCAAAATACACACTCAAAGCTTGGCTTTGATTCTCCCGATTGTTCTTGTTTACATCGATCTCACATTGTTATTATAAAGTCAAAGCCTGCTCTGATTACAATTTTATATTCAAGTCAAAGCTATCGCTATTTTTACTACATTTTTATAAATTCAAATCACTTCAAGGACAAAGCTATTTTATAAAATTGAAAACGTAAATTAACGAATTTTTAAAATAATATTTGAAATACTTGAATTATTATTAATAAATATTATACTTGTATTGGCTTAAATTATATTCATCACAATACATACTTGTATTTTGGGAATTTTAGTTTGATTTTTACATGGTGGTTAATTTCTACTTTGTTATAACAGATCTAAAATTCACGATATTTGGAAAAAATCGTTTTAGAAAAGCTAAATAATGCTAGTATTTATAACAGTAATAATTGTGTATAAATATGCAATTTTTGCACAGCCTGTATATGCATTGCTTATGCGAGATACATGAACGTGCATATTGACAACCTCTTGAAAAACCATTTTATTTTTGCATGTTCGGTTTTGATTCGGGTCTGATTGGTACATGTTTATCAACAATAGCATAACATCTCAAGTATTTCTAGCATTATATAACATCGTAAATACTTGAGACAATTATGATACTTATACTATCGCCAAAACCAACGATTAAGAACAACTATCTTGATAATGTCATTAGACGATTAAAAAGTACATAGGTAGTTTACAATTTTAATTAAATTAAAAATAAGAAAATAAATAATGGCTCAAATATATGTGACTGTAGTACTATTCATAAGATTGTCACCGCCTAAAACAATTAGCTTTAGCTATGAAACAGCTAGAATTTGAGTTGCTGGTTTCAAATTTGTTGAAGTTACAAAGAAGGTGCTCGACTGACTCAAGGGAGTACATATAATCCAGCTAATTCCTTTCTCGAGTTACGTCGGGTTGAAATTATAAGAGTGCCAGGCACAAGGTTGATCGCACTAAAAGTTCCACACTAAGTTGTTCTAGAATAGTGGTGCATTCAAAATCAAGACAACAATTTACTGGTCGAAGGCTTTCACAACTACGATATTAATTAGAGGTAAAATACTTGGCAAACAAAGAAAATTCCGCAATAAAAATTAAAAAATAAATTCCACAAATGCGAAAATCTATAATATAATTTTCCTTAATTTGTGTTTGTCTGTGGCACAAAATAAAATCTCACGTTCCGGCTTCACAGATGTTTATTAAGCTCGGAGCTTGACCTTTCGCGTATCCTATTTCACGTGCGCGTAGCGCGCAGTTTGCTTGTATACAACTAAAGTTGATACAAATTATCGACAAGATAGAGAATGGTGCTTAAAATTCGCCAAAGTTGTTATCCCACCGTAATTTAGAAAGGTTAAATAAATACATCAAATTAAATTACTACTGAAACAAGTGTTTTTTTGCCAATAACTATGCTCTGTTTTAGATTTTTAAGGCACTAGGTAAAGATCTGCAAGATTTAAGCTACTAAACAAAGTGAAACTTGAACCAAACGTGTGCGCATAAATATTCATTCACTTATAATATCATGAGTAGTCAAAGTTATGTCGAATATTTTTGCTGTGGTATCACGAATGTCCATTGCGCTTAGGTTCGATTAGGACGAGTGCGCTAGCACGAGTCTTAATCTCAAGCGCAATGGACATGAGTGATACCACAGCAAAAATATCCGACATAACTTTGACTACTCATGGTATTATAAGTGAATATTTATGCGCACACGTTTGGTTCAAGTTTTTGATACCTGTCGCCAACACACAATAATCTAATATTTTATAAAGATTGAGGCTACTTTGAAGGGCTCGTAACAACTAAGGGGCGAACTCCTACAGATTCACAGGAATCCTACCAGTTATCTGCACCAAAGTCGAAGTTGCTGGCACTCCCAAACAGGTAAATGCGAAATGACATGCCAATTATTTTACATCAGTTTAATTGGCAAACATGACAATCCATGCTCGTATGCAAATTATTTTCGAATCATTACAAAAATGTGTGTATTTCCTCTCATTTTGGAAAATACATCCTCCTTACGTAAAGTAATAAAAATATCTAAAATAACTTATTACATACCACGAACCAAAATTTTCCTTACAACTAACATCACAATTTCAATATACAGTCCTAAACTAGTCTGTCACTTTTGATTATAAACGTAGCACTTCTTAAAACAGTTTGCCTATGTTACACCTATCTTTTGCAATCCTTCGCTCCTATTACCTGTGTGCTAGTTTTGCCTGTTTACAGGAGTTACAGGAAAATCTTGCAAGATTTGTTTGTTGAATTCGGCGAGCTGTTTCAGCCAGAATTATAATTTTACACATAAATAGAAAATGGGAAAAATAGCTGTATGTAATACTGTAGTGTTGGAATCCCTTTTATTAATTGTAAAATTGGAACGAAGAGTTACTGTCATGATACTCAATAAAAATCTTTAAGTATCAACATAAATAAAAACTACACAGTGCACTTCGAAGGTTCGTTATAGCCAAGACGTGCAACATTCGCAACATCCGATTTATATTTGATGGGATGGTAAAAATTAATATAATCACGTGTATGAATTTAATCAACACTGTCATTTTTAAAGTAAACAAGGAGAGAGAGATGTTTTTGTATAAATCGCAAGGTGTAAGCCAAGGGCTTATCGTTGCCATGGCAGTTAATAGTAACTTTAGTTAATACAGATTTAATCATGAGGTGAGAATGCGGTGTATTGTCTTTCCTCTTACAAGCATCAACAAATTAAAATAATAAGGTATTTATATAGAATTACTTGATTTTTAATTTTATTTAATTTAGACCCTACTTACAACACGGTTGTCGTGCTAATGCAATTTCGGAATTGAAGGATGCAAATATAAACGTTGCTAAAAGCCATTTTTTTGAATCCTCATTTTATTACTTCCTTTTACAATAAAGGAAGTATTGGATTCACCCCAAAAATTCGAAATTGAGTTTTTAACAGATCTTCACGTTTTAGAGTCCCCTGAACCCAAAAAACATATTTTTTTCATTGGTCTGTCTGTCTGTTTGTGTGTCTGTCTGTGTGTCTGTGAACAGAATATCTCAAAAACTAAAAGAGGTATGGCGTTGAAACTTCATATATAAGTTTTGTGTACTATGTATCCGCGACAGCAAGCCTTTGAAGAAAATCGCATAACCAGAAGTAGGTGTTTACTCTTGTAATTTTTCAGTTTTTTTCGATTTTTCCAAAAATGGCTCTAACGATTTTTTTCAAACTTCACATTTTTACTACATTTTGAATGTGTATTGATATGAGGTAGGTGATTTTCCAGTTGAATACTTCTAAAATGGGTTTCTTTTGTTTTTTTCTATTTTTTTTATTAACTCCTATTTTAAATAGAACACCCGGTATATTATTACATTTTTGAATTCAGCTTAAAATTCTAGAGAAAATTTGTCTCTTCAACTAATGCTCTATTTTGTACCGTTTTTGTAGAACTTGTAATTTTTAAAAATTTTTGACAAATGCTTAAAACTTTAAAATCAAATTTTTGCTAATTATAAGATCACTGTAAAAGGAAGTTGTGTGCGTGTGTCACACCAGATTTTTGATAAAGAGATTCAGTAGGTACCACGGTAATAGATAGATAGATATCTATTACCGTGGTACCTACTGAATCTCTTTATCAAAAATCTGGTGTGACACACGCACACAACTTCCTTTTACAGTGATCTTATAATTAGCAAAAATTTGATTTTAAAGTTTTAAGCATTTGTCAAAAATTTTTAAAAATTACAAGTTCTACAAAAACGGTACAAAATAGAGCATTAGTTGAAGAGACAAATTTTCTCTAGAATTTTAAGCTGAATTCAAAAATGTAATAATATACCGGGTGTTCTATTTAAAATAGGAGTTAATAAAAAAAATAGAAAAAAACAAAAGAAACCCATTTTAGAAGTATTCAACTGGAAAATCACCTACCTCATATCAATACACATTCAAAATGTAGTAAAAATGTGAAGTTTGAAAAAAATCGTTAGAGCCATTTTTGGAAAAATCGAAAAAAACTGAAAAATTACAAGAGTAAACACCTACTTCTGGTTATGCGATTTTCTTCAAAGGCTTGCTGTCGCGGATACATAGTACACAAAACTTATATATGAAGTTTCAACGCCATACCTCTTTTAGTTTTTGAGATATTCTGTTCACAGACACACAGACAGACACACAAACAGACAGACAGACCAATGAAAAAAATATGTTTTTTGGGTTCAGGGGACTCTAAAACGTGAAGATCTGTTAAAAACTCAATTTCGAATTTTTGGGGTGAATCCAATACTTCCTTTATTGTAAAAGGAAGTAATAAAATGAGGATTCAAAAAAATGGCTTTTAGCAACGTTTATATTTGCATCCTTCAATTCCGAAATTGCATTAGCACGACAACCGTGTTGTAAGTAGGGTCTAAATTAAATAAAATTAAAAATCAAGTAATTCTAAATGCGTGTCGAACCAAGCTATATCACCCGTAGATTTGATGTCAGTAATTTACTCTATGTCTGTCAGCAATGGCCATTCATTTGAAGATTTAATCCTACTTTTTTGGTTTTCTTGATGATTTTGTACGTGTGTTAAAGTCAATATATATGTGTGTACACAGATTGTATTTTCTTGTGGATGTTGTTTGAAGTCAGTTTCAGACCAAGAACACCACAAGTGAAGACCAGCTTCCTGTTTTTGGCAAATAGTGTACGTTCTGAATCAAAGTTTCGTTAGACTGTATAAGTTACAATTAGTACCCGAATTTGGCCAAAACCCACATTTACTAGTCAAAACTAGTTTCAACAAAGTACTTTCGTCAATACTAGTTTCAACTAGTTAAAACTAGAATTACCTGCATTTTGTTAATTTAAACTTTATAGTCTAACATAATGTAACTGACCATTAGTTTTCATTGCTAATATGCAGGTATTGACAAAAGTGCTTTGCTGGAACTAGTTTTGACATATACACACACACACCTGACTTGGAGGTAGCAAGACGGGCCTACATTGAGGCCTAAGTACCCGTGAAATAGTTGCACCTTACAGACTATTTCGGTTTTAAGGAAATCAACTTATTTTTTACTTAGCTTTTAACCTATGTTGTTGAGAAGATTTTTCGCTATTGAATCATATTGAATTATTATTCCCTTACATATTTTCATATTTTTGAGAAGAATGTAAAAAAATGTGGAATTTTGGTTGCAATTTGTTGTCAGTTCGAATTTTCTGAAAAATACTATGCGGGGGAATTAATGTTGAGTAAATCATGAGCACTATTTTGGACCTATTTATTTTACAAATATACCATTCGATACAAGGCCAACGTTTCGGCAATTTTTGTTGCCTTCCTCAGGGCTAGTTATCAGTCAAGGTATGTAAGTATTTATCTCACTGCCATTAATTGTACTAGCAATTAACCTCGTTATTTGTAATTTCAAGCGTACCATTCCGTGAACTGGGAATTTAATATGGACAGCCTGTGTGTAGAAGTTTTTGCTTTGTTAGTAGTTACCTTTAAATCATTGAAAGGTTTTATATCAATATCTTTAATATATGATTTCGATACTTATGACTTAGCACTCGTCTTGTTTCTGTTTTTTAACTTCCTTGTGATTGCAAGATATTGCTGCTCAAACACTTTTGCTTTGAACAGTATGTACATGAAAAAAAAACTAAAAGTTGACAACACCAAATCTACAGGTTTTTCAGAAAAAAATTTAATCACGACTTCAGGCAAAGCGCTTTCCATAGAATCCTGAATGGTCAGGTATTTAGACAATTTTAGTATCGAATAAAAGGGAGAGGGTCATGGCGACGGAAAACAGGACTAAACCAATACCAGCTGCACGTTGATTGCAATCATCGAATATAATTGACTTTTTGAAATAAATAACCTAGTGCCTTCGTTAGCCTTTGGTAGCGTATGAGGCGAGTAATTTACCATCACAAGTGCATAATTAAAACACGTAAATCCGTAATAAAAAAGTCCTTGCGGTTGAATGGCGGTAGCGAGTTGCTAGCGTTATAAAACATTTACCGGCAAATAAAGTAAATATATATATATAGTGTAGAATTATATATCATATTTGTAAAAATGTTTTGTAGACAGATATTTTTCTCATGTGAGTAAGTGTTTCTGTGTCTTCAGGCAATTATACAAACGTACATAAGGTAGGTACCTCTTGTCTCGTTCTTCTTCTTTAGTCAGCTCTTTTTTACTCTGTCAATATAAGCCCCCAATACTCTTTCAATTATCTCTATATTCTTTGCAAAGCTATACCAGTTAAACCCTGCAGTTATTTTTACGTCGTCGCTCCATCTCATTCGAGGGCGACCTACACTTCGTCTATATGTCCAACGTCTCCATCTGATTATTTTTCCGCTCCATTTATTTTCATCTCCTGCAACGTGTTCGGCCCAGGTACCTCTTATAGGTAATAATTATTCTTTGGGTACTACGGTGAAAGACAATTACAGTTTAATCAAGAATTCAAACCGTGTGGGCTTGTTGTATTCACTTAATGCAGTAGTGAACAATTTTTAAATGTTCATAACAAACGAAATTTTATTTCAAAGCTGGTTTTAAAATTTCTTACAGAAGAGTTATTTAGTTCATTTTATTGGTTGCCAATATCATAGTGAGGAAAGAATAGCGAAAGTTATAATTAATTCTACAACCAATACTTTGATTAAAAGATATTGTAGTAAAAGTAATAAATAAATAAAAATATGTAATAGACTTAACTTTACGCTTGCATTAGTTAAACTGAAGTTCGTAGACGAATTTCATTTAGATACTCTGAATTATTGTAATTATGGAAATTAGTATTATAACAAAGATCTTATCTGTAATGCTGCCTAAATCCGATAAGCTCAACGACTTGCTAAAGAATCGCTCAAGATGGTCATTTTGACGAACCGTTCGGTAATACGGTCAAAAAATATCCTATCATCATTAGTTCATTAGGTGTTGAACTGGAGCCATGTGCATAGGCTAATGAACACTTCGTTTTCTCCGGATAACAATTACAACTAGATGTGTAATTAGAAACCACAAAAAACTAAAACAACGAATATTTCTATGTAGATTGGAGTTGGAATTAAATGCTCATCATAAACTTACGGGTTTATTGAACCTTCTTAAAATTAATTTTCGATTGGGGAATAAACTTAAACAGCTTCTTGAAAATTCTGTATTAACAATATTTCAATTAACCATTCAGGATAGTTAATCAAACGAACACGAGATTAGAAAATTGCGCACAAAACAAACTCCAAATCCGCTCAAATGTGTGCAGCCATTGTGACGAATATAGCATACCGTCCGGCACCATACATTCGAAACGTATAAATACACATGCATACCTAGTACTTACCGGTATTCGATATTCACCGGGATACCGGTATTAACACCGGTATTACTACTAGAAAATTTACAACTTATTATGACATATTTAAGAACAATATCCAAAAAACAAATAAAAATGGATTTTAAAAATTAACATTTACTACTACAAAATGAATTCCATCGATTTAATTTCTTTGTCTTTATAAGTAGATAAATAAATAAAGTAGATGAAAAATATAACAACTAATAAATTCTATAAAAATAACAAAATTAAGTATTTTACGTGTAGAAAAACCAACTAACAAATAAATTAAAATTGTCCATAAAATATTAATTTTCTTAGTTAAAATATTAATTTTCTTATTTAAAATATGCTCTCAGAGAGTACAAACAATCGATGGTTTCATCATTAAAGTAGGACCGAATTTTTGTGCAGATTTGACCGGCCGCAGAAGTGCTCATTGAGTATATTCCCACAAATCGCCGAGGACTATACTAAACTTTAAATAAAAATTCGGTAGGTGGCACTCCAAACTCAAACTCACACTAGGAAAATATAAGTGCAATAAAACCTTTATCAAAACGCGTATGGATCTTGTTGATACTGCACTTCTCGTCAGAGTACAATATTTATCGGTTTTCTTTTTATATTTTTAGGAAAATTCATATCGAATGTCAAATTAACAACATTAAAAAAATATTTGATTTTCAGCTGGTTGTAATGGTTATTCGGTTTCGACCAATCATAGCGTTATAATTACTACTTAGTTCCAAGTACTGCATGCTTATTTAGTCAGATCTTCGAACTTCAAACGTGCCAAGTGGGAGTGCGGCATCTTGTATATTATTCTGTAAACTTTGGAGTAGAATTGTATTGTTTACTACGTCGTGCGCGCGTAGTCGCACCACGCCGGGCATGAAAACGTTGGCATGGCGACATGCATTCTGGGATCTATTTCCGTTTGTATTAATGTAGACTTGATTTACACATATTATGTGTGCTAGTGTTATATTGATGAGCCTCTTTCAGAACGTTTTCACTTTACATTATATCTATGTACATTCTGATTTATTGGTTACATTATGAGACCTATTTCATTTTTAACTGTATTAAATATTTTTATAAAATGTAATTTTTATAGGAATATGTTATACCGAAATATGTACCAGTATTTTTTAGATCAATACTGCTGTTCAATGCCGGATAAAATTCGTCCAGGATCCCGGTATTCGGGATCCCGGCATTGTAAGCACACCAGCATACCAGATATTTGCAAAATATTTTTAGCCATTTAGAACACTTTTGTTTAACGATATAAGATCTTTACAACCTAAGGCCTTGTTACTAGGCGGTGTTGACTAAACATCTATCAGCTCTTAAATAAACAAATTTTCCTGCTTTTCCACTTCTGTATGAGCTGGAATTTGCCGCTGCGTCCGTATTACATGTCTAAAGCCTGCCTAGGCGGCCAGGAACGCTCGGTTGATGCCACTGCATGGTGCATTGTGCAAGTTTCCATCTCGCATCTTGAGTCTGTCGGCGGCCGCGTGGCGAGGTCCTCCGCCTGCACTATTTTTACTACGCAGCAAATTTCTGTGACCACGCATTCACGCCTGCAAGCGAAACATACACATGCATAACGGAGAGGTCATTGGCGCCACTTATTTATAAATACCTCCGTATTTCGCAATACTCACAACTCGTTCGAGAAAAGGGCACAGCCAAGACAAGGACTTAACGACCGCTGATGGATGCACACATTCGCGCCCGTATAAATAATCCCACTAACCGATTTGGTAATTAAGCCGACGCCTTTGCAACTGATGCCTGGCTAGGACTGGAATAACAGTTGCAGTTTTTGATTTTTCGAGCATTTTCATCTGACAGAAAATGTTTCTTCAGAAGAACGGAAGTTGATTGAAATGTATGAATAACTAAACAAAACGTTTAAATAACGAACTATAGTATTAATAAATTGTGAATTTAGTAGGTAGATAATATACAGGGTGACCGGAAAATACGTGTACAACGGAAGACCACAAGTTCCTTGGCCCAAAATATGATGATTTAACTCAACTTACCTCTATACAAAGTTGCTTAGTTTAGCTTTAGCCGCTAGAGGTCTTCAAAAATGATTAGCTTTTTAATTTTTTTTCAAGTAAGTCAAAAAATCTTTCATAGATTTTATTCATTTTTTGGCCATGCGTTTGTACCAGTAAACTACAGCTTTTTGTACCAGTAAACTACAGCTTTTTGTGGAATCAACCCTAATTTCGAAAATTATTTTTTTAACCCCTGTATAATCACTACCAATGTTTTTTTTTGTGGATAGCTACTTTAATTTAGAAGCAATTTCCTCTCTTACAAAATTTTAGTTGGATAAACGGTTTACCCATAATAAATATTTTCTAAATCTCTACAAGCCTGAATCAGTAATTATAACTTAACACTAGGCTTGCAGAGATTTAGACAGAGGCGTAGCTACTGCTATATTTGCCGTATCAATCATACAGGGCCCACGAGCCAAGGGGCCCACCAGCACTCAACCTCTAAAAAAAAATGATATAAATTTAATTTGGAAACTTTTGCGCAGGGCACATTTAAGAATTTAGGTTTATATAGGCGGAAGGTGTTTGACTCCCCCCCCCCCCCCCTCCAATCACGAATAGAATGCGTTCGACACCGACGCAGCTGTAGTCTTTTGTCTTGCTTGCAATTAAAGCTAACCCTTTCTTAATGTGCAGTGCATACTGCTTACTGCAAATAAAACACATGTAGATAAATAGTAAAAAATAGTTGATTGTGATCGTATTGCTTGTTTTATTTAAAAATATAAATATTTTGATAACTAAGAACAAAGATGAACGGCACAGTTGTCAAAATATAATAAAAATACTTGAACGTTATGAATTTCTTTCGCTAATTAATATGTTTACTGATGTGTTTAAAATAATTAGGCCCATATACATATATGTAAAGCATTGCAAAGGACTAATACTGATTTACAGCAGGCTAGAAACTTATCTTGTTAAAAAAATTTACCAGTAATTTAACAAATTTAACGACTGAAGAGGGATTTGCTTATTTGCAAAGGAATTCCGAAGTTTTGACTGAACAGTGGAGTGTAAAATCAGTTTTTGAAAACAAAATATATAGGAGAACTAAACGATTTTTCGATGAACTGGCTCTAGATGAAAGAATTTCTGATCCAAAGTCTTACTTCAAAGTAAATGCATACTATCACTGCATGTACACTTTAATCTCACAGAGTACAAAAAGGTTTAATAGTTTACATCTCGTCAATAAATTAATATCACTGTCTAAGGAAGTAATTTAAATAAAATCATTAGAATTTATAAACAAATACAAGGATGATTTAAGTGATAGTTTTTATGATCATTTAATTTCGCTAAAAACATGCCTAAAATCAGAAATTGAACCGATTCATACAATTAAAGAATTAATATTAATATAATTTAATAGTATGGCTTAAAACTTTTCCAAGGTAATAATTGCTTGTATACTGTTTTTGACAATTCCTGTTAAGGTAGCATCAGCAGAAAAAAGATTTTCAAAATTAAAACTTATCAAAAACTACTAAGGAGTACGATGACACAAGAACGTTTATCGAATTTAGCCATATTACATATCGAAAAGGAAGAGCTTAAAAAATTAAAATCATTATTATTTATTTTAACCTTGTTTCTTGTTATTTAACATTTACTTGTTCCTTACTTATGTAGATATATGTAAACTGTAAACTATGATTTACACTTATTTTTACGTAATATACTCGTTAGTAAAAATATGTAATTAAATAATACTTTATTTAGTTATTTTTATTAGTATTTTCTAATTATATTTCGTTTTTTTAAAATAAAAATTTAGTTCGTATCTGTATACGTTTATTTAATAATACCCTGATGGGGTGGGGGTGGGGGGCCCACTTGGCAGTTTATGATACAGAGCCCGCTGATCTCTAAGTACGCCTCTGGATTTAGAAAATATTTTTATGGCTAAACCGTTCACCCAACTAAAATTTTGTAAGAGAGCAAGTAGCTTCTAAATTAAAGTAACTATTCACAAGAAGAATTAGTAGTTTTATTAATTTTTTTTAAAAAGTTAATTATTTTTAAAGCCCTCTAGCGGCTAAACTAAGCTACTCTGCATATAGGTAAGTTGAGTTAAATCATCATATTATTTTGGGCCAAGGAACTTGTGGTCTTCCGTTGTACACGTATTTTCCGGACACCCTGTATAAAGAAGGGAAAATGCATCTCAATTTGGATTGTTGCAAAATTTCAAAAATACTTACAATAAAATAGCGGAAATTTCACTTCAATCTAGCTTGCTATGCACTTATAGCTATAAGCCGTTCACGACCTTTTTGTATGATTTTTTCTTTTCATGTTGGACTAACTGATTCGATGATATAGCGGATGCAACATTTTTTTTTCTGTCAGTGTCTGTTCGACATTTTCTTGCCACCACATTGCCAGATTTATTATTTTAATATTCGTAAGAAAATAAATGATTTATCAAATCTGTAAAAATAATTTTAATTTTCGTCAAAGGAAAAGTCAAAATGCCCAAAATAATTTTGTTACAACAAAAAAATTCCATTAAACGATGCTACTTCCAATTTAAAAAGGACAGACCAAATCTAAAAGAACGCGAGTCGATGTGGAGACTAGAGAATATCCGGCAACAATGTACCTATTCAGAAAATATAACCTTAAACTGAAAACAACCTAACCTAACACAAAAGGTGTCAATTTCCATGAGGGAGTTTAGTTGCAACAGAGGTTCTGCCAACAAAATTACTAGATGGTCATAGCCTCACTTGAGCCAAAAAGATCGTGAACCGATTATACATAAGATAATCGACATGGTTGCCATGGTTACCCTACCCTTATACTGTTACATAAAGATACAAAATAATACCTAATCGTGATTTGACTGGTGCGGGATTATGTTAACTGGCATAAATCGGAATAACCGAAATAGCTGAATTTAAAGACACACGGACGATAAAAGACGAATCGGAGCAGCTACTATCAAGTAACATTGATGATTTAAGGCGGAAATGCGTCGCGTCGCATGCACGTGGCGATTGTCATAGTTACGATTATGAAGAACGATTTGTCAACCTCTCTTTCGTATATAAGTAAGCAGGATTGCATGAAATGAACATTGCCAAGTATATATACAAAACACAATTTAAAATTTCGTACTTGGAACGATCATTGTGGATGGTCAAAAAACAAATGGAAAATATGAGTTTTTCCCTTGCTTTTTATATATGTTATTACTGATTTTTGTAATTAATTCCCTGAGTTCAACCGAATGAACTGTTTTGTGAACTATAATCAAAATGTCATGAGGACTAGTGCCCCAATAAGGGCTATTGAGAATATGATGTTAATGCTGTAGACGTCAATTATGTAGTACGAGAAGAAATCACAAAGTCATTATCAAATACAAGCGCAAGATCACAATTAGGGTGAACAGATCTCTTATATTTAATATGAGACTTCTCTAATTGATCCATTTCTCATATCATATCTAATACCTCATACGAGGATGTGCTGAAAAGTTTCTGGCTTTACATAGAAAGAAACGTGGTAGCGAAATATGAAACACATTTTTATTCAACGTACTCTCCCCTCAAGCTAACATATTTAGCACGCTTCTCCAGTTTTCTTAACCCCTCCAAATAGAAGCGGGTCGGTTGCCCCCCCTAAGCGCGTCCGTACTCTGTAGCTGCGATGACTTGATGACCTCGTTGGAGCTTGGTACCCTTCAGGTGTTTCTTCAGCTGTGGGAAGATGTGATAGTCTGAAGAGGCTAGATCTGGAGAATAGGGCGGGTGGTTCAACCATTCCAAGTCATTTTGGTCAATTTTCGTCAGGGTGTGGTGAGCGGTAAAGACAGATACATGCACCTCCCTGTCTGCTTTGTTAATGCGTGGAATGAAAACTCTCGCACGTACAATCGTACGATTCTGTTACTGTGCATGCGCACTACTGAATAGTTAAATATGCTGCAGTATTGTTTACACGGGCCTCACTCACTCAATTAGCACCAAAGCCAGGCACTTTTCACAACCTCGTATATGAGCCAAATCTCATATATTTCGTATTTTCTATTATTTACATAATATATTTTTTCTATAGCAGATGTAAAAGTGCTAATTTATCAACTAAAATAGTAGATCAAGTAGCATTTTAACCTCAAGGGTGGATCAAGTAATAGTAGAGTAGATAAAGTAGCACTTTAACATCAAGGGTAGATAAAATACTTTAATTTTTTAATTTTTATTAAAATATGTATATTTTTTTAAATTATTAAAGTTCTTGCTATAGAAAAAAATTTAATGTTATACTAGACGATAAAATTCATTATCGACTCGCGAAATTAATTTACTCGCCGTATCATGAACAAAAATGGTAGTTTACCTGAAAATAAAATAGTTTTCGTTTCCCTGTCAGGGCCTACTCGTTTTTCAAAAACTGAAAATATTCTTAAAATTCTTTTCAAACCAAGCAGGACCGAATCCCAGAACCTTAAAATAAAATTCAAAAATGGTTAGTCTTGTAACATCAATCCTGGGACATACTGTATATTAAGTTCTATAAATATTTCTTATAATCGAAACCAGCCTGAAGTTATTTATGATGTCGTGGGGTTATCTTTAAAATCCTCGAACTGGGCGGTCAGTTAGTGCTCGAACATGTGCATGGGTGGATATGAAATTTGATACCACAGAGGGTTGAATTCCAATGTGAGAGCTCTGATGATTTTTGAAGTGTTGCTGTGGAAATTATGTGGATTAATACAAGGGATCAAAGAATAAAATCTGTAATAGATATTATTGCTTGACTAGCTTTGCAATGGAAGTTGTATGTGGTTCTACTGTTTCACTATTTACTGTATTTATTTTTTGAGAGCTTGGTTGTTGGGTCCTTGTTATTGTTGGGTTGGTGTCCAATTGATTCCACAATATGGTGCACTATTTACCTGGACATCCGGCGAGATGATCACTAATTCCTGACCTAATAAGTAATTATCAGTGATCCAGGAAGCGCACCTGTAGAGACTGGCATGCCCATTTTCCAAAAATGTGAATTTGGTCTTCTGTGGAGCCGGCAAACGCAGTTGCATTTCGCACTGACATGAGTTGGATCTCAATGGTCTAGTTAGCATTCGGCTAATAGGTGCCAGCGGTAACAGGCCTTACAGGTACATCATCGGCGGTGCACTCCAGACCGACGTGCCTTCCCGAAGAAATATTCCTTATCCAAAAACTCTTACACCGAACAGGTGGTTTGGAATTTCGCGAAGTGCCAGTCTGTGATCTATGCATGCTAACAGATTTTAATCAAGCAAAAAGTCAATTTGCCTCGAGTCCAACATCAATGTACCTACAGTTCTTCAATTAATTCTTAAAATTGTGCTACAACATGTATATAGCTAATAGAAAAAAATTAAACAAATTTTGTTCATGTTCATTGGTATTCAATACTAAAAAATTGTTTAATTTTTATAAAGAAGAACACTTTTGCTATATTGTAGGAAGTTAAATAGAAATACCTGTATAGTTTATGAAGATTTTGTAATAATAATCGAACTTACCTGTAGAAGTGCAAACTAAATTAGATTTAAATATCGATGACACTTTTGTCTAAACGCAATAACAAACATATATTATCTGAGCCTATATTTAATGCTAAATAAG
Organism: Agriotes lineatus; assembly: GCA_940337035.1. Lineage (NCBI taxonomy): Eukaryota > Metazoa > Arthropoda > Insecta > Coleoptera > Elateridae > Agriotes > Agriotes lineatus. The sequence goes on along the minus strand of OW679199.1, from coordinate 801,350 downwards.
TTCGAGATAAATGATTACAAATTCTTAGTAGTAATTACAAATGAAATGAAAAATATATTATATATACCTACTGAATGGGGCACAAACCGAAGTTTACCAGTGACAACTGCCTATGGTGAACGAATATTTTCAATCATAAACCTAAAGTAGTGAGAGGTTAGAAGTCAATGCTCTGCAAATTTAATAAAGCCAGAATTGTTAATTTGCCTGAATTTTTCTGAGAATTTTTCAGAATTTAACGGGAAAATTTTAGAAAATTGCTTTAAAAAGTGCAATCTAATGATAAATATAAATAAATGTTCACTAATGTGTATATCTTGGTGGCAGACTTGGTCACCCTAATCACAATAAACCCAACCAATGCTATTAGATAAAGAAAATAAAAAGACTGAAAAGCTGAAGTTGCAATAAGTTGTTGAAAAATAGAGTCTTGCGTTTGTCATCCACGAGTTCCATTGTCTTTAGTTGGGTTCCATTTACCCATATGGTGTTTTTATGGTTTCATTTATACGTAAGACAATAGTAATTACTGATTATATACTAAAGTTACAAGGTTCATCGTGTCACAGTTTAGCTAAATTTATTTAGCTTTATTTAAAATATTTGCCCCTCTATCAAGAAATAAAGACTCATACATTTTTAAAAAACACTAATTCAAAATTCTCACTCGCAAATAATGATGCATTTCTCTCACTTATAATATAATCTACTATTATTTAACCATACCCTATAATTTACAGTTTTGACATTAGTAACTTAATTAAGTGTTTCTAGTTGCCTATAGTTTGACTTAAAAGTATTAACCATGACATAAAGGATTGTTTTTAATTGGAATTTGACATTGACAATCCGGGACTATATAGTGAATTAGAGTTTATCACTTACTAGCAATTTGGGAAAATTAATTGAAAAATGTGTTAAAGAAAGGTTAATAAATTTTTTGAGCAAATTTAAAACATTATGTAATAATGATATGGTTTTCGTAGTAATGTTGGCACTAATGATGTAACATATGCAATAACTAGCAAAATACATAATAATCTAGATGGTTTTCTTTGATCTTGCAAAGACTTTTGATACAGTGTGTCACATGACCCGCTGTAGCAAATTAGAGCATCTTGGAATTAGATTTAATTAAATCGTATTTATCCGAAAGCACACAAAAGTTACTGCAAATTCAGCTTTGAGTAATAAATTAATCGTAAAAATGCGAATTCCTCAAGGAACTGTATTGGGATCTTTATTGTTTTTCATTTATATAAATGATGTTACTAAACTTAATACAGTGAAATAATTTCATTTGCTGACGATACAGTTATTGTTTTTGCGGCAGAGAATCATGAGGAACTAGTACGCCAGACAAGATTATATTTTTTAATTATAGACAAATAAAATAAAAATAGCGAAGATTAGTTAATTTAATTTAGAAAATTATAATTTATTTGTCAAGATCAAGAGAAACACAAGGTATCTTTTGTGGTCGGTTTTATTTTAATGTATTTACATTTTTATTTGTATGTATACCGTACGATCAAAAACTTTTATCCTGGGCTGCAGATTTTTATTGTAATTTACGATACAAGTGCGTAAAGCTACTCTTTAGGCACGAGTGGGGTAGAGTTAAAACGAGAGTGAGCGAGCGTTTTAAGCCCCGCGAGTGACTAAAGATGCTTTACGCATGTGTATCGTACAGTGTTGAATCCAGGGGGGTGACCGGGGGTGAAATTCCCCCCCGGGCAGAACAAAATCCCCCCCCCCCCCCCCGGAAACATTCCAACTTCATATTCATGTTTCTTTAAATCTATAAAATAATGGGCGGATTGCTGTGGAATAGGTAAATACCCCCCAGACATTTCATTTTCCCCCCCGGAGTAATCAGTCTGAATTCACCACTGGTATCGTACAATATTTAGAATTTAGAATGTAGAAAACATGGCAAATATAAAATAAAGTTTAAATGTAAATCAGGATTACCAGCAGCCGGTCGTAATTTTGCGTGTTTTAAAAATTTTAAAACACGTTGCTAATGACAACGTGCCTAATGAAATCTTTTAAACACGTTACTACTAATGACGTAAACTAATGAAAACATGTTAAACAGTCGTTTTACAAACTTAAAACGGCCAACTAAAAGGCAATTTTACACACTGTCGTAGATAAAACAAATTAATTTATATTGGTGGTGATGAGTAAATGTACTTTATAATATAACCTATACAGTTTTGACAGAATCGCTTAACTTTTACAGAATGGTTAATATTGAACATAAAGTGGTGCTGAGTTATAGAAAATGGATTAAATCACTTTGAACATCCTATTTTTATGTTTTCAACAAAAATATTTGTATTTGTTAAAATGAGATTACTAGCATAATGTTAAACTGTCAGATGTAAAATGCCAATGTCACAACGTTATTTTTCAGCTGCGCAATCAAATGTTCTCATTATGACTAATTAACGTTTGATAATTTTTGAACAGAAGGGTGTTTAATTTTGTTTGTGAGTAAATGGTATAAAATTCTGAGGTTTGCGTAATAATGACGGTATCACATGATCTAGGTATGTACTTGTTGCAAGTTGCTTCAAGCGCCACAGTGTTGAATGCCAGTGTCACAGTCAGAAGTGTATTTATTTATTGTGCGTTGCATAACGAACGTTGTTAAATCACCTGTACGGCTACGGCAGCGTTTTCAGAAATAAAAATATTTATCAATTTTTAACAAATTGTTGTTGCAGGGCGTCGAAAATTTAAACAGGTAAATGTACGACTCGTTTTTTCGACTGTCCCTTCGAAGCAACTTATTTATAAAAATTGCAGAAATGTGTAGGCTGTAGCTTGAAAAATATGCATACAGAAGACCTAACGGTATAGGTACAAAGATGGTATTTGACAACGCTTTGTCGAAATTAAACACAAATATTTAGAAGCCATAAATTATTTATTGCATTTTGTTGAATTGGTGCATGGGATTAGCTTGCACAGGGTCATCAGTAAATTAACGACCATTAAAAGAGATAATATAAATATAAAATGATAAGGACCGATTTAATGAAAATGCTAACAATAACAGCGCAGCAGGCGTGGATTTGATTGTTGCGTGGGGGTTCGATTGTTCGAATTCAATTGTCCAACATTAGATACTTAAAGTAAACGGATTTTGTTTACTATGGTTAATGATAACGCTTACTCGTCGGAAACAATAGTTTCGACTCTCCCATTAATTACCGCAGTTTCTTTGTTTCAAACTCCACAAAACCTAAACTTGCAGCGGAGCTAGTAGACGATTCCCATCGAGCGGCCTTTGTTTATTAGCGTCCGCCTCCTACTCATACGCGTCTTTCGCTTTGTTTATTTAGTATGTTTAAAGCCTTTCGGTTAATAAAAAATACTAGTACATATCATACTCATAGTATAATTAGCTAGTTGATAAACATGCAAATAGCATATAAAAAGTATAATAATTGTAACTGTAAAGTACTTCATGTTTTCAACCTTCTATATCATTTGGTAATCTGTTATACATATATCTTATCACAGTTTTAATATGGTCCGTTTTCAAAAAGTGTAGAATGCATGCAATGTTGAATATGTACTATATCGCAGTCAGCATTAGTGTGCTTAGCTTTTCAAATTTAATATTCTTTGTATAAAGCATCCACCAGCATAAGATAAGCTAAGGGGTAGGTAGGGGAATCCCATGAATAGTATATCTAGATATTATGTGCCCAATTTATGTTATGTTATATTATAATTGAATTTTAATTAATTTAATTGCCCTATTTTTTTAAATTTTTTTGATAATCAAAATTATTTTCTGCTAGCGCCAGTAGATACAATTGACTGAAAATCAGGTCGGATTCCTTTTAATCTAGATTGCTTATATTCTGAAATTTGATGTTCCTATTTTATTATGACAACTCAAAACTTCTGTCAACTGAGACTAGTTCTGAAAATCCAATTACAAATACAGGGTCCGGCAGAATGACGTATCCATTTTCAAAGTTAATTCATTTCATAATATAATGCGATATAAATTCAAATCAAGTCGCCATGCTTTCACGATAAATGGAAATTTAAGAAAGTTATCAAAGTGTTTGCGAGAAATGTCAGTTTAGCTGTGAATATAGAGCATTGGTCAAATATTCAACGTTCTTTTGCGGTTGAAGCTTATTTTAAAAATAACAATTCTGTTGTAACCACCCAGCGTTTATTTCGTCGTTACTTTCATTTAAATCCACGAGATGCAGCTCCTAGTCGAATAACAATTAAACAGTGGGTACACAAGTTTCGCACTACTGCCTCATGTGCCAAAGAAAAGCAAAAGGAACAAACTCGTTCTGTACGCATACTTGAAAATGCTGAAAGGGTAAGAGCAGCTTCAAGAGTGCCATCAGCGAGAAGGAGGTCACTTGACTGATGTAATGTTTAAAAAATAAAATTTCCGTGTTTCCAGAAAAAGCTTTTGTTTCATTTTTGAATAAAAATTTAGCCGTTAACAAAAACAACTCAATTTAAAATGGATACTTCATTCTGCCGGATTTTGTACTTCATGGGTACATTTGTCATACGACAATCTCAAATAGTAAGTACTTGATTAAAATTAACTCACCTTACTCTCTAATTATTTGTAAGTTCTTATTTTTAATACCTGGATTCTGTTACCTTTTATTAAACTTAACACTCTCCTCTGCTAAAACCAATACGTCCCACTCTGCAACTGAGCACGCTACACAACTGCTCCACTCAAAGCCACGGCGAATGCCTCAACTGACAACCAATTGCCAAGATGTCCAGAATCCGGATCCAAATCAACACAGGAACCTAGTTTGCCACAGGAATTAGGATCTACACCTTTACCACAGTACGCATCCAAATAGGCCTCAGCCGCAGATGCGTTTCTGTAATGTTCAACCATATCACATGTATAAAGTCTGCTATAACCCATCACCACGAATCTTGAGCAGAGGCAAGTCCCCGGATATCACTTGACAAGCCCCACAAATATGCTCTCTCTGCTAATAATGTCAATATAATCTACATCCCTTGTAAAGCGTTCCTTGTTATCCAATTCAGTTGATGCAAATGTATTTCCACAATAAACTCAATTCACATTCCATTACTTTTATTTGCCTTTGTAGATTATAATAAATTGTATTAAATTAGTTTTCTCGCCACATTCTAGACTTCATCCATCTAGTTTTCCAATGTTCTTCTTTTAATATTTTAGTTTTTAGTCTTCTTCATCACGCCAATTTGTATGCAACTTTAACCCTTTTATTCTGCCAAATATTTATTTAAAAACTCTTATAAAAGGGTTTATTTCTTAATTTCAAACTTTACACTATTGTATTACATCATTTTCGTTTAAAAAAATTGTTTTATCAAGAAAAACTAGGTATCTCCTTAGCGGTCTAGCTTATTTTTTGTTTGATTAATACCTACTAAGTTCAATAGTATACTTATTTCGAAAAAGTATTTATGTATTATTAACTTCCAATTTCATTTCAGATATTAGATTAAGTTAGAATCCTACTGTTTCTCAATTAGCTTCATTTAATTAAATTATAAATTCTAATTCCTTTAATTTCTAAATGCATCTTAATAATTTTGATATCCATTTCACATCTAAATTCATCTTTATAATTTTTAATACTGTATTCGTTTATTCTTATTAATCTAACTTTTAGACCCATGTACCAATACCATAACCAAATATTATCTAAAAAGGATTGTGAAGCGAGCAAGAGAAGTGAGTGAAACATACAGCTTAAATGTCAAATGTACAATTCAAGTGGCGGGAATATTCAACTTAAAGTGAGACTGAAGACGATCTTCAACAAGATACATCTAAGGAGGCCACAAGCATTTGAAATGTGGCTTTATCGGCGTATTCTGAAAATGTATTGATTGGCCACAGAGAAACTAACGAAAATATACGAAGAAGAATGGGAAGGCAGATCCAAGTAATATAAACAACACGTTTGACAATTTTCCAGTTATTATGAGTACAATAAAATGGCAACCGTAATTATTTTGGGAAAATTGCAACGTGCAGCGTCTCTTTTATCAGACTTGTACACACGGCCTTCCGACTATGCTTCCAAGACGGGGACTTTCTTCATCTTAACTCGCTGAAGTCTGTATACGTGCGAAAATTGTAATTGGAAACGCTGTGCCCGTTATCACAGGAGTCGGGTCAGACTGAGCCTGTATGAGACTTGAGCTTAGGTGGACGTGGCTGCCAATGAACGTTAAAATATCCTTCTTTGGACCTACTTCTTGCTGCTCTACCTCCACAGCTGTCTATAAACTGTCGAAAAACTACGCTAATTGTACAGCTCGAATATAAAATAAAAATTACCCGTTTAAAAACATCGGGGATGACTGGTCGCTATACTAGAGGTACAGTCATGGCTTTTTATAGCGAGCTGTCACTATTGTGGTGCATTCTTACATATAGCGACTATTCAGGTGGTTTTCAGAAATGTGATTTAATTTGAAGCCGTTTAAATCACACCTATGGTCTATGATGCAGTGCAGAGGCAGTTTAATTTAGCGACAATGAAGGACACGGTATATTCTCAGCCGTTACAACACAAGATGTATCGTCTGCAAATTGTATCAAAGAAATATTAATGCTAGTATTGGCAAGATGAAAATAGAGGTCAAGCCCATTAACGCCCGCCGTACTCGCTGGAGTACACCTATTTTCACTTGTGTACCATCTAGTAGGCTGCAGTTTAACTTGATGATTCTCTAATTTTTTCTGGTCAAAGTAGGAACCTTCACTATAGAAGTGGATATGAATTTTTTTGGTTTGCTAGTTTTCAACTTTTACGACCGGAAATCATTTGCGGGTCTGGAGGATGCGTCAGATGCTACTTAAATTGATGCTGTGGGCGAAGTAGATGTTTATAATTTTACCTCCCTGTCTGTATCCTCTCACAGATAACTTGTATAAGTTTATACCAAAAATCAGTTACCAAAAGATATTTATGGATTTATAGAAGTATCTTGTGGTAGTGACGTAGGTCTCTAGGTGCTAATCAAGAGCAGTAAAAGGCAAGCGATTATGAACCGTTAGCAAACACCTTTGTGTTGATCACTGTACCAAAAATATACCTGCTTGGAAAAGAAGTATGAAAACATGTAAATCCTATATTAAAAATATGTTTGTATAACGAGTGATAATGCAATTTCCTGATTGAATTTTGTTAAACACGAACTCACAAACAGCAATTCTAAAGAAATATTTAACGGCGACGTAATCCAGCTGATTATTATTATTATTGATACCATTATTGAACTATCTCCCTTATATGCATAGTTAGTAACACTAGAAGGAATATAAAATTTCTTTGAGATTTATTTTATGGTTACATTATCACCAACTTCTGCAGCACCTAAGGTCTGGGTAGGCACATGAAGACGAAACAAATTCTTGGAAATCAAGCGATACTTTCACCTTGCTGATAATTTCATATTAGATAAACACGATAAAGTGTACAAACTATACGCTTCCCCACAAAGAACTATTAATGGTGATGCTATCATTCTACGGTGAAATTTCTAGAACTGGATGCTGACAGCCCATCATCAGCTATTGTTATGGTTTTGATAACTATTGCAGCAAAAAAATGGAAATAAAGGGGAACTGCCAGTCCAAGGGCCAATGTTTTGAGAATACATCCTTAAAAAACCACAAGCTTATATTTATATTCTTTGCTTCGATAACTATTTTACGACACTGCCTACATTTGATGTAGTTCGAGAAACAAAAGATATTTGTGCTATAGTGTCCCGCAAATAGGTACATATATAGTTGTAAGTCCAGTACTGACTGTTTTTATAAAGTAAATAGAGTAGATATTTAATAAAAATGTATGGCGTTTTAGAAGAAATTAAGAAAAGCAGGGTGCCTACCGTAGGCCCTTGAAGCGCACCCTCATTTACAGTCGCTTTAAACAATAGTCTATTTTAAAGTTTTTCTGTATATGTGATGCAGACTTTATGGTGGCGATCCTTACGATAAGGCCTTAAAAGGTCATTAGAAGTCCCTGGTGTTATCGCCCGCTTTTGGTGAACTACAGACGCGGAGTCAACAATAACTTTATCGGCTACTATAAACACAGAGTACGCTACAGCAAACGCGGCCACATTCCACTCACCTAAGAATCGTCATTCCACTGGCCAAGACTCGTTGGAAATTCAACCTGAGTAACTAGGAAGTGCAACCGTCGCGATCCGTGAAAAACAACAACTGAAATTCGACTAGGCCGGCGCCCGTTTGTGCATGTTTTGTTGGTGCAAGAAGTGCATATCAACTGGTGCTTGTGCGTACGCGTTACTACTACGCTACTACTGGAATGTGGGGGGGTTACTACGGGCAGCGGGCCAGCTGCGCCGCCGGCCGCGGGGACGGGGCCCCGCCACCGCCACCGCGCTGGCCGACTACACCAAGAAAGTTCAGGGCGTGTAGGAGATGAAGTCTCGGAGATAGGACGCTGCTCCGGCCGACGATCGTGATGTTGGATGTTGATGGTTCGGATGCACCCGCCGCTGCGGTTCCTGGAATTTATTATTACATTCGGCCGGGTCGGGTCAGTGGCGGAACTGCCCACCCGCAAGCCCCCGGGGCCTCGGCCTAGCGGCCCCAGAGCGCAAACGGAAATTTGCTGCTAAAAACTTGTACCTACGTAGAAAATAGCGTGACCAGGGATACCGATATGGTTTTGAATTTTCAGAGCAAGGTTTATTTGTACAAGTGAGTAAATTGATAGATTTTTTGCATGAGTGGAAAATTTGTCGGCACGAGTCGAAGGCGAGTGTTACAAACTGACAAGTGCAAGAAGATATTTTTATGTCCAAAATCAGAGCTTGACTAAGGCCCAACAGGTACTTCAAAGCTGTTCCAGTATTTAATTGCTCATGCAACACAATAAAAAACAATGCAATAAGATTGGTAAATTTTTCACAAAAGGCCAATCATATTGAGAAAAAAATCTGGTGTGATACACTCACACAACTTCCTTTTACAGTGATCTTATAATTAGTCAAAAATTTCATTTTTAATTTTTAACCATTTGTTAAAAAATTTCAAAAATTACAAATTCTACAAAAACGGTACAAAATCGAGTGTTAGTTGAAGAGACAAATTTTCTCTAGAATTTTAAGGTGAATTCAAAAATGTAATAATATACCGGGTGTTTTATTTAAAATAGGAGTTAATAAAAAAAATAGAAAAAAAAAACAAAAGAAACCCACTTTAGAAGTATTCAACTGGAAAATCACCTATCTCACATCAATACACATTAAAAATGTAAGAAAAATGTAAAGTTTAAAAAAAATCGTTAGAGCCGTTTTTGAAAAAATCGAAAAAAACTGAAAAATCACAAGAGTAAACACCTACTTCCGGTTATGCGATTTTCTTCAAAAGCTTGCTGTCTCATCTACATAGTACACAAAACTTATATATGAAGTTTCAACGTCATACCTCTTTTCGTTTTTGAGATATTCTGTTCACAGACAGACAGACAGACAGACACACAGACACACACACAGACACACAGACAGACAAATGAAAAAAATATGTTTTTTGGGATCAGGGGACTCTAAAACGTGAAGATCCGTGGAAAACTCAATTTCGAATTTTTGGGGTGAATCCAATACTTCCTTTATAGTAAAAGGAAGTAAAAATTGTTTTAAAACTTTTAGATGTTTCAATAATTTTGATTTTACTTCGTTTACTAGTGACATTCAACAAGTTGCTTGGCAGAATGTCTTTTACATGGATAATCTTGACGATAAGATTGCCTTTATGGATTCAAATATTCTGAGTGTTATCAATAAGCATGCTCCTATTAAAAAAATCAAACTTAATAAAAAGTGGACCCCTTGGTTAACTGAAAATACCAGATTACTAATGAAACTTCGAGATAAAGCGCTTAATAAATATAAAAAAACTAAACGTCCTGCGCATTGGGAATATTATAAGATGTTACGCAATCTTACCACAAGCACAATTAAAAATGAAAAAAAAGCTTATTTCGAATATAAATTTAATACAGCTAACCCAAAACAAATGTGGAACGAACTAAAAAATCTTGATATTCGACCTAAAACTAAAAATGATTTGCCCCAACACTTACAAAAACCGGAGGAAATTAATAACTACTTTCTAGATTCTATTCCTCAATCCAATTGCAATCTAAATGAAACTCGTAATTACTATAAAAATGAAATTAACCATATTGCTACCAACGCGTTTCAATTTCAAACTGTGGATGTCGCCACTATTAATAAATTTATACATGAAATAAAAAGTAATTCGTCGGGTTGGGATAATCTAAATATATTTATAATTAAACTTTGCTGTCCTATTCTCTTGCCCTATTTTACGCATATAATAAATTGTTGTTTGATCTGTAATACCTTTCCATCCGCTTGGAAAAAAGCAGTTATTGTACCTGTACCCAAAACTAATAATCCCGCAGAGTACAAAGACCTACGGCCAATAAGTTTACTGCCAGTTTTATCTAAAGTTTTAGAAAAAACTCTAAATCAACAACTTAGAAATTATTTAAATGAAAAACATTTTATTCCTGATACTCAGTCGGGATTCAGAGCTGGATACAGCTGCACGACTGCACTTTTGAGTATCACAGATGATCTTATGGTTGCCACCGATCAAAATAAAGTTTCTGTACTCGTGTTGTTAGATTTTAGTAAGGCATTCGATACTATAAATCACGAAATTTTATTAGTTATTTTAAAAAGTGTTGGTCTCGATCATAACGCCGTTTCTATGTGCCGCAGCTATTTAACCGGTCGCGAGCAGTGTGTAAGATTGCCTAATGGACAATCTTCTTTCAAACCAGTAACCAGGGGTGTCCCACAAGGCTCTATTTTAAGTCCATTACTGTTTACTATTTATACACGTTCTTTTAGTGCTATAACGTCATTCTGTAACATCCACATGTATGCAGATGACACTCAGTTATACTATTCTTTTAAACATGAAAACATTCAACAGTCACTTAAAGATATTCAATCAGATCTAAATGCCATAGCTGATGCTTCAACAAAACATGCTCTTTTATTAAATCCATTAAAATCAGTTGTTGTGCTGTTTGGTAGGACCCAGGATGTTTGCGTCATTAAGGATGAGGTTAATTTAAATATAAACAATGTGGCAATTCCAGTCAAAGAAGAGACAAAAAATCTTGGTTTAATGCTAGACAGTAGTTTTAGGTATAAAACACAAGTTTTAAATAATATTAAAAAGGCCTACATTGGTTTAAAATTAATTTATCCTCACAGGCGTCTTCTTTCTAATTCTGTCAAGGTTACCTTATGTGAAACTTTGGTCTTAAGCCAATTTAGCTACTGTTCCCAAGTTTATGGTCCGTGTATAACAGCTGATACTGCACAACGAATCCAAAGAATTCAAAATTCTTGCCTAAGATTAATTTTCGGAATCCGTAAATTTGAACGAATTTCTCATAAGCTGAAAGATTTGTCATGGCTCAATATGCAAAACAGGAGATTGTTGAGTGCTGCCTGCTTGTATCACAAGTTAATCTTAGAAAAAAGTCCACTTTATTTATATAAGAAAATCTCCTTTAGAACAGACGTACATAATTTAAATTTACGATACAAAGGCGGGATCACTCCTCCAATACACCGCACCTCTATGTACGAAGGAGCTTTTTCTTTTAATATTTATAGAGTCTATAGTTCTGTCCCGAATTCATTGAAAAATTTACCGTTAAGTTCATTTAAGCGCAGGTTCCGCCAAGTTTTGCTAAACAGGCAATAATACATTCTAAATTTGTATTACTATATAATAATACTTTTATATATGTATATATACGTATTAGATCTGTGCAGTGCATTCTCTTTTGTTCTATTTTTTTTATTATTATCTTTTTTCTTTATTCTTAAATACGTTTGCCCTCCATATAAAGACAGTTGCAACATTTTATTTATTTTAATTATTTTATCTATACTTTTTTCTGTTTCATTTTCCTTTTTATGTTTTTTAGCGCCGGTGTTTCGGTTGTGGTTCGGGCTTGGTTGAGCCAGGCTTAGATGGACAGGGGTGCATCCAAATATCTTTATTAATATATTTATAATAAATTGTTGTTGCAAGCTCTCTTAAAATGGTGCGCTTTTGTTCATTTTGGGTTTGGTATGACTAAACCGCAACTGAAATACCGGAGTTTATATATAATTTTATTAGAAATTTAGGCATTTTTTTAATTAGAACTTTTTTTTATCAAGGTATATGTGGAAGATCAGGCACTGCAGTTCAGCGCCTGTACAAATACCTTGTGATTCTTGTATAATGTATTTACTCTCATACATATCTATACTACTTGTGTTTGTAATAATAGTACAGGAATAAACAATTTATTATTATTATTATTATTATTATTGAGCTGTATTTGAAAACACTTCAGCATTTTTACGCAATCGCATTGGTTTTAACGAATTCAATTTAGTGAGTGGCTTCTGATTACCATTTCGCCGTCAGTGTGAAGTTTGCAAATCGGTGTCGTTCTAAAAATTATTAATAATCGTTTTAGAAGTTCCAGTTGCAAAAATGGAAAATATTTTTAAAAATGTGTCAGGATTTTTTTCGAAAAATTATTTCAAATGTTTTTCAGCAAAAACAGCTTAAAATCCACTCCACCTGTGGCTTTTAATGCAGTTTCAAGAAATTTAAACACAATAATGTGCACATAAACAAAAAAATCCACTTTTCTGGCGTATTACACTTAACTATTGGACAAATCTGTTAAATCACATTACTCTACCAATTATTCAACTTTATTTGTTGGGTAATATTTGCAGTCTTTTTCTTCACCATAATTACCCAACAAATAATTGTTTTAAAATATAAATAATCCAGTCGTAAAACAACAAATTTACTATACTAAGAAGAATCAATAGGATAATTGATTCAAATCTATGAAGAGTGGATCTTATCGGACGAAAAATCTTCATTTTTCAACAAATTACTCTGTAAGATGTCACTAAACCACGAAAAACTTGAACCTTTCTACCCACAACAAGGTGGAAAACACAAGGAAATATTTAAATTATTAAGAAAAAGTAGCATATTCATTGTAAAGGTGAGTAAGCGTATCAAATTTCTTAAAGAATGTAAATCAAAAAACTGATTCCCTAAATTTATTCAAAAAAATCTTAACATTCAATTTCAGATTTCTTATAATACCAAAAATTTATTGGAAACGCAATTTCGCTATTAATAAATGATGCATACAGCAAAACTATTTAAAACAAAAAAATGACAACAGCAGAAAATTTATAGAAAAAATTAATGTACCACAACATATTATTATAAAATTTTTAGCTACCAATAATTTAACTAACAAAATCAATAAATTAAAAAAAATACTCTAAAACCTATTAAAAAAATTAAACTATTAACAATAGGTGAATGAAATTTGGCTGCTTCGATGAATAATAAAGTTGTGGAGATAGATAGCCAAAAAGTTTATTGTAGTAGGTATAAAAAATATGATTGTTCCTTAAGGTCCAAACGTCATACATGTAAAAGTTGATAAAATATTTTACGTTTCGCCACTTTAGATGGCTTCATCAGAAATTATTGACAAGTGATATAACAAAATGGCTTCCATAAAAGTTTATAATAATTGATAACAAAATTTGCAAATGACTAATTAAAGCCACATTGCAAGTATACGGCGTCTAAATGGGAATAAGTGAAGTATTAAACAATCATTATTGATTGAGGTTAAACATTAACTATATAATAGATAATGTAATTAAACAATAAACTTTTAATTGAAAGTAAAGGACATCTTGTTTTGAAGAAGCAAGCTGCCAGAAAGAGAAAAAATCTGGTGATCTTATAATTAGGCAAAATTTTGATTTTTAATTATTAAACATTGGTCAATAATTTCCAAAAATTAGGTACAAATTCTACAGAAACCGTACAAAATAGAGCGTTAGTTCAAGAGACAATTTTTTTCTAAAAAAACTGAAAAATCGCAAGGGTAAACACCATACTTCCGGTTATGCGATTTCCTTCAAAAGCTTGCTGTCGCATCTATATAGTACAAACAAACTTATATATGAAGTTTCAAAGCCATACCTACTTCTTTTCGTTTTTGAGATATTCTATTCACAGACAAACAGACAGACAGATCAATGAACAAAAACATGTTTTTTGGGTTCACGGGACTCTAAAACGTGAAGGTCTGTTGAAAACTCAATTTCGAATTTTCGGAGTGAATCCAATACATACCTACTTCCTTTATCGTAAAAGGAAGTAAACATCGAGAGTGGAGTGACTGACCGTGGCAGCAAACTTAAAGCACCTAAAGAAATAATAAAAAATCTGGTGTGATACACTCACACAACTTCCTTTTACTGTGATCTTATAATTAGGCAAAAATTTCATTTTAAATTTTTCAGCATTTGTCAAACATTTTCAAAATTTGCAATTCTATAAAAAATGTACAAAATAGAGCATTAGATCAAGAGACAAATTTTCTCTAAAGTTTTAAGCTGAATTCAGAAATGTATAATATACCGTGTGTTCTACTTAAAATAGGAGTTAATACAAAAAATAGAAAAAAAAACAAAAGAAACCCATTTTAGAGGTATTCAACTGGAAAATCACCTATCTCACATAAATACACAATAAAAATGTAGTAAAAATGTAAAGTTTGAAAAAAATCGTTAGGAGCCGTTTTTGAAAAAATCGAAAAACACTGAAAAATCACTAGAGTAAACAGCTACTTTCGGTTATGCGATTTTCTTTAAAAGCTTGCTGTCTCATCCACATAGTACACAAAACTTATATCTGAAGTTTCAAAGCCATACCTGTTTTCGTTTTTGAGATATTCTGTTCACAGATAGCCAGACACACAGACAGACCAATGAACAAAAATATGTTTTTTGGATTCAGGGGACTCTAAAACGTGAAGATCTGGTGAAAACTCAATTTCGAATTTTTGGGATGAATTCAATACTTCCTTTCTTGTAAAAGGAAGTAAAAATAATAATAACTTACTAACTAACCTCAGTAACATAGTTTTACCAAAAGAAGTACAGAGCGTTTTGGAGTTGGGACCGAACTTTAACTATTATAACCCTAAAGACAAAATTCCAATTGAAAATATAATAGTAAATATAGAACAAAAAATAACAAATTTTGAGGAAAATAACCAAAATACAATAAGGTCCTCAATATGTAACATTTTAACAAATTGCAAAAATAAATAGTAATTTATTATACAAGACGATAAAGTTAAATTTTATCCACGAGTGAATCGTTTAACGTCGAGACGCAGTCGAGACGTTAATGATTCAAGAGTGGATAGAAATAACTTTATCGTCGTGTATAATACAATATTTTTTTCTATAGCACGAACTTTAACAATTTCAAAAGAAAATAATGACAGTTAATCACATTTCAAAATGTCAGTAGCTAGATTGGGTTGCTACGATAATACGAAGCTGTCATATTTAATTTAAACAAAAGTTAGAAAATTAAATTACTTTATCTATCCTTGATGTTAAAGTGCTACTTTATCTACCCTTGCTGTTAAAGTAAAACTTGACCTTTTGTTTTCAGTTGATAAAAGCACACTTTAACATGTGCTATAGAAAAAAATAATTTATTAAAGATCTCAGAGCAAAAACCTAATAACAATTTATTAATAAAAATCCGACAAACTAAAAAGTTTGCAAATAAAAATAAAAAATTATTATAAACGCAGATAAAACACAAAGGACTGTAATTATCAACAAAACAGATTACAACCAAAAAATGTTAAGCCTTCTAAATGATTCAGAAACTTACAACCTAGAAACAAAAGATACAACTAATTTAATACAAAACCAAAATAATAAAATGTTACAAAATTGACTTAATAACAAATATATTCATAATAAAACTTACAAAAATTTAATTTGTCATAATGAACTTGCTCCAAAAATGTATGGACTACCAAAGTTACATAAACAAAATATACCTTACCAATAGCAGCCTCATACATGAGTCTCCTTTATACATTATCAAAATATTTATCTAATATATTAGTACAAATAACACACAAAAATAAATTTAGTGTGAAAGATTCATGGATTTTTAAACAAACAAATCGACCAAACTAAATTACCTCAAAATCGCAATCTTTTCTCATTAGACGTATTATCTTTATACACAAATTTACCAATTAATTTAGCTATTGAAACTATAAGAAAATATATGAATGAAATTAAAAAATTGACAAACATTCCAAAAACTGAATTTGTAAAAGCAGTAGAAAATATCCTTAATTCTAAATATTTTCAGTATAACCAAATTTACAAACAAAAATTCGGAGTAGCAATGAGCCAACCACTTGCTAGTACAATTGCAGATTTAGTAATGCAAAACCAAAAATACTAAGAAATAACAATGAAATATGTTTTATTCAAAGGTTCATAGATGATATAATAATAAGTAATAAGTGCTGAAAACTCAAGTATAGATAACAATTTTAAAATATTTAATAACCTTTACCACAGATTGCAATTCACAATAGAAAAAGAAAACAGTAATAATTCAATAAACTTCTTAGACTTGACACCAATAAGAAAACAAGATGAAAATATTGAAACAAATTGGTACAGAAAAGAAATAAAAACAGACCTTTACTTAAATTACAATTCTCTTACTACATTAAAATATAAAAAAGTCTAATAAATAACCTAACAGACAGAGTAAATATACTATCATCAAAAAAGTTTCACATAGAAAATTTAAAACTAATTAAAAATATCTTACAAAAAAAGAATTACCCACTACCCTTTATAAATAAAAATATAAAAAGAAGAATACAAAAATACAACAAAAACATAAAAATGCTTCTATTAACTTACAACCTAATTTTTTAGGAAATGAATTTAACAATAGTCAAAAAACGAACAAAATATAATAACTTTACCTTATATTCCTAAATTATCCAAATTAATTGAAAAATAATTAAAAAAGATAATTTTCAAATAGCATATAAACATCATAATACAATAGGCAACATTTTCTATAGAAAACTGAAAGATAATACACGAATTGAAAATGAAACTAATACAATATATCAATTAAATTGTAATAATTGTGATGCACGGTACATAGGCCAAACAAAACAAAATTAAAAAATAAAGAATAAATCAACATAAAAACTCAAAATAAAATTAACAACTCCGCATAAACCAAATACTGCTCTCTCCGACCACACAGTGGAAAAATTCCATAACTTCAATTTTAATACACCCAAAATATTACAAAAAGAAAATAATTTAAACAAAGATGAATTTATGAAACGATTCACATTAAAAAAGCCCAAAATCATTAAATTACAAAACTGACAGATAATTTAAATGTGATTTATCATAACATAATTTAATAAATATAGACAATATAAAATATAAATCAAAATGGAAATAATTTTCCAATATTACCAATTTTTCAATTTCAAAAATTAAATAGCTTTTGGTCCAAAAATCTGAAACTTATTGAACTTTTATAACAGACATAAAAAATCTAAATGTAATTTATGATAATATAATATTATAAAATTATAAACCTTATATAATTTAAATCAAAATAAAATAATTTCCAATTTTATCATTGTTTGTATTTTAATAATTTGAAGTTTGGTCTTAAATCACCAACGTACTGTACTCTTAGAAAATAAAAATATTAGAAATAATGAGAATCCCAAAAGCTTTCTGGTTCTGCCACGGATCGTGCTCAAACTGTTTCCGGTTTAATATCAACATTTACATGTGCTAATTAAAACACTTAAATACGTAATTTCCAGTAATATAAGAGAAGAAATAACATAGTCTACATGATTACCTAACAATCATGAAGTGGTGTGTAAAATTCCACCACACTATACTATTCTTATACATAATATAAATAATAATTTTTCATAAACGGTAAGATAACCTAACTTAAAAAAATGAACGCTCACAATCCTAACATAAACTTTAATTTCAGATACAATATAAATTCAATATGTAAATTTGTAAAACGTTAAACTATCCATATACATAATGTAAATAACTAAAAAAAAATTCGTAATCGGTAAGATAACCTAACTTTTCAAAATACGTACGCTCACAATCATAACAAAACCTTTATTTCAGATACAATGTAAATTTCAATATGTAATTTTGTAAAACTTAAACACTGAAGAAGGCTCGTAAAAAGAAGCTGAATATATATTATTTATGTATGTTTGAATTTTTCTTCAACATAATTGACTGCAAAAATTACCCAACAAATAATTGTTTTAAAATGAATATTTAGGTTTTAGGGAAGCCAGTACCACAGTTGAAACTAGCTTCTGCTGCCTAAAATATTCATTAGGCGACGATAAATGTCTGTTCAAATTTAAGGTAAATCCGGGAAGTTCGATACTATTATATTCAGTACCGAATCTAGAGAAAAGCGAATCCGAGACTACCCGCCGGTCGCTAACGTAGCAGGGGTGCCAACAAGAAATTTTGGATGATGATAATTGTGCGAATTGACGGACTTGGTAAAATATGATATGGCAAAAGAAGGAACATGAAAAATCACTAAAATTCTTGTTTCTACGATAGAATTATTCTTGTGGACAATACTTTGTACCGCTACCTTAGACGAAGGGTGGACACGGCCTGGGCTAGCTCATTAACTCTCGGTAGAATATGGCGTGGTGTAAGGACTAGGCAAGAAAATGCTTCAGGCTTTAAGTTGAACAGTAGAATTATGAACAGTTGGGCGCCTTATCGTTACTCACACATAAAAATCAGATCTAGCTAATTAATAACACACCACCTACTATATAAACTGTACAAGTGAAGGTGTTGTTGAAAGAACACAAAATATTATCAACAATAGGGGCATTTAATCAAACCCAAATAATCGCAGTAACACATGAATTTTATATATAAGCCATGAAGGCTAAAGTTACAGCAACTTAGATTTGTAGGACAATTGCCTAAGAAATAAATACACCATAAATAGGAATCAACTTCCAAGTATTCCACCTGTGATATGGCATTTGACATGTGAGAACAACGTGCAATGGACGCGGCGGAAGTGAATTTTGGTTACATACGTATTTCAGCAATTTGGAAATGATTAATCACTCGCTCTTTAGCGTTATTAATTGATCGATTAAAAGGAGTAATTAAATACACTTCAATTTGATTTTCTAAGGCCTTAGCAATAATTGATTATATTTGTGGCAACTGCCTTTGTCGATAAAACGCTGAGAAATGCATGTATACATTTATAATTCGATGTTATGTTCAGCGATCGTGAGGGGGGGCGATCCTGGTATGTTGCATCTTGACAAATAGGACTTCTAAGCAGGATTTGGCTACCTACTTCATAGAATCCAAGGACGCCACTATCAAAGGGATCAGTTAACTGCGGCAAAAAGCGGCCTAGGCATTCTGGAATTTCCAGTCAGCTTGTACGTAGAAACTAAATGTGGGAGGCCCAGTTATTCTTTGACTAACTGTAGAATAACCTTAAGAAAGCGGCTTGGGAACCGGCCAAAGCTGTTTACGGCCGTTCGTGAAGAAAACAACGCCACTAGCGGTTTTCGTTTATTTTAACAAGAACGGTCTTGGTCTGCTTCTAGAATTCCAGATCCCGCAAAGGCGCTTTTTGAAAAAGCAATAATCGAGAAACTCGACTGTTTGCTAGCGAGCCTACATAGGAAAAGCCAAGCCAGTGTGCTTCGACCAGAAAAGCCTTGCAGGTGCCTTATCTATAACGTCAGACGCTTTATGCGATAAACCTCAATTCCTTTGCTACATTATTTAAAAATAAGGTGATCCGAAAGAAGATGCTTATTACTAGAACGCGCTGTTGAAACTAGGCGTTACAATTTGAAATATCTTCATAAAGGAGAGATCAGATGCTAACCTGAGTCTGACCATGTGAATATTACTGAAATACTGGTCTAGTCCTAGTCGCCAGTATAGTGCATTCCATGCTAAGAGTATTAACTGCTCCTGAAAGTCCTGAATATTTCAGCAAATATTTCTTTGTTGTAAACCACAAAACGATTTTTTTTTAATTTTGACCGATACAGATATTTGTTAAACAACGAATTTTATTTCAAATAGTCCAAAGAGTAAGAGGAAAGAATTAATCAATGAAATGTGTAATATAAGTTATATCTCGTAGCTAATATCGCTGCAATTGCATGCAAGTATAATGAGTTGTTACATCAATTTTTGCGAATTTTGTGACAATAACTCTTTCGTTTTAAAATTATAGGTATTCAAACTATACAGTCTTAACAATTTATATTAGGTGTTGCATTGTAACATTTTTAGTTTTATGCCAAAGAATAGTACTCAAGCAGCTTTATAGACTCATAGAATGTGCAATCAATAAGAAAGTTAATTTTCAAAACTCAAAAATGAAAATAAGAACTCTAGAAAAATGTGTTTAAACCTTTATTACATTTAAGTTGTGCTATGAAAGATATAATTCTGACTGAAAAGTGATGTGGAATTGTACAAACAAATTGAAATTTAAATTTTGAAAACAATGACTTATTTATCAACATTTTAGAAGTAGAAGTTACATAAAACGAAAGGACATAGTTAGCCTGTATAAATAAAGTTAAATAAAAAAATGTATGCCTTAAAATATAAATTTATTATATAAGTGTTTTAGAAGACGTTTTATTCGTGAAAGAATATTTCAATGCTCGAACTTCGTTCCCGCATTTAATTTTCTTGAGTAGATAAAGCGCAACTAAAACACGAATACAATATAACGTTTTGTTCAACTACTCAATAAATGTCTAAAAAACACAAATTTTATATTAACATCCGTGAAAGGTCATAGTGACAATTTGGAAAGTACCAAGAGATCAATTGTTGTACGTTTGACAGTACTGAAGTGTATCGTCAATCTATGTAAAATTCGAGGTTAGTAGGTTAGGTTTTGTTTGTTATTTGACACAGACTGACGCAAAACGTAACCTGTAAATTTCGTGTGGCATATCATATTTTTTCCAATACATGCACTTCGTTATGCAAATAAGTTTTGAAATTGAATAAATAATTTCAAATAAATATCATGTTACCTGTTTTTGTACTAGTTACCAACGCTGGCACGTATATATTTTGTTATTATGGACTACATATTTTATTCGTTAGTGAATAAAATATCATTTTATTCACACTCATCGTTAAAATGTTACTTTATAATGGAGATTTTCGTATATAAAAATACAGCTTTACAAGTAGGTATTGGACAAAATATATGACATTAAGTACTTAAATCATCATATCTACTTGACGTAAAAATCTAAAGTATAAGAAATTTTCCAAATTTGTAACGCCCTTTAATTTAGAATTATAAAACAGTTCGATGGCCGATCAAGTCTTCTTTAAAATTTTATATTTAATATTTCATAAATTTCCTAGACCTAGACGAAATCTAGGGTTGGCAACCGAATTCCAATCTGAATCCAACATTAGAATCTTTAACTCTGATATTCGAATCTTAACTAAGGGTAGATTCGAATCTCAGATTCGAATTCGTCAGTACGAATCTCGAATTCGTGTTCGGATATACGAATCAAGGTTTACATATAAGAGTCCTGAATTCATATCCGTATAATAAGTGCAAATTCTGGATTTAAAATAAACAGCTCTAACTTTAATATTAGGAACAGTGGCTGACGTAGTTTCAAATTTTGAGTAAATAGAAAAATATTTTTAATGTAACCAAAATTTGGTCGGCATGCCAAAATTTGCATTTCACTTTTAAAGAACGATTAGCAGTGAACAATTCTTCTTTTTCCGCTCTCTTGCTTTGTGAATCAGTTCAGTCGAAAATGGCCAAAGTAGAGAAAATGTAAAGTGATAAACGATATGTATCAATAGCAATACAATAGTTACGTATGTTTAAGGCAGAAGTTACTACATAGCGCACAAGATAATTTATAGAATTATGCAAAAATTTCAAGCGTGTATAAAAATATTGTCTTATGTTCAAATTCGAAGCTTGGAATATTCTCATATTTGCTATTCATATTTTAGAAATTTCTACGTCAAAATGCATTTAAATTCGACTCTTATATTTATTTTAGATACAGGATTCAAATCTTTCCAAGTGTCGACAACTTTAATGAAAACTTTATTTCCAGATCATATAATTATCAAAACTTCAAACAAAACAAATAAAAACATTTGTAGTAATACGAAGAAATTTCAAATATTTTGTTGGCATTTTACAGTTTATTTAGAAAAATTGGTTTAAAATGCGTGTCCGAATGTATCTACATCGTGTCATATTATTTTTATAGTATTGTAATTACAATTACATAAGTGCCAGTTATACAGGGTGTTCGGATAATAGGGAACCATACATTGATGGTGAGTTCTACGCATTAAATAATAAAACAACTTCATATGCAGTATTGTCCGAAAATCGTTATTGGCGTAGATACCGACCCTTAAAGTTTAACTTTTTTTTAAATTTTTTATTTATTTTTTATAACTGAGTAGATAACTACTTTAAACTTGGTGTACGTGTTCTTTATTGAAATTCTCACAAACAAAAAGAAAAATAATCGATAACATGTATTTTGAACTGGCAGTTAACCTAAAACCATATTTTCTTTTTAGTCATAACTTTTATATCTGAAGACATACCTCCGATCTAGATACGGCATCTTGTAGGGAATAAAAAAATTCAAAATTAATGTACTCTTGTTTGGTATGCGTAACATAAACCGTTTAGTTATAAATTCTATATAAAGTTTTAGGGCTTTTCTTTTCAGGGTTATTATCTGATTAGCATTGATAACAAAAATGCAATTTTTGTTTGTTTGTTGTCGAGTTGTTTACCTGCACTTATTATTGTTTCTTTCAGTGATAAAAAATTAAAAAAAAAGTTAAACTTTAAGGGTCGGTATCTACGCCAATAACGATTTTCGGACAATACTGCATATGAAGTTTTTTTATTATTTTAATGCGTAGAACTCACCATCAATGTATGGTTTCCTATTATCCGAACACCCTGTATATCTTATGTCAAACTACATCGTATCTCGTGTTACCAGATTTATATTTCAGAATCACAAAAAGGCCTTTGTAGAAAATGTTTACTAAACATCAATATTATGCAAGGAAGATATTTTTAAAGAATTTGAGTTTGCTTATCAACATAAATTTTGAATCAATCATGTATTTTTTTGAATATTTTTTTTAATTGGCACGCCATCGATAATAGATAGTTTGTAAAGATGTGTGTAGCCCCCTGTGTTTTCCAAATTCAAACTAGTATGGTCTAATAAATTGTGAAGGGTAACATGCTTGTTTTTTTGTGGTAGTTATAATTTTTCGGCACTGTGAGAATTTCAAAAATTTATTTTTTTGCATAGTGATCGTGAAAGTAGTCTTTTTTAACGAAAAATCGTATTGAAAGTTTCATTTTTTTTAACTATTGTATTGAAATGTCAATTTGACAGTTGTCAATTCCGAGGTCCTTTTCGACTAAATTTCTACCAAGAGTTCACTACGCAAAAAAACTACGTGTAGAAAACGTTTTGAAAGTCTTTTTTTAAATTGATTTGCTTAATTAACTCGGGCATCGCGCTCGTTATCAAACTGCAAATTCCTGAAAAAAGTATGATTTTCAAAACTAGTTGTACAAATTACTAATTCAACTATTTATCTCTTGGCTCTGTTGCAAATTTTTCTGCGGTCTGAACATTAGATTTTAAATCTTTATAAACAACACTGATCGAAATCTAAAAATTGGTAAGGGGTATTAACATAATACAGTGTACTTATAATCTCAATTACTTACAGAAAATATTTTTACATTTTTTTTTGATTATTTCAAAATTACCTTTACCTTTTACTTTTGATGTTCTCTGAATGATGTAATTTTTGGCCGTAGTCTATTATGATATGTTTTATAGGACTTTTTCCACTGAATTTTGAGTCTGAATTTGTTCTCAATTATCTTTTATTTTTCTTGCTCAATTTCGAATTCAATCTTGCACGCTTTTGGTTCTATTTTGATGGGATCTCTGGTCTTTATTTTACTTCTAGACTCTCCGATCCCAATAAAATGTTCCACAAAATTGTTTCTTGCCATAAATTTTATTTGAGTATTTAGAATGTTAGCGCTGTACACCATGTTTCTAACAACTTCGGATTCGTGTGTAATTATTTTTCTTAGAAAACTAATTTTGGTTATGGTTACTAGAGAGTAGAGACACATGGTTAATAATAATTAATATTAAAAATAGCAGGGGAACTGGCTCCGGATTTTTTAGTTTTCCTTAACATACATAATTTACAAATAGTCTGTACCTAATTATGTCGACAATTTTTAAAATCCGGATCCGTAGCATCACTGACCATGCAAATATGCATTTATATCTAGCAAAAGCAATGGTGTTTTACGATCTATGTGTCAATTAATCCGTATGATTCGCATGCCATATAAAAAATCGCCTATTACGCCTTAGGTTCTGAATTATGTGTGGGGTGTGGTGTAGTACTAATGAATGTATTACTGTGGCACTATAACAAATATAATAAAATAGATGTAAAATTCTGTAAATTAGACAACGACCAACTTATTTATATGATAAAATAAAAGGAGAAAGCACTATTTTTTTTGGTATCACATTGATTTTTGTAATTAATTTTCTTGATATTTACAGAACCAGAATCCAGCTGTGTAAGTATCTAAGTAGAGTAGTATATTTACGCATCTTGTAATTCGGGAAGATTTCTACAATCTACAGTTTTTAGAATAGTGACTTTATGATTTTCATTTTAGTTGGTAAATGACATAATTTTACGCACCAGTACCTAATAGTTATTTACTATAAAAGTAGGATAAGTGCATCATTAATATACGTATGTATATGTAAGCACACAAGTATATTAATGATGCTCCTAAATTCTCATAAGACGACATTATCGTTAGTTCATAGTAACTGGGCCATTTTAATCAATATCGAAAATGCTGCGTCGAAATATTGCAGTAATATATAAATAACTAATATGTGAAGAGGAACATGTAAAAGAAGAGTGCAAATGTGTAAAATGTTTTATTGAAAAAATAAATGAAAATGAATAAAAAACATATTAAGTAATTCTAACTAACAAACGCTTATTTATTTAAAAAATACTGCATTTAAATACCAAACAAAAGATAAGTAATATTGATGATACCATGTGCATCAGCAAAATGTAAACTAATACTTAATCCTAGTTTACTACTTCTGGCACTACAAAGAATTCTCTTTTGTGTAGAGGTTTTGGAGGTTGGATAATTCGTATTATTTCCTCCTCATCCCTAGTTAAAATATCCTCTTTTTCAAGCCATTTCCAGATTTTTGATTCGCGAGAAGCGTTATAAAGTTTTCTCGAAAAAACTATTTCTTTTCAGGGAATTTGTATCCCTCTAGCGGCTAAACGAAGCAACTTTGAAAGAGGTAGAGTAGAAGCAAGCAAGCGCTATCGTATAGGTCATATTCATGAAATAAAAATCACTGGTGCTTTGTTTGATATTTAAAATGAGAAGAATGATGAAAAATTAAAAACAAAATTTCTTTCAGAATAAAAAAAGATTGAATGACTGGTTTGTTATGATAGTGCTATGCATCCTTAGCTTCTTCTAGCGAGTCGCCATTTCCTGCATATAATCTCAGTAAAATCAGAAAAAAATGTGCTATTCGAATCAGTTAAACCCATTTATGATTAACATTTTTAAAAAATATAAGTTTATGTACGATCGATCAATAATATGCGTTTTTAGACCGCATTTTCAGGCCTAAAGCTAGTCTTTTTTATTATTTAGAAACACAAATTAATCAAAAGCATACCTAGTTACTAGTACAAAGGTAT
The DNA here is from genome assembly GCA_940337035.1 of Agriotes lineatus. Lineage (NCBI taxonomy): Eukaryota > Metazoa > Arthropoda > Insecta > Coleoptera > Elateridae > Agriotes > Agriotes lineatus. Next base: position 775,406 of record OW679199.1, on the reverse strand, counting down.
AATTCAGCTAATATAATTGTAAGAATTGACCTGTTTTTATTTTACAACGTTTTATATCATCTGCATCTATCTTGTTAAAATTTCAATCGTATCAAGTTTTTTATGCACCTCAGGCGTAACCAGCGTTTTTGGCTCTCGTGTTATAGCATTCCATTCCACACCTTGTACTATAACATTCACGTAGTACTAAGATTGTCACCCAATTTGCTAGAGTAACCGTTGAAACGGGTCAATTCGTGCCACCTGTATTTATTCAAATTATATCTCTTTATTATATGATAATCAGCAATGAAGTCTGACAGTAAATGCTCTTGTATTTATGCACGTAGTTTAGTACTATAGAGTGATATTTAATGTATGCGCAGTCAATGACTATAAGTGCGGTGTGCTACGAGTGCGTGAAACAATGCAGTTTTAGCGCGGGAATAACTGGTCAGTATGGGAATCAACTCCGGAGGCCTGCAAGAAGGGCATTCTCTCCCAAGTGGTTGAATAGCGTGGATCAAGAGATCCGCACCCAGATTGCTAACAAGTGCGGGTCGTCGCGAGTTCGCTGATCGAACTCGCGAATTGTGAGCAACACGAAGCGGGATAATAACAGCCCTAAACAGCGCACCATATATTGTGTGGTAGCCGTCATTATTCGCCGTCCGCTCATCATGCCTCTGAAAGAGACGCCAGCACCCAAAAGCAGCCAATCCTGTCGCAGTTGCAGCCTTGTCAGAAGACAGCTATCGTTGCGACATCATAGGAAAAGCACCTGCCTTAGTATACAGCTATAACACTTGGGAGCCCTTAAAAGCCAGGTTAGTTAATAGCCATAATGACCGTGCAATCGAAATATTATTGCACCAGCTGGAGCCATTACCCAGCTTCGCGCTGAGTTTACTAGTGCACGCTATTTATCTGTTTGAACCATTTTCATATATGTAACGTGTTAGCGCTGTATTTTGCATGTACTTATATGTATTTTCTCGTGTGCGTATTGGTTTGCAGATTATATGTCTTCATTGTAAACTGTTTAGCTTCTTATGGTCATTCATATTTGCAATGGTGAGTACAACATTTCAGGTGTCCACGAGCTGGTCTTAAACAATATTTGTTGGCCTCAAATCACATTAGCTTGTCCTTAGCCACTCTGCGAATATAAAAAAGAGTCTCATAAGCATACCGACTGAATCAGCTACCGAACCCAGGGCAAAGTAAAGTAATAATTCAGTAAGTGTAGGTAGGTAGAAGACGCCGCGCTTCACCGTCCAGGTAGCTCTTCAAATAGTAGCAAATTACCTGTACAAGCGAAATAGATAGATAATTGTCATCCTATATATCTGAAGTAACAGGCAAGTCGATATAAATATAGGTATAGACTCGATGTATATATTATATTTATACGTAGTGAAATTGCATATGTGGTATGTATTTTAGAACAATTAAAATTATTTACAGACCTATATAGACTAAAATTACTGGTACGTAAGTAAACTTCACAGTGCTGAACTGAATCTCTGCCTCGTACCATTTACTAGGAGTTTAACTCGACATTCTTTATCTTTTCCAATTGCTCGTCTTTAAGGTCTGTATGTCTGTTTCACTTGTTTTTTATTCTTCTTTAGAGTTTCTTTTTCTTCGACGTTTCGCTGGCTGCCACTTATATGGTTCTCGATACGTCTCATGCGACCATTTTGTTCTTAGTATAATCGTGTTAGTATTTCATTGTCGTTGTTTTTCTAGCCCTAGCGTTGGTTTGATTTCTACATTTCTTATGTTTTGGAGTCTTGACACAATAGCACTTAACAAGTCCATTAGACATATATTTTTGGTTTTCCAACAAATGCCCAAATTAATTTCTTTTTTTTCGCAACTAAATATGTTGGTGTATCCCAATATACTTTCACGTGGGTGTGCTTAGCACCCCCTGAATTCAAGTTAGCACCCCCCTAAGATTGAGCTTAATATACGATATGTCACATGTGGTGTTGATTTTACAGAAAATTGGCCATGGTGTGATGATAATTTTTGTTTCACTACAAATAATTTCTTGACATGTTATGCGTTTAGTTTTTTAAACGGGCCTACATATTATATTTTTTATGAAATTTTGAAATTCCTGAGTTCTGAAATAATAGAAAAGTCGTCATCTGTGGGAGCAGAGCGAAATGGTTATAATTATCATGTAGTTTCAGGTTTCAGCACCCCCAAATATTGCGCTTTAGTCCCCCTATTCATAGTATCATGTATCCAGTGTCATATTTACCACAGATCCTTATACTCATTTGGTCATTTGCAAACAACAGAGCATGCAGAAAGTCATTGTGTAGTAATTGTAACTTCCGTTCCTTCGCATTTTTTGCCATTTTTAATATCTATTTTATCATGATGACGAAAAGCAAAATTCTTCTTTCAATCCTTCGACTCTAGGTGTTTCTAAGCAACCCGTTTCGCGATAAAGCAAAAGTATTTTTAATAATTCAGTCATCTCTGGCAATATTACTGTCTATATTGTCTACACAACTGCGCCCTGCTGTGTTTGTTCTTTCCCAATCACAAAATCTGGTTCTATTCTTCTTTAGTTATGCGTCTATACAGTCTTCCCACACTTTATACTCTTTGCATTTTGCTTTTAACCACTTTTTTTGGATCGACCCCTTTGAGGCATACCTTCTTCTTCTACTTATTAGGAGTTTGTGAAATGTTTTGCAGCTTTTTTATCACAATTTTCAGCCTATATTTATGCAATTTTATAATGATACCTCCTGAATTTATGACGATGTTGTTTTTTAATAAATAACCTTGACAACAGTTGTTCGGAACAAAAGAGTAAGATTTGTTATAGGTCCTCAAATTTCCAATCGGCTTTAGATGAGCTACGAGTCCCTTTCAATAGAAAAAATTGCCGTTACTGGGCCACTAATACCTCATGTGAGACTCATGAAAGAACTTTTTGTCATCATTAGCAATAATTCAATCACCTTACTTTTTCAACAAAATGCCCAAACTGTTATTCCCAAGTAGAACAATCAGTCGCTGGAACTTACCGCTGACTATTTATTGCAGAAACTTTCAAGTGTTTTGTCACTGGTCACGAGCACGCAAGAGGACCGCTCCCATTACGTGCACTTCAACAAAATTGGATCGCGGTGTTTAGGCGACGTTCCTGGAGGTGTACGGTTACGTTCCAATGACGTTGTAGTTAGGTAGCGGCGACGCTGCGGCTTGGTAGCCTCGACTTTCACGGAGCTTTACGACTATTTTAGAGTAGTGTTGCTTGCTTTGTCTTGCAAGTGATTTTGTTATATTTATACTTCCATAATTGTTTGTCTATTTCAAAGCTCAGAAACTAAATCGAATACTACAGAAGTAATACTAGAGAGCAAAACTAGTGCTCATTCCCGATGGTATAACTGACAAAACTAAACCGAATGTAAATTTACTTTGTGGTTAATAGAAGCCTACGTACAACTAATTAAAAAGAGTTGGTATGGTATTTGATTATCGGCTACGCTACAGCCCTTCAAGAAACATTGAAGTCTCGTCAGAGTTGTAACTACCATAAACTGCTTATTCAAACTCCCGTTACCATTTCATGGTTTCACATGGATTGACCTCAATTTATTTTTTAGTCTTACATTTTGCAGACGACCGGTGACGCACTTTATGGGTTTATTTTTAATGAAATATGGAAGAAAACCACCAGTTTTCTATAAAAGGTCGTAGGACGTTGATACATTTTTTTTTGTGACCTTGCCTTTGTAAACAGACCTCATTATTACTAAGAGCCACATTGCGGAGTACTTATTTATATTATTACACACAACAATGTATAACATGAAATGTTATCAATATTGGGCACTAGAAGCTGAAGTTTACTTAGTGGTGAATTTAAGAGGTAACACTCACTTTATAGTAACCGTGTACAGTGACGTTACCTTCTGGAAGTAAAGAAAACGTTATTAACATTTAATAAATATTACTTACAAATTGTACGACTTTAAAGGGAATGTCGCGGTCACTATGAAAACCACTTGATTGTAGTTGCAACTTTAAGCCTTATTTCAGAAGCATGAATTAGTCGTCGTTCATCGTTAACCATTTTCAAGTTCTTAAAATTTTAAGGTCGTGCAAAAGGTAACTGCGACGTTTCCAATATCATGAGAGCTACGTACAAGTCATATACAGCTACAAAGTAACCATGGCGGTAAAAACTACGTAGCAGCAACTGCCAATTTGTTAAATAAAGTTTAGTGGCGGCTTCGTAGGTGCAAGTTGGGAATAAACTCCCGAGTTAAAGTGTCTGATTTTGGCAGAGTAGGGTATAGGTACACAGATCTCATGAAAATACGAGTTCAAGACAGAAATATACGCCATTTCCCTTGTTACAGATTTCACGCGTATTCTAGAAGAGTGCATTGGAAAAGAATGTGGGGAGAGGGACATTTAAAACAATCAATCTTCAGTTTATTGTTCAAGCAATATTTTATTAAGGGGGCATTCTTATTAGTTATAGACAGCAAGACTTCTAACTCAACATCCACGAATCAAACTTTTTCATTTGCAGTGTCAAAACTAGTGTGACAAATCAACTTCTATAGCTAACAGAAATAAGTCTGGTAGCATAATTGTTCTGTTCGTTCTTGGCTCTTTTTTAATACTCGAACACAGCGTGCAACTAGTAACCATTATTGTTAAAAATATACCCAGGGCAACGTCTACATTTGGAAACGCGCACTCAATTTTGTCTTCTAAAATTATTTTATGAAGTTCCGCATAACTGAATCTGGTTTTCACAGTTTTTGTTGTACGAACTTGTGGCGCACATACACGTGAAGTTGCTGAAGCTTAGCAGTGTTGAGATCTTCTGCGCGGATACCTTCTTTCTTATACGTAGGCAATAGTATTCTAATCCCTACTTCCCCTATATCAACTTTTATGGAGATGTTAGTGCACGACAAAGAAAAAATAATGATTTTATTGTAATAATTAGCTGCCTATTTCTTCTAATCCTTCTCAAGTTTGGATATCTTAGAACCATATATCTAATACTGAAGAAGCTTCTTTTGTATCTTCTATAATATAGAAGGGATTATATAGGGTGCACCAGATAAAATACAGCATAGGCTCCATAAGGAAGAATTCTCACAAGGATCAATGTTATTATCTTGTTTTTTCTTTCAATGCAGCAAGAAATGGCAGTACAAGTTGTTAAATGATTGCCAGGGATGGATAGGAACTGGAAAACTTTGAACTTAAATAGACAGTTGAATGTTACGTAATTATTTTTTATTTATATCGAAGGATGTTAAATATTTTATTTTCTAATGCATATGTGATTATTATAATCATGTAGAATTCGATTAATGCGATTGAATTGTTATTATTCCAAAACTTTTTTATGTCTAATATGTCATGGCCGACTTAAATGTTAATTTTTATTTGAGTATAAAAAGTGAAACAAGAAGCCACTCGTTACCTACTCATTGAATTTTAAAAATCCTAAGAACAAAAAGGAAGGGCCGATAAACTTGGTTCATTTTTATCATGATACACGATTCCTTTGTCGATTTTCGGTTATTAAGGCAACGCGTGTATTGCCGCGCTAATGGAATTTTTAAAATCCTAACAAAACGTTCAGAAAAACTTGTTTGCTTTTGTATAAATGCCAAATTTGGGCAATAAGGCAACAAAAAATCCACTTTAGCTTCTCGATGCGTACAAAAACGTCGCTTGATTTAGGTCCCAGTTTGATTCAAGACTTTCCTGTACGAGTATTAATGGAGGATTAGTAATCCATTCTAATTTTTAATTGCCCAGGTGTTCAATCCCACAACTCCATTCGATTTGCATTAATTGAAACACGTAACCCTCAAGGTGAGGCTAGTTATAACCGTGGCAATTCTAATGCAAAAACTGGACCTACTATATGCTGACAGTGATAGCTTTTGTTGTTTTTCACTTTTTCAGTGTTGAGTGTCTGCACTTATGCTTGCTCTGGTTTGGTTTTTTAAGATTATAATCTCACTGTCACTTGGATCAAATGCTGTTTACTTAGTACTATTGTTGTTCTTGCCAAAGCCTTACGATTGACTGTTGACTAGCACAGCTTTCTCGTTTCACGAACGAAATTAAAAATTCCTGACTCTCGCGATTTTTTCCAGCTGTTTGAGAATTAGAAGTTAGATCTGAAAATACGGTAAAATACGAAAATTTCCAAAATTTTTTAAAATTTCAGGCCCCACGCTATGCGGGTGTGGCGAGCGACGATGCAGCTCTTTGTGTTTCAAACTATCATTCGTTTCGGCCTTGAACCTCTAAATGCTGACGACACGCTAGTTAAATGTGTGAATCACCCGTCGAATACAGGTTTGTTTTATTTTTAAAAAATGCATTGGAATTTCAAATCCACTGCCGCGTGCAGCAAAAAGCGAACCCTTTCGGGCAGGTAGCAAATTTTTGAGTGGTGGTTAATTCATCGCAGTCGTCGATATATTTTTAATTGCCCTTGTTTCGAGTCGTCAATCTACAAAGTTTCGTTTGTTTGCCATCACTGAATAAATTGCAACCTACTGGATATTGTCATGGTTATGTACTCTAAGTAAAGGAATAATAAAATAATAATTGATACTCCATTTAGACTGTAAATATAAACAATAATACCATGATTAAAATGGGACATAATTTATAATTGAATTATTTCGAAAATATTATTTTGTATTCAACCTTATACATTATAGTCTCAAGTTAAGTATAGAACATCAATGTATTGCTACGGTATTGTGCTTGGAGGCTATTCTGTCCAATTGATCATTTTATGTTTAAAAAACTAAATTAAAAATAACAAGATTGGTTCTGGTTTAATTGTAAAAATGTTGCTACTGGAGAAAATAAAAGTTGTCTATTAAAATGATATATCATATGTTAATACAAAAGTTAAATGACGCTGTCACATTTAATAAGGAAGTTCACGCTACCGTAATGTAATTAAGCTGAAGTTTACTGTGAAATGATCTTATTAGTAATGCTAATAGTTATTTACATAGTATGGGCATTATGAAGATGTTTATGCCCTTTCGAGGGCGACAAGTTTACAAGCTTGAGGGTCTCTGGTCCGAGGATTTATAAGTCGCCCAGGAGCTATCAACAACGTTTTATTTTCTATTTTGAATACGAAAATAACTTGGAAAGCTTGCAGAGCAGTTCATAACATCCTAGGGCGTTATATACTTTGATAAACGACAAATAATAGATCAGTGGAAGTTACCTGAAATCAAGATTAAAAGTGTGAACTGAAAAGAATCATTCAAATGTGTTAAAAGTGAACAAGTGTCAAAATCGTAGACATTTACAAAAATTAAAACGGAATCTACTATTCAGTGAATGTAAAACAAATGAAATGTCAGTTACTAGGTAATAAGGGAAGTTAAAAATATCAGTATAAAAATAAGATCTCCAACAAGTAAAATTTTTATGTTGAGACTAATTTTTCGCATGTACAACTTAATAAAACCCAGTAATCAAGTTAAATAGCGTTTAACTAAATTAGGCGTTGTGGCGGTAATGTCAGGAGATAAATTAATACATGAAACCAAAAATTGTAAACGCTGCAATTTGGAAAATATAAATTTATAAGTATCAAATAATGAGTTCCATTGTATTATTTAATAAATAAAGTGCAACATAAATGAAAACAGGTGTATTATTAAAAATAAAATTAAGAAATAAACTAATATTACATATAAGAAAATATTGGAGACCATAAAGGTAAATCCTTATGGATTAGTGGCTGTGTTAAACAAAGAATCTAATTGGATTGTAACGGGACAGTGAGAGAGAACGAATAGGAGATCCTACGCAGAGAACGAGTGAGAGGTACTATGCAGAGGACGAGAAGAAGCTTGCACACTATACATTTGTAAAGACAGGGAAACAGAGTAAACATCCAATGAATTTCACGGAAATCTTTATAAGATTTCCAATCGGTGGTTCGCCGATCCTCAGAGGTTCACGTGCTTTATACAAGGGGTTCACGGAAAAATATTGTAATGGAGCAATCAATTAAATGTTAAAATCATGAATATTACCTCCACAATTTTACGAAGGTTTCATAAAATTGTCGAGTCGCAACAGGCAACAATCTGTAACGCGATGAGATGATACGCCACTGGCGATGCGACTACCTAAACCGTTTTGTGTAATTTGTAATGAAGTCCTGGCCAACCGCAATTTAAAAGCATCACTTCTTCGTAGGCATATTGAAACAAAACTCGGACGTACAAGGATAAACATGTTGAGTATTTGAAAAGAAAATTATCAGGTAGTAAAAAGTGTAGTGCTTTGTTTTTCCTGTTAGCTTCAAACGCAGTAAAAATACTATTGAAGCATCATTTCGAGCAAGTTCTGAACAAACACATACAGTGGTAGAAAATTTGACTGGACCGTGTGCGAAAGGCTGGACTGTATCCTTTGGAGAAAAGGCTGCAAAGAAAATTGACCTGGTTCCCTTATCAAAAAACACAATGTCGCGGGGAATTAATGATATGGTAAATGATGTGGAAAGTGAACTTTTGAAATGAATAAAATTGAATTATTTCGTGATCCAACTTGGCTAGTCGACCGAAGTAGCAAACTATTGCTCGTCTATATTCGATATATTTTGAAGAAATAAATTTAAGATGTGTTGTTTGCAAAACCTCTGAAAACCACTACGACAAGAGAATCAATTATTATTGTGAAAAAATTGAATAAACTGGTTTTCTTGCTTGGGTGGGTGCACAGATGGTGCAAAATCAGAAAATGCTCTGGTCTTGTGGCGCGAGTAAAGAAGATCAATAAGAATATTGAATGTACCTACTAAGTGCTGTATTCATAGACATGCACTGGCATACTGGCATGTAGAAGTATTCTTATAATTGGCCAGTGTTTTAACCGCCTCTGTAAAAATTGTAAATTTTATAAAATCCGGGCGCTTTTGGAACTTTGGAAGCCTTTGCCTTTCTTTACTACTTCATACAGAAGTTACACGGCTTTGTCGTGGCAAAGTATTGACCCGTTTGCTTGAATTGAAGTCTGAAGCTCAAGTATTTTTCTTGACCATCCATTTCATTTGTGCTCTTGTATATTCGATATTCTTTGGCTGCAAAGACTTGCATACTTAGCTGACATTTTTCTAAATTAAATTAAATCTGTCTTTACAAGGCCAAGGTGTCACCACTGTCAGAGTAAATGATAGAATAGAAACTATGCTGAAAAAGTGTTGGATTCAATGTCTGGAGATGAATGAGTATGAATGTTTTGATTATCTCAGCAGCATGTTATCAGAAAATGAAGTTCCACTTAGCGAAAATGTTAAAAGGGATATTCAATATAGTTTAGGATATTACTGAACCTCTCAAACATCTTCAATTAACTTTCAATGACTATTTTCCTAATAGACGTAGTCTTTTTCAAACAGATGTAAGTTTATATATTTGTATAACTTTCTGGAAAAAAGAAAAGAAAGGACTTTCAACATACATTTACCTGAAAAAGAAATGCAGAAACAGGTTAAATGCAGGACCTGATCTATGACTCAACCTTTCAGACATTGAACCAAATTTTGAATTTCTTTGTGCCATCAAACAGACACATATATCCCATTGAGGTTTTTTTAAGTTTAACCTAAGTTTAGCTAAGAACCACTTGGTATTCATTGACTTGGAAGATAATTTCGTTTTGTTTTCAGCTTTACTAGGATGAATGTTCTGTTTTATTGTATTCACTTTGTATTCATTTTAGTTTTATTAATATTTGTCTGCAAATGTTTTACGATTATGTATAAGTTTGTCGTTATGAACTATTATCCAATATGGAAAATAACTCAAGTTGATTGTTTTCTTTACTATATCGTAATGACTACACAGGGGGTTTGCCAATTTATTTCGGTTTTTAGAAGGGGTTCGCACGGAGAAAGGTTGGGAATCGCTGTAGTCTAGATGAAGAATAGTTATTAGCAGTATTAAAAGGTAAACCAGTTAAGAAGTGATACATAGCTATCTGAAATAAATAAGAATGTTTATTGTGTACATGAAGGTGAACTGTTTCATGAATTGCCAAAGTCTAATTTGATTAAACGAGAGACAAACTTGATTTTCAATTTGAACATAAACTTCTATTGAAGTAAAATAATTCCAATGCACGTTCTAACCTGAGAATAAGTAAAATGATGTTCAAATAAATGATCACTGAGATAGATTATTGAAGAGCAATTAATCATACTTAAATAATTATAATTGCTTTTAAGTATTTGACAAAGTGTATAAGAATCGGGTATTTTGAGTTAAAGCAAGTTAAAGTGATAGATGATATCTAAATGAAATTGTATGCAATATTATTTGAGGGATATTTTGATAACGCACAACTGTGCAGTTTAATATAATTATTTTAAATTAAATAAAGCTATATTATTGCAATGTGTTAAATTTTTTTAGTAGTTACACATTTTACCCCCCCCCCTCTCCCGCCGTATTTTACAGTTGACTTTTCCCCACTTCCATAAAATATCATGTTATTATCTTTTAGATATACGAGAGATGATCAATGTATTTACAGCTTAATATGTAAAGAAACAAACAAGACCCTTGAATCAATAGTAGTTTATTTAACAAGCATATAATGTAGGCTATATTACACGAGGATGAAGTTTACACACGAGCCGAAAGCGAGTGTTGTAATCATCCAAGTGTAATACAGCCATTATATGCGCGTCAAATACAATATTTTATCTACAACTATATAATTTTTGATAACGACAGGTAGTACCTAACTGCTTTAAGCTTAATCAACTTGATAATATACGTCAAATTTATCAATCGATTTTACCTTCAAAAGTTTATAAAATTATCAATAAACAACTTGTATCAACAGAATATTTTATTTACTTACAAAAGTAATATTGCAATATTACTGCAATAGGAGTATTAGCAATATTGAAATTAGATGCACTAATAGAAGCACATGGATTAAAAGCACACAAATTATTATTAACCGGATTTGGATTGTTCTTTTTCAAAATCTTTCTGTCGGTGTCTATTTTATTTCTCCTTGAATCAGCAATATAACCTTCTGTCATTTCCATCCTCCCTGGCATTTTAAAACTGCCATGGTCGCTCCTTGGAGAGCACATAGTGTGGCATACAATAATGTCCGCTTTATCTTACAAGTTTCAGTAGAACAAATTACACTTTTATTAACTTTGACGTTAATGTAATTTCTTGACAATGTAGCCTACTAATTAGAAAAGGCCCTGTGGAATATGAAATTTCGTATTCCAATATGAGCCTCTTTATGTATTTAGAGTTGGATACATAATGCACTTATTATTTAACAGTTGTAGATAATATTTATTTTTCCCTGAACAGCACACTAGGTAGTCAATAGACGGTAACCATTAATTTTGACGATCGTTACTACAAAACTGTTGTGTCAAAAAACACCAATCGTTTTTTAAAATATATCTAAGCCTTATATGTTAGGCCACGAACACACAGTTAACTTTAATAATACAAAAATTATGACACTTTTTATTTAATACATATCCATACACCAACTATTCGACCAGATATTCAGTAAAAATAATTATAAAGTATACAAATTTAATTAGTTAGAAGCGCTCGAAAGCGATTAGGCGAAGCATATACTCTAAAATTAAGATGAGCATAATCTTATATCCAAAACTATTAAGAAACATATCAAAATCCGACGATTACGCAGAAATACCTCTCCGTATAATTTGTAAACAAAAAACAACGCACATAACATTTATTATTTGTACAGTAAATGAGTTGAACGCTGAAGTAAAACGGCAAGTTCAACGAAATACCCGACTTCCGTTTCAGCGCGGAACGTAGGATCAGCTCGCTACGTATGCACCGAGAGCAGTATAAATATCTCTGACCTGTACCATACTTCAGGGGGCTGAAGGATCCTCTCTCTTACGATCCAGCCAAGAGGGCTGTAGCCGGCAAGATATGTTCAGCATAATTCAGTGGAGGCCAAAAAGGTAGTTGCTTCTTACGTATCGTGAGATCCTGGTTTAATCCATCATATACCAATTAATTGTAAATCGAAAGTTACCAAATTGTAGGTTCAAGGTTTCTCAAAATTCTAAATCTTGAAGTAGTAGCGTAGGCACCCCAACATACGCAATAACGGTCTTAAGATAATGTAAAAACAAAGGACAAGAAGTGTCCAGGACACAAGCCCTAAAAACCACCAAACCAAATTTAAAGGGTAAGAAACCGGAAAAAATGATTTAAAACTGCTGCTTGGACAACAATGCTAGTCTTCGCTGTTATTTCGAATGAACGGAATTCAATAGTATTGACTTTTTATGTACAAAAATCAAAATATTTTTTGATTACACCTATTTATTCGAATGCTATCAAACCTGTCCATTTAATTACCCTAGTTACAGTACTTAACAAATGTATTTCCTTTTCCAAGGCTCTTTACATTATATTAATTGAAGTATCTGGTGTGGCTCTAATTACATAACCGTTCCTTTTTTAGCGAAAATAGTTTTTAATTAAAATTAAAAATATAGGTATTCACAATGTGTCATATTTATTTAATGTTAATTAATTAGGTCTGCGGTGGGCAATAATTCTGATAAAGTAAAAAGGACTCCTCTCCAATACAATAGTTTTCATCTCTAAGTTATTTAACTTCCGTCTCGTGAAAGAACTTTAGTCGAAAGTAATCTTTAATACTTATCAATAAGGCGCGGATCCTAGGTAAAATACCTTTTCTGACTATTGTAGGTATAGGATAAATAACTGTATATAAATCCGTTTCACGAAAAATCTTATCATTTAATAGGAATTTGATATTACCTATAATACCTATTTCAAGTTTTTTTAACCTAAACTCAGACATTATAGCACCTGAAATAGGTTGTTTAATTTTTTCTTTTTTCTTATTATTTAGATTAATATATCCGTTAAATTTCAGTCCGCAATTGGTACAATAGACACAACGGGCATTCTAACCTTAAATAATAGATTAACAGTAATAACACGTTTGTTGTTAATACTTATAATCGGGTTTCAGGAAGATTATGACCAACTGGAATAGACTTACTGTATATTATAGCTATTTGCGGCATTAGGCCGGTAGTTAAGCATTTATTGCCAAGCTAGTACATTACAGTTGAGCCCGTCAGGTCGATACACGTGATCTAGCAAGGCCATAAACGCGAATACCGGCCGTGTGTTGTATTTTTTTTGTATACTGAACTAGAACAAGACCCATCTGGATTATTAAAGAATAATCTCAAATTATTTTCTTTCAAAATGGTGCGATTCGTGTTATACGTTTAGTAGTACAGAAGTGTATTGTTGGTAGCACTGTCAGTGTATGTCTCGACGTTAAGTTTTGCGGCAGTTTGTACCTGCTAACCTCGAATGTGACAGAAACTGACAATGCAAGCAACAATATATTTCTGTATTTCCAAAAGTATAACACGCATCACAGGCGTTATGTGCTACCAGACTCGTTGATAATCTGGTAAATAGTTGCGTAGACTAGTAAAAAACAATAGATGTCATAGTGAAATTGAAACAACGCGGGCTGTCATTAACAGATTCAATGGAATAAATTAATAAAATTCAAACTTGGTTGAAAGGAACTTCTGACAAACCAAGCGAAAATGCTTTTAAAAGATTAACTAATATTTTGGAGAAAAATTCAGGTTGTTTATGAAAAACGTACTAAAACTTCAAATAATGAACAGCCCAATGAACCTATAGATAATAATGATTGGTTCATTTACAAATTTGTACCTATTATCTAATTCTGTAGAAGATAAACTTAGCTTTTCATGGCTGAAAAATATATTCACAGATAAATGATACTCATTTACGCCAGAAAATGTTGAAATGTATTTTATTTGTTATGCTAACAGTAGCAAATAAATTTAGTTTAATGTTTAGATTTTGTTCTATTTTAATTTTCTTTAACCTATTTTAAGTACCTAGTCCTGGTTTTTAATAACCTATTTTAGGTACCTAAAACGAAGTTTTTTACAACCTAAAATCCTAGCCTTACTTATCAAGTACCAAGCGAAACCAGTGCATGTCTGTTATTTGTAAAATAACAGATCTTATGATAACCGGAAAATGTAGTTCCTGTATGTATAAAAATAATGTTGTTAGCAATATCTTGAAACGTTGTAAGCATTTCTATACCACCAATCACCATCACTTTTACGAGTAGTGGGGTACTGGTCTGAACCCCCCCAACCTGAAAGATCCGTCAATGTTATTTTTACGTTTTCTTCTAGGTAGGCCGTATTTCCAACTCTAGACTTCCTCCTGCCCTCCGTTATTTGGTTCTGTACCTATTCTACATAATACTTGTAGGACGTTCCACCATCCGGTATCTGGGGATGCACCCTGTCGGGGCTGGAGTTTTCCATCTACATTCAAACAAACAGTATATGCTATAACTAGTATTTTTGCTCTTGGAATACGAAATTTTAATCAGTGTCGTGTTATTTTCGCCATCAATGTAATTTTAGTCGGTTCATCCGGGCGGGACTGTTTCTGCTATGTCGATTACCATGAAGTACACATATGTACTATTAGGGGTATGAATTTTCTCTGGAACAAGTGCCACAATTTTTCTCTGGATGAAAGCTGTTCATTTTGGGTATAATATTATATAACGTAGAATATTCACACTGTAACACTGTACACATTTTTCATATAACCACATTTTTGTATGTTTCCTTATGAACATTCTTAGCAACAACACTCCATAGCGACAAGACACAAATTCTGTTAATGATCTCTACTTTTGATTGAAAGTATTTTTAAATGACTTTTATCAGTGGCGGTTTGTGGAGAATTTTGATGGTAGAGCCAGACAAAGACAGTTCCGATAGCCGGAGATTTAAACATTTCCCATATGAACTGGCAAAAGTTGGCATAGCGGAAAAATTTTCAAACTTTACAAGCTAATAAAATATGATAAACTGAATCGGATATCTTTGTTTTATTTTTCGTTGAAATCTACAATTCAGCCAAAAAGTGCAGCTGTATTGTTTGAGATACATAGATACCAGTTACCAGTAAATTCTGAGTATAATCAAAGAGCATATAATGCATTATATGCTCTTTGGTATAATGAAATGGCAACCATAATTATTTTGAGAAAACTCCAACGTGCAACCTCTCTTCTGTCGAAACTGTATACAAGGCTTTCCGATTATGCTCCACGGATGAAGCCTTTCTTCATCTGCACTTGATGAAGTCAACGTACGTTCGAAAACTGTAATCAGAAGCTCGATACGGTTGAGGCTTGAATCTAAGAGGACGTGGCTCCCATTGAATGTTAAACTACCATTACGATTGGACCTATTTTTTGCCGCTCTACCGCCGCTACACTCTATAAACTGTCGAAAAGCTAAGAGCCGCTTCGATTTGGCACCAAAGCGTCTGTGAAAGTAAGTATCGCTTATCGTATAGTTTATATTCATGAAATGAAAATTACTCGTGTTTGTTTAAGTTTTGAAATGAGAAGAATCATGAAAAATAAGTACAAAAAAATGTTTCTTTCACAATAAAAAATCTTGAATAACTGGTATGCTTCTTGGATTTTTATAGCGAGCCGCCACTGCTTTTTAGTAAAATTAGGCACGCAAAAAAATTGTATGCAACGCTTGACAAATATTCACTGAACTAACCTTGTAAGTAGTAGCAATTATTTTAAATACAATTGAAAATGGGCATTCCAGTCTGACTTAAATTCCATTGATAAGTTAATTTTGGCTATATTACAGTACGGCTTCGTATTCAAACATTATCTTGCATATTTTCTCAAACTTTAACGTCAGATGTGACTAATAGCCCCTTATCGGCGATGCACTTTACGATGACTAAGAAAATCCGCCTCATACTTGCGCTTCACAACGCCTTTCGGGCAATTTGAAGCCACCCCTTCGAAAGGCCGATCCTTCCAGGAAGCATTTAGACCGGGGATTATATCGAGCGACCCTCGTTGGCGCTTGCATTGAAGACCAATCTACCTGCTCCACCACACCTACCTGTAGCTGCAGTCGAGTGGCCCCCCGTGGGCCTATTGTGCCCCAGGTTCGACTCCATTATTTACCAGTGTCTTTTTACAGTCGACTTCATGTTTCCCATTGTTCCTTTCGTCATGGAGCTCCGTTGTTCTCGGAAGGCGCCAACCAAAAATAGTTCTCTCCAAAGGCAACACTCATGGGGATTATCCGGTGGGCTGTATGCAGTACTTACTCGCCGTGCGTATTGGAGCACTAGAACGCGGCGTGATGATGGCGATCTAATCATTCGGTAAACACAGATGTTCCTTTCCTTTGATGGCGAGCGTCTGCACCAGAACGTGCAATTACGTGGACAAATCTTGAGAAACTTTCCAGGATTGTTTGTTTATAGCAGTATCTCACAATTTCTAACATGCACAGGAATGACTAAAAGTCTGTGTAACTTTATAGTAGTAGTAAATATTATGGAACCTCTTTTTCAAGAAACAAATATTCCACTCTCGCCATTACCTACTATGATTGATATTCGTAAGAAAACTATTATAAATTTAATCAAATATTACAAATGCAAAATTCTGCAAGGAGGCATTCAGCAATCTTCAGCACACTAAACTAAACGGTAGTTTCCGGACAGACTTAATAACACAATAAATTTACAAAACGGATATTTGATGGGCTGCACCACATGTAGTTATGTCGACTTTTTAATCTAAGATAATAATTACGAGGCGTGCGAGCGGGGTTTTATTATCCGTAAGGGTCGTACAGAAATAAATATAAATTACATTGGAGTGAGAGAAGAATAATAAATTATTCAATATACACTATTAACTATTACATATAGGCAACTTGGAGTTATTTTAATAATCATTTTCAAAAAATTACTGCAAACATTTTTTATATAAAGCAATAAGGCATATTATGTATTTATTACAACCACTCTAGAAATTGAAAAATTAAAGGACAATTTTTACTAAATTTTGATCTTCTCAAAAGTATTCAGCGTACGCCACTGAATATTTGCTTGAAAATGCTTATCATTAAAGAATAGAAATATACAGGATGAGTTTTTTTAAATGTAGCACGGGGATCTCAGAAAGAAAATTGAAGATAGAGTAACGGTTAAATGGGGAAAGTAGTGCAGTTTTACGAGCATGCTTAAATGCTGTCTTTGAACATATCCATGGCTTACTAGATGCTTACTAGACACAAAAACTGAAATTTCCAATTTTCTTTAAATTCACCTAGTAGTGCCCATATTATTGAATTTAGAAAATACGTGTTGAAACAGATTATTTATAAAAATAAAGGTTTTACGCCGCTTAAAATAAGGCTTGATATCATCCCTCCTAGTTAGAAAAAACGATAGCAAGCTTTCTAGAAAAGAAGAAACAGTAATTACACGTATTATGATTGGCCATACCGAACTAACCCATGATTATTTACTGCTTATTTACTACAAACACAGAAGCGCTCAGTATGCGAAAGCTGTGCAATTTCTTTGACTGTCGAACATATATTGTGTGAGTGCCCTAAATACCATCAAAGCAGAACCATCCTGTGTTTAGAAGATAACCCTCAAATGGCTGTACTGAAACTGAGCGCCTATTACAATACCTTAAGAACAATAAATTGTTACATCAAATGTAAGTTTATATATTATTTGTAGTACACTGTATCGTGTGTTAAAAAAAACTCATTCGCAGCATGCCATGATCAAATTGAAGTTTGGCATAACTTGATAGATACACATTGAAGCAAATGAACTACCATAAGTCAGAGAGAACTAAATTACATCTTGATCTAGAACTATTTTCCTAAAATATACAAAACACTAAAAAACAATCTTTATTGACTGTTATGATTAATATATTCGTTGTTGCTCTGTAAATACTATCTTATTTTCCTTTTTGCTTGATACAAGTAAACTTAATGCATTGTAAACTTTTGCCTGTCACAGTAACATATATTTTCATAAACAAAATGCAATCTGACATTCCCCTACAGACTTAAGTTAAGACATAGCTAGATTTTCTATCTTTCTTTCTGAGGCCTACCCCAAATGAGTTTTTTTAACACATGATATAAATTAGAAACAAGTGTCATAAGACATGATTTTCAGGAGGATTATCAACGAGAAGTTTCCCGCGGCTGTGCTATACAATATAAGGTATTTAGTGATGCTTTATCAAGAATGGTCTTAAACTTCCGCCAAACTGGAAGTGTAATCCGTAAGCAAGGCAGTGGTCGGCCAAAAATACGCACTGAAGAAGTAGTTAATAATGCGAGACAAGTTGTGCAAGAACAACCACACGTATCTGTTCGCCACTTAAGACAGCAATTAAATGTTTTATACATATTATACAACATCTCATAGGATGTATAAGAGATTTAAAAAGCCTTAAACATTGAAAGATCTTGCCAAAAAATCATAAAAGAGTGTTGAATGAAATTTGAAAATTAATAATAACTTAATAAGAAAAAAATATTTATCATAACAATCAATAAAACTAGTTATTATTACGTGTTTTGTATATTTTAGGAAAATAGTTCAAGTCAAGATGTAATTTAGTTCTCTCTGACTTATGGTAGTTCATTTGCTTCAATGAGTAGGTATGTATCAAATTATGACAAATTTCAATTTGCTCATGGCATACTGCGAATGAGTTTTTTTTTAAACACATGAGATATTAAATGGAAACTGTCCGTCATTTCTACACATATTTCTGAATCATCTGCAAACGTGAAGACGCCTGCAGCAATCCCTGAGATACAATGCTTGTGATACTGTCAATTTATATGCATTAAACTTATTTTTTACCACCCTAACTACGAGCCCTAACAACTAACAATTCGGACGGGCACATTTTTTAATAAAAAGTAGACTTACTATTAGTTATACCTACCCATCGTTGCATTTTTTAGTCTTAAATTACTGAAATATAACAATATCTTCAACAACTTGTTTATTAAAATTTAATTTTTATAGAAATTACGATTACAAAAACGGTAAATTCAAGTTCAAATTCAAGATGTGCTGACAACTAATTGTTCGGACGGGGTTGGCTATTTAATAAATTAATAAGTCGTAACGCCACTTTTTGCTTTTATGACGCCGTTAATTGTTTCTGGCATCGTCATGACTGACGATCTGCATTGGTGTATTGTAAATGAACTCCATATATCCTAAATTTTTACTTCCTTCTGAAGTATTGGATTCACCCCAAAAATTCGAAATTGAGTTTTCAACAGATCTTCACGTTTTAGAGTTCCCTGAACCCAAAAAACATGTTTTTGTTCATTGGTCTGTCTGTCTGTGTGTGTGTTTGTCTGTCTGTCTGTCTGTGAACAGAATATCTCAAAAACGAAAAGAGGTATGACGGTGAAACTTCATATATAAGTTTTTTGTACTATGTAGATGAGACAGCAAGCTTTTGAAGAAAATCGCATAACCGGAAGTAGGTGTTTACTCTTGTGATTTTTCAGTTTTTTTTTCGATTTTTTCAAAAACGGCTCTAACGATTTTTTTTCAAACTTTACATTTTGATTACATTTTTAATGTGTATTGATGTGAGGTAGGTGATTTTCCAGTTGAATACTTCTAAAATGGGTTTCTTTTGTTTCTTTTTCTATTTTTTATTAACTCCTATTTTAAGTAGAAAACTCGGTATAGTATTACATTTTTGAATTCAACTTAAATTTTAGAGAAAATTTGTCTCTTCAACTAACACTCTACTTTGTACCGTTTTTGTAGAATTTGTAATTTTTAAAAATTTGGACAAATGCTTAAAAATTAAACATCAAATTTTTGGCTAATTATAAGATCACTGTAATAGCTATTTAAGTAACAAGGAATGTAAGGACCTATTAACATTTGAGGTAGGAAAGTACAAGCCAAGACGAAGTCGCGGCTTGTTGCCTGCCGAAAATGTTAATAATAGGCAATACATTCTGAGTTATCTTATTATATTTTTCCCTCTGCTTATTGAAATCTTCCTAGTTTTTTGAAAAAATCGTTTGGTTTGTCACCTGTCACCAGGATTAATTTTCGTGAGTCGTGTTACCTATGAGTGTCACATGTCACATCAACACTTGCGATTTATAAACAAAACGTCTCAATCTGCATCTTGCTTTGCTAATTTTTATTATCCTAGGAACTTAATAATAGTATTAAGTTCCGTTGTCAAGAAAAAGCAGCAAACAAATATAAACACCGACTTACACGTTTTGTTACTAAGGCTGTATCACCGACTTACATGATCAGCAGCGAGAAAAAGAAAGTTGTGTGAGTTTATCACACCAGATTTTTTCTTTTAGTTCAGGAGCAGTTCACTGTGGATGATTTCTTAAGTATTGTTTTATCTTGTGCCGAACATTTTCGATAATATTTAAATCGGGGCTGTTAGATGGGCATGGTAATGCTTCGATGTTATTAGTTTCAAACCAATTCAAACTTGCTTTGGCAGTATGACAGGCTGCCCCATTCTGCTGGAAAATTAAGTTTCCTAATGGATGTAATTTATCAAAACTTGGTAAAAGGTTATTTTCCAGTATTTTTTTATACTTTGCAGCATTCACAGTGCCATCAATGACTTCAAAATTTCCCAGTCCGTTAGCTGACATGCAGCCCCAAATCATAATCTCTTTTGGAAACTTCACAGTCCTTTTAATGCAGTCCTTATGAAAAGCTTCTGATTTACACGTTATAATTTGTCTTCTATGGTCCTCAATATAATTTTGGACCAATCTTCATCGGTCCAAGAACGTCTCGCTTTTTAGCCCACTTTATTTTATTTCTCTTTTGTTTTTCGGTCAGTAGTGGTTTTTTCTTTAGCCTAATTTATAATATACAAATGGAATGTTTTAGTTGTCTTAATTAAAACACTAAAATGTGCAGTCCTACCTTATAAAACTTTAATCCAGATTTATGTATCCATTTGCGACAACATTCCCTCGATACATTATGTCCTGATTCGGCATTCCATCAAGCAGTAATTTGTCTTAATGTACTTCGTCTCTCGTTTTTGCAAATGTTCACAAGAAGCCTTTGGCCTCGATCGGATATTACACGACTCCTACCAGAATTTTGAATGGAAACATTAATCGTACCGGTTTCTCTAAAGTGTTTAATTACATCGCCAATCGTAGATCGTAGATTTAGCAGTATTTAATTCTTTGGCTATTTTTCCCATCGATTTGCCTTTTTAATATTGTTGTACGATTATATTTCATACTTGTGCATTTGTTGCTTTGCCGCGAGCTACTTCTTACCGTATTACTCGTACATTTGAAAATAATAAACATAAACAAGTGTATTTTAGTTTTTGTTTCCAAAGCCTCCTCATTATACAGCAATTCTTTGCACCCCTCCGAACTATTAGTTGTCAACAAATTTTACACTATTTGTATAGTATAATATTTTTTATACAGTTCGACTTTAAGTCAAGCTTGAATAGTGAATGAAATAGTTACTAAACATAAAAATAAAGGTATAATTAAACATTAAACGAAGCAATAAGAGAATTAAATAATAATAAGGCTGTCTTTTATGCAAAAACTGTTATCGTCCGAACCGTTAGGGCTCGTAGATTACGTTGAGAAGTATCAGCTTCAGATGAAATTTGTCTTGTTAAAGTTGATGAATTCTGAATGATACTTGCTAATATATTTATTTCATTTGCTTCATTATTTTTATCTTTGACGAGTGGCTTAGTAAAGAAACCATATTCTCTCAAATTATCGTGAAGTCGTTTAAAGGTAGGCAAAGAAGGCTGCCGACCATCAAAATATTGATAAAAATACTGTTCAGCAGCTGTAACGGAATTTTTAGCATACTGAATAGAACATTCAATCACATCACGTTTTTCTTGATTTAAAAATGTCATGATCGCAAATAAACTAAGAATAAGCGAAAAACTTCAGGAATTAACGAGCGTTGCAAAATAAACGCCGATTGTCATTTGATTGCACCGCCAACTATACCAGTTGTTTAGGGAATAAAAATGAAAAGCAGCATGACTCCTTTATTTTTTTTAATAATCATACCAAGTTTTATATTATAATTGGTAAAAAATAACCTTTTCGGTAATATCATAACCAACTATTGTTTCCATTTAAAAACACAACTTAGGTCATAACTCGAAAATGGCAAGCTGCATAAAAAGCTGAATGATTCCATCCGTTTAAGCTTAAAAATACCTAAAACTTTTATTTCAACACTGTTGTATGTATTCAATAATATGAGCGCAGGATAAATTTAAAGAAAATTTCAAATTTCAGTTTTTGTGAAATGTCTAGTAAGCACTGGATATTTTCTGAAAAACAAAACCAGCATTTTTAGCATGGTTTTTTGCCTCAAAAAACTGAATTTTTGGATTTTCTACTTTATTTTTTTTCTGGCGTTAATATTAAAGTTAGAGCGAAACTGATAAAACTTCTTTATAGCAACTTTGAATGGATTACGTTATAATTTTTTTATCAGACGTTTCGTCTTCGAGCAACCACCATCAACTTAACATTTTACTACGGTCCTGAGGTTATGGTGTCAAATTTTAGAAGCTTTTTTATTCTGAATTCAACAATGTACCACACATGATTCAATTACGTTTTGAGTTTTTTAAAATTATTATCAATACATTTTTTAGATACATACCTCTATTTTTTATGATTTTGAAAACATATAGGTTCACACAGTAAGTTGGAGACTTTTAAATGCCATTAAAATAATGAAATGCACTCCATAATGTCTGCATTATGAAACATCAATCTAATAATCGTTTAAAAACTCAGTTTACATATTTAATAGCAAGTGCAAAACTACGAGTACTAACAAACATTGCCAAAGTAAATGTCAAGTCAAACTAACTATGCACCACTATCACAGTGGCACCTTTTTGCCAAAGCCTACTCCTTTCTGATATCAGAAACGAACAATAGCTTCCAAAACTGCAAGATGTGTGATGCTTTGAATAGGTACTTATTATTAGTATCAGCTAACGGATTAGTAAAGTTGTTGTGATGCTCTTTAAGAAATGTTTTTGTGAGTTAAAGTAACTCTGGATGTTTCTAATCCTTAATAATCGCGTATGATCTTCGAATACAAATAATTTTCAATAGTAATCAAATAATGTATTGATTATTTTTCTTAATTATAAACAATAATTAAAATTAGAAATAAAAAAGATCAAGTGCGGCTCATTACTTTTTTCTTTAAATTATTACAAAAACTGAAAACACGTATGAAATGCTTTAGACTATAGGCCCGTATCAAAAAATGTGTTGATGATGATCAAAAGAAACTCGAAACGTAATTAAACCATAATATGCGGCACATTGTTCAGTTCAGAATAAAAAAATAAAATTTGATATAGAAAATCAGGCCCGTGTTTAAGTAATGATGTTGATGGTGGTTGTCCATTAAAAGTTGCTACAAAGAAGTTTTGTCAGTTTTGCTCTAATTTTAATATTAACGCCAGAAAAAAAAGAAAAAAAAATTTAAAGATAACTCAAAAACAAATAATCATCAAGAAATTCTAGGCTTCATTTTGCTATTCCTTTACTTGCGCAACTTTTTTTTTCATTTAACCAAATTGATATCTCTTACTATTAACGAGATCCCCATACTGGCTCTCCTTATCTTGGATACACTGTATATGTTTTTGGCTCATCATATACATATACAGTGTGATCTAAAAAATATAGCTTTGTCAAAATATTAGTGCGATAGAGATTTGGTGTATGTGTTCAGTTCATCAACTACAGTTTCTCAACGAAAATTTAACCTCTGTTTCAATTGTAGTTGATCACCTTTAGTTAATTCAACAAGAGTTTTTCCCATTCAAAATTTTGTTGTTAGAGTTCGACTATGAATAATCGTTAGCTTTTTGAGGTAGTTGAAATTTATTTGAAACATGTGAACTTCGTCTGTCCACTTCACTCATTCATGTTGAAATGTTTAGAATTATATTACGAACATGAGAAATGCATACAAGAATGGAGATCTTAAAATCCATTTCCCAACTTACAAACATCATTTCCCATATTTCTCAAATCGTTCTTTTAAAAAAAAAAAAACTACCTCTCACACCTTCACAAGCAACATCATTTGGCGCAATTTTAATAGTGATAGTTGATTCAGGTTACGAAAAAATGTGTGAAGGTAAAAAACATTTAGTTGATCAAGTAAAACTGTACCATTAGAACACGGCTATATTTAAAAATTGAAATACCATCTTTGATATCCACAAAAACTTCCACAGTAATAATTTATATAGGATCGATCAATAATAGGCGCTTTTTTAGGCCTCATTTTTGGACACAAAACAAGTCTTCTTCGCCCTAGAGCGATAAAATTCGTTTTTGCCCGATGACGTTATTCTAGTTACTATGTATTTAAATACACGTTTTCCTAAATGGTCGTAGTTACAAAGTTATTATTCAATTAAAATAACTGTAATAATTGCCCTGTTTTTATTGGCAACGATATTCTACAATCTGGTTTTCATTTTAAATTAAACTTCGATCGAACATAGAGTTTTGTATGCATCTAATTCGAGTTTTGCGTCCTTGATACATAAATAACTATTTTATTTTGCGGATATACATAAATAAAAATTGTACATGGACTCCTTACAAATTTGATTCACACATAAATGGCATAACACAAAATTTTACATTTACACAACGAAATAATCCGCTATTATATAAAAGCTTTTTTTATTAGATATTATTTGAAACCAGATTTACAGCTATATGTATATTGCAATGAATGGACGTATTGGTCTTTTACTTTTATGTTAATTTATATTTTTGCAGCTACTCAAAAAATGTTTGTATAAATATTACGTACAAAGTTAATTGAATAGCCAAGTATTTTGCACTTTAGTTTAATGGTTAAATCTCTATTTCACTTGCCTAGCCCGGTCGAACATGAACAACTCAAATCAGGGTTGGGTTTTAATACTTGGGTAAAATAATAATTTTATTAAATTGATATTAGATCCAATGTAAACTTGGGTAAATGATATTCTCACATTATTTTGAGTGAAGCTGTATTGCTTTGAGATAATCTCACTTGCACTTAATACTGAATAAAACAACCAATTATAATCTGTTTAATCAGGCAAGTCTTATCTCTTTGTATTTATTAATTTGAATGTATTAAAAGAACGCTTATTTCAGGTATTATCTGTTCACTAAACTAATGCAACTGCCAATGCCAACATTTACTAAAACAATTGTTTAGTTTCTGGAAGGTACCTACGTCAAATCTAGCGAAAAAAGTTTACGGTTGTATGACAGTTGCATTAATTTATTAAATATATAAAACCTGTGTATTCGTTCACTACACCAACGCCGAATAAAGATATCCTCCTAGGGGCTACTTCCAACTCCACCGCTGGGAAAAGTCTGGAACCTAGAACCGAACTCCAAATTCAGGATTACTTGCCGACCCTGAATGACTGCAACAGCACCACCTGCAGCTGTACGGCTCCTTCTCAGTCCACATCTTCTGCCAGCGCAACCATACATTTGCAGACGAGCTCTACCAATGGCCTCCGTTTGCACTCAACCACGAACCACCTTTATTACTTCATCATTCAGCCCTTACAGGCCACTGCTGGATATAGGCTTCCCTTATTCATAATTTTCCTCGGTCTTGGGCAGTCTGAACCCAATTATTTGCAACTGTTTTGATGTCGTCGGTCTATCGGGTAGGTGGTCCCCCTCTACTACGTTTTTTAGCTATTGAACTCCATTCAAGTAGTCTTTTCGTCCATCTATCACAGCGCATTCTGACTATGTGACCCGCCCAGTTCCACTTAAGTTGACGTATCCGCTTTACAACATCAGTTATTCCTGTTCTCTGCCTTAGGTCTTCGTTTGTAACATGGTCTCTCAAATATATGCTCAGCATTGACCTTTCCATCCTACGTTGTGCCATTTGTATTTTTCGATCTGTCCCAGATGTTAAAGTTTCTGCACCGTAAGTCATAACAGGTAAAATGCATTGTTCATAAACTTTTCTTTTTAGGCATTCTGGATGGTTTCTTTTGAAAACATCACGGAGTTTACCAAACTTCTTGTGGTTAATTCGCATGTTTGATTATCTCTTAAGATTCTAATTTCATGTCCGAAATCTTGTCGTTTCTTAAACAACTTGTAATTCAATATTAATTTTAGTATACATTAACACTATTTAGCATTCATTTTAAGGTAATTTCATAGTACCGGGTGGCCATAAATATCTGATATCCCGGTAGCCATGGAATTAGCTACTTATAAATGTCGGTTAGCATTATATTTCAATTACAATAAGTGTTGGTACCTATGTAATGTAATAAGATGCAATAAGAGGAGGGGAATGTGCCCCGGATTCTGCAGTTTAGCCTACGACTCGATTAAAAAAATATCTTGTTCTAACTCCATTACTTATTGCAATCTGTAATAATTTTTTACAGATAGGAATTTTAGTTGTGATGACATTAATGACATTTAGTTTAGTTGGATTCATCACTTTAATAAGGCGGTGTTGATTTCAAAGGTAATGTGATATCAGATATTTATGACCACCCGGTACATTTCAGCTTAACTACATTACGTTAGTATAATCACTTATAATACCATGAGTAGTTAAAGTTATGTCGAATATTTTTGCTGCGGTATCACGAATGTTCTTTGGGCTTAGGTTCGATTAGGACGAGTGCGCTAGCACGAGTCCTAATCCTAAGCGCAATGGACATGAGTGATACCACCGCAAAAATATTCTACTTAACTTTGACTAAGAATGGCATTCGAGGGACTATTCAATGAACCAAACTACTTTTTCAAATTAGTTTTCAGTAAATCTAGCAACAAACTACGCAATTTCTATAGTAACAGAACACTAATATTGACTTTTTCTAATAAAAATCACATTTGTTTAAAATTGTCGATTATTTTCACTAGTGAAAATTGTCGATTATTTTCACTAGTGAAAATTGTCAATATAGTTCATTTTTATTGGCTCAAAGACGTCAAATCTTGTATTTTTATTGGACAGTTTTTGATAGATGACAAGTGAGTTGAATAGTCAGCCATAATACCAAAAGTGGTATGAATATCACCGATTACTAATCATACCGCGAGTTATATTTAGTGAGAGAATACAATGAATTCAAAAACTGTTAATGTTGATTACCCTGCTATCAATTTTAAGTATTGAGATGGTTTAATGCTCGCAATTTCATTCTGTATGCATAGAGAAATATTGAACAAAGTCAATTAAAGCATAGAGTCGAAATATTTTATTTAATTGCAATCTAGACAGTAGTCGAAGTTATTAAATGCAGCGGAAATGAGATGCACGAAGCATAATTGGAGGGATAGAGGCTAGCATAAGAAAAGCAGGTTTCGGAAGGATTGAATTAGAAGTTTGAGTAAAAAAAAGATCTAAGATGGCTAATATAATAGAAGTAATATGATAGGTTTGAGCATATTTGAAGCCGGACGAAACGTAAGTAAATAATGCACAAGCGTAGAATTATTAATAAACGTACGGGCCAGTGAAAAGCAAGCAAGCTGAAAGGTAGATGGAAATCAAAGCAAGATAAGATAGAATTTTGCAAAGGGCAATATAGAACGAGAGCAACTGAAATGAAGAATAATTAGTGACGTGGTTAAAATTGAACTCAAGTTCCAGTGCAATTTAAAACTAAGTCTTCATAGCAGATCAGTGATAAATAACAGTTTATGTGACAAGAAAGGAAAATTTTTATGTATAATAAATAAAGGCGATGCTCTTTTGTTGAAAAAAGAAAAAATAATTCCTGTAATGTCAACTTGTGGGCAAATGATGCTCCTGATTTTTGGTGTGTTTATATAATAGAAGTTATTTGCAAAGTCTAAAAAGTGTACAAAGTTATTCTACAAATCACCGGGCATAATTGGAAGTGTTATTAAAAGTTTCTCCACCGAAAAAGTTTATAAAATTGTGCGCAAGCCAAAATCGGCGTGGGTTCGGCTCCGACAACCTGGAAATTTTAAACTACGATACCAGTCCATTCCAACATCAGAAGCCAGGGATCTCAAGTCCTACAGGTCGGGAAGAAGTGTAACAACATCCTAGAAGAAGATTTAGTGCCAAGAAAGCGACTTCCAGCAAATAAGGGCGTTGGCGTCACCCGCAGGTTTTTATGTGGTTGGAGTCCGGAAAGCCAGTGGACTTCGAGAACACACCTTTCTGAAGAGATTCATCGTATTTCCGAGCATCCAGATACGTCCAAGTTTCAGAAAATCGCATGGCGTCACTAGAAAATGCGATTTATGCCAGGATTTGCAGTTTTCATAGGAAGCCAAGATAAAAGATAGTAGCGCGTCGTTTTTACGTCACAACCTGAAACAAAACCAAGTTAGATGTGGCTAGGCGGGAGACTCGATTCAGTTTATCTGTGATTTCCTTGCAAATTTCGCTTTTGAATATCAAAATAGAACGTTGTGCAACCGCGAACCTTTTGTGGTGTAAGTCAATTTGTGACGTTATAAATTATTGAAGTGAGTAGAGCAGTTGTACTGAAATTTTGAGTATTTGAACTACTCTGAGTTAAATATTCTACAGAATTCTTTTAATATAAAATTAAAATGTGAACCTAACCTGAGATATCAGTCTTGCGTTTTACCAAAGCAAGCCCATAGGATTATTGCAATTTGATAAAATATAGAACGGGGCAGTCAACCATTTTATTGGAGAGTAATAATTACGTTTCATTTTAGTTAGCCTAAGATACTGACAGGCAAGTTTTGCATTTTTAAAATTTAATATAAGTGCCCTGAATATTGGGGTGTTTGCCTAATAATACATTGACGAACATTACATAACAGTATATGTCAAATTCGAGGCTAGCAGGTTAGGTTTTGTGTCAGTTTATGTCAAAACTGACGGAAAACCTAACCTGCTAACCTCGAATTTGACATAGACTTAAAATTGACAGCAGGGTAACCAACATTTTCACACTTTTGCGTAGCAATAGACCACAATAAGGTGTTACGAATTTTTCTTTGGTATCACCGCTGTGGTACACATGTATCCAAGGGTTTTTATGCATCCAATTTGTTTAAAAAGGGTCACGTGATTAATGAATTGTATTCTCAGGGGTAATATAATAAGTAGTATGGCTATTATCGATAATTTTTTTGATGAATATTATGAGCTATAATCCTATAGCTGAAAATACAACTAGTCCGTAGGACGAGTTATAATTTCATGCAAACAAAAATTCGTATCGCCTTATTGTAGTCTGTTGCTACGCAAAAGTGTGAAAATGTTAGATACTCTGCTGTCAATTTTAAGTCTATGTCAAATTCGAGGTTAGGTTTTCAGTCAGTTTTGACACAAAACCTAACCTGCTAACTTCGAATTTGACATAGACTTAAAATTGACAGCAGGGTAACCAACATTAACAGTTTTTCAATTCATTGTATTCTCTCACTAAATACAACTCGCGGTATGATTAGTAATCGGTGATAATCATACCACTTGAGGTATTATGGCTAAGAATCGAATTCATTAATCACGTGACTCTTTTTAAACTAATGGGCAGCATAAAAACCCTTGGATACATGTGTACCACAGCGGTGATACAAAACAAAAATTCGTATCACCTTATTGTGGTCTATTGCTAACCACGAATTTGATATAGACTTACAGTGCCACCATTGTATTCTCTCACTAAATACAACTCGCGGTATGATTAGTAATCGGTGATATTTCTCATTGAAACCGAAGAAGCAAATTCAACGAGTCCGAAGGACGCACCTCAGTTTCAATTCGAAAATATCACCGATGATAAAATCATACCACTTTTGGTATTATGGCTGAGAATATAATTCCTTAAATTTTGAGCCAATCATCATCTCTTAAATTTAAGCTATTGGCCAGTAGGACCTTCTACCATACTGACAATATAGCGTCTTTGAAATTGTCGTGCGACTTTACGGGCTTACAGAATATGGTTGTTTTGGTTCTTGTCCCCCGCAGAAGTTGCGGATTGTTGTAGCTCGGGCAGTTCTGTGGAGAATTTGTTTCTCGCGCCTAGTTCAGCAGCACGTGGCCCAAATTCATCTGGCAAATCTTTTTAAAAGAGTTTACGCCGATTCTTTTCAAAAGCATCCATGAGTCTATTTTGGGTTTCCCCTCTTTTCTTCAGCAACCAGTCCGGGGCTATTGGAATTCGTAGGTTCAGCATTGTCTGTGAAACGTCATCCCCACGACCGAGCGCGTTGCCATTTGTCTGGTTCGAGCACATAGCGTGCAGAAGGGGCTCAAAGAAAGCTAAGATCAGGTTTTGTCTTCCTTTCTTTTAAGTGAAATTATACAAAATGCGGCCAGTGAACCAGTGTTAGAGGCTCACCCGATTGCTACAGCTGTTATTGAACAGCGAACTGCAAGCTGCGTACCTGAATAATTGCTTTCCCAACCCCGGCGTGTAGGTTACTTGCGATCTCATTTAATTTTAACTGTTGTGAATCAGGTTTGTGCCTTTGTAAGACTGTTGTGTAAGCCTTTGTCTTCGCAAGCCGAACTTTATTGAGTTGCACCTTAACTTAGCCAATAATTATTTGAAATTTGTACTAATGATTACTCACAATTTGTACTATCTAATATTTGTACTGAATTCTACCGAATTAGGCACAATTACGCTATGACATTAGCATTTTGTTGTTATTATTTGTTACTGCTACCTGTGCGTGATTTGAGCTTTTCTTTCAGGAAATTATGTGCTACTTGAGTTTACAAATTCTCAGTTGTATGCCTGAATACACTTGTCGTTAATTGGCAAAGATTCGTTGGCGTTCTTTTGGCTTTTAATCATTTATTAGTCCTTAAATATCTGCAGGCCGTCTTCCTGACCTGGCGGCCGCCAATTGTATCCAAGTAGTCATAAAATTTGTTTTGTTTGAAAGAATTAGCCGACGAACCGATTTGATGCTAACAATGTATGGAGAATGTTTCAAAGGCTAAATGGTAAAAAGGAAATTAAAAATAAATAAACGAAAAACCGAAGCAATCAAGCCAGTAACGAAAAGTAGTCCTCAGAACAGAAGTAAATCTGCTAGAGAGATCCAACGTAAAATAAGACTACGTTGGGAAACATTTGGAAAAGCTATTTAAAAAAAATAAATACCAATGCCATTCGATCAGTGTGTACTCCCAGTATTTATCTATGGTGCCCAAACTCGGTTCCTAATAAGAGACAATGTGTGAATGCCGAAAGAACAATGCAGCGTCAAATATTACGTATTGCACTAAATGATTTTAAAAACACCTGAGTACAATAAAACGCAAAAGTAAGAGACGTACCATAACACAGACGTCTAGAAATTGAAGTTTCTGAACATATATGTATATCTCTGTAATGCTAGTTTTAAATGTTTTGACCTACATTCAATCTTGACCTAATACTAAAAGTGTGTTGCGGATGATCTCCAGTGTCTTCTCCAACTTGATCAACCAGTGCTTGGCCGATCTACATATGCATCGCATACCTTCCGTCAAACCCTATATCTTTGAATTTGTCTTTTGAAGGACTATTTGATTCCTCGGTAATATACAGAGTGTCCAATTTAAAATACAAACATTGGTATTTTTTCTGACTAACCCTGTACAGCTACAGAAACGGTGTTGTCCTTCCTAGATGCGCTTTTTACCTATATAAGTCTGGCAATTTTGAAAAATGTATCTCCAGTAGTTTTTGAAATATTTCCTATATTCCAGACTATCTTTACACCCTGTATATAAAACTGAAAGTCCTGACTCACTCACTCACTCATCAACGCCCAGCCCAAACCCTTGGACCTAGAAAGCTGGAATTTTGCACAGAGGTTCCCCTTATGATGCATACAAAGAATAAGGAAGGATATTTCGAAAGGCAACCTCTAAAGGGGTAAAATGGGGGTTCCAATTTTGTATGGAGAAATAATATTAAATAGACATTTCGACTTGAAACTTCGTAGGAGTACTCCTAAAAACAAATAAGCAAACATGTATTTCGTGATTTACCGAAAATCAACCCCTTAGGGGGTGAAATGGGGTAAATAAGTTTAAAATACGATATGGGTGCCGTTGAGGTTTTTCGGGACGTTGATTGCGAAAATGGCATTTATTTTTAAGTCCAAGCCGGTGGACATGACATAAGGGAAGGGACGGGACGGGACTGGATGGGACGGGACTGGACGGGAAGGGACAGGACGGGACGGGACGGGCCTGGACTGGACGGGAAGGGACGGGACGGCACGGGGCGGAAAGGGAAAAGAAGGGATGGGACTGGACGGGAAGGGAAGGGGAAGGAAGGGAAGGGATGGGATGGAAGGGGGGGGACGGGACAGGACGGAACGGGATAGGACGGGACGGGACGGGGCGGGACGGGACGAGACGGGACGGGGCGGAACGGGACGGGACGGAAAGGGAAGGGTTGGGATGGAAGGGGGGGACGAGACGGGACGGGACAAGACGGGACGGGACAAGACGGGATGGGACGGTACGGAGACGGGGACGGAGCAAGGGACGGGGACGGGGATAGGATGGGATGGGATGGGATGGGATGAGATGACAGAAAATAATTAGTCACTATTTAATACACAAATAACGAACCTCCGGCGAACGAAGTCGCGGGTAACAGCTAGTGTTAACATAAAAGTTAAAGAGATTTAGGTAGACAGGATTGACTATAACCTGGAAGCAGGTTTTCATTTGAAAGACTAGTAACTGGAAACGAATGTTAATAATTGACGCTTTTAGATAAGTACAAGACGATGTTACATTTAATAAGAATGATTATATAATTCATTACATAGTAAGCCAATAGAAAATTTCTGTTTATCATAGTTACGATGTGTAGATCAGCGATTATACGCTTGACAACGTGATATAACCGTTTTGGTTTTTCGCTGGGTCCAACAATTAAAAATAATCAATCTAGAGCTATGATTTTGAACATCGTTGCTATAGTAACCTTGTGAATTTAATACGTTATTA
The DNA here is from genome assembly GCA_940337035.1 of Agriotes lineatus. Lineage (NCBI taxonomy): Eukaryota > Metazoa > Arthropoda > Insecta > Coleoptera > Elateridae > Agriotes > Agriotes lineatus. Next base: position 742,341 of record OW679199.1, on the reverse strand, counting down.
TACACTACAAAATAATACGATTTTTTCTTGTTTGATTAATTTTTCATTCACTATATAATCGTAACGATATTACTCGATCATCAAAAATAATCGATTACTTCTCACCAACTCGACGTATTCCTTAAAAAAGTCACTCCAGCTGCGCTGTCGTGATTTTTCGCAGAATACGTCTCGTTGATCAGGAAGTAAAATAATCGATTATTAGTAGCTTCAGCGTACTTATGCGAACGTTTTGTCCGTCCGTCCGTCCGTCCGTCTGTCTGTCTGTCTGTCTGGATCGCCTGTAACTTTCGAACGGCTACAGATATCGAAATTTTGAAAGGGGGCAAAGTTGTTGCTAAGGTCCCGAGCACCTGCATGCGCTATTTGGTTTTGGCGAAAGGTGGCGATTTTCCACTTTGCAAAATTTCCAAGCATTTTAGCACAGTGGCGGCTTGTCCACTTGGCGCCATCTACAGAAGTTCGGTGGTCACGTTTTGAACTACACATTCTGGGTGCACTATAATACTTAATGTTTTCGCAGTGCTGAAGCTACTCTTTAGGCCTGTACTTGAGCAGTTTATTTTTTATGCTCTTGTGATATTATAACTGAATATTTATGCACACACGTTTGGTTCAAGTATCATTTTGTTTAGTAGCTTGAATCTTACTAACTTTATTACTTGCTAATTTGTATTAACTCTTGTTATACAGGGTGTTATGGAAGTCCATGCAATAATTTTAACCAGTGATAGAGCTCACCAAAATGAACAGCTTTTCTATTTACCGTTTTTCATTTAATCGCATATTTTTAGCAATCATTTATCTCCCCTAAATTTGACGAGCCGCTTGGTAAGAAAATGTAAGTTAAAGGTGAACGACACAAGTATATTAAAACTGCAAAGCTCTTACACAAAAGAACATGCGGTCAATAACTTACATACCTTAATAATTGAAAGGTACGTTGGTGACCAGATGTGAACTAAAGGTTTAATCAGTGCCTATACAGTTTTTGTTGGTTTGCATATCAAAGAAATGTTTTTTTGTGTTTTGTGCCATTAAATTAAAATATTATTCCATAGACGGGTATGCATGTTTACAGTAAAACTGTTTTGAATTTGAACCCAGTTTTGAGGGCGTTTTGGAAAAAAAAATGATAAATAGAGAAGTTGTTCAGTTTATCGAGTTCTATTACAGGTTAAAATATTTGCACTAATTTCCATAACACACTGTATATTTATATGTTTTGTGGAATTTATTGTGTGTCTAACATTTGTAACTTATTTGTAATTATTATTGGGGAACTATTAATTTATTACTAATTGCTAATTCTTTTATATTGTATTAAGGCATTCGTACATAAAGGTGATTGACTATATTTTCTTTGTTTGTCAAGTACTTTAAGGTAATTGACTAGATTTTCTTTGTTTGGCAAGCATTTTACCTCTAATTAATATTGTAGTTGTGAAAGCCTTCGACCGGTAAGTTGTTGTCTTGATTAGTATGAACCCCTATTCTGGAATAAATTAATGTGGAGCTATTAGTGCGATCATGACACCCTTATAATTTCAACCTTGCTTAACTCAGGAACGGTATTAGCTGGACAGTATCCACCCCCTTGAGTCAGTCGAGCACATTCTTTGTAACCTCAACGCATTTGAAAATCAGCACCATAACTTCTACATCTTTCATAGCTAAGGCTAACTGTTTTAGGCAGTGGCAATCTGGCAATGTCACACATCTTATTAAATACTTGTAACTTTAAGAATAAGAAGCATTCTCCATTATTGTGTAGAGCCATAAAGTAATTGCGATTATCACGGTTCCAACTTATAGTTAATGAATGCATTCCCAGTCTGAACGGACCCACAATACTTCAACTTTTTGCCAGTTTATCTTAATTAAGCGAAATTTCGAGGCGAATCGTGCACGATATCGTGCACGCGGTGCGTTTAGGGTACGCTAGAAAAACGTGTGAACTGCGGCCGTTCTTTTGGTTCTGAAATTATTGCCGTGTGTAACGCCGCTGAAATTAGAACAGGTTGCGGCTCCGTTGGTTTATTTTCATTCCTGCGGGCGTACAGGGATTTTCCCATCGTACCCTCGCCCAGCGTTCACCTGACTTAGCTAATCCGGGTTGTAAACGCCGAACTGGAAAAAGAGCAACAAAGTTATTTTGGATACGGCATTATCCGACGACAATGCGCCCTCATTCACCCGCTATTGTGGTGTCCCTCGAGTGATTTACTCTAGGACCCTGCCGGCGTAGGGCTGCCTCTCCTTTTGTTGCTTAAAAGGGCCACTTCATCAAAATAGCGTTAACCGTGCACCATGCCGGGCCGGTCTGCAGAAATTGCCGCCCAAATTAAAACCGTGGATCTGACGAGATTCGCAAACAATGACTTTCAATCTCTTCTGGACGTCGCGATGCAGTCACAACTTTGATCTTGGGGCCTGCAACTTCAAAGGACCATCTGTTTGTTGGAGTAGAAACCAATCTAGCAAACCGGTGGAGTGAGCTAACGCGAGTTTTGGAGTGGTCCCGTGCTCGAAACTTATTTAAAATTGGGTTTCAATCAACAGCTTCAATTATTTTCCGTTTTGGGAAAAGAAATCGAATCTCGTAGCAGCAAAGTGTATACACTACGACCAAATGAGATTTTGTTACAAGATATCATAAACAACTGTTGTATTAGAGTTGAATATACACCTTCCTTTGCCATGATATGCTCAACGCATGGGCGTCGGCAGTATTTTTTCCAAGTGGATGCACTGCAATTAATATTGAGTAAATTGAATTTTATTTATTATAAACCTTTATTATCAAAATTGCTTTCCTCATATCAAAACCTATATCCTTGTGAGTAAACGTCAAATGGATTATAGCATTTTAATTAACTTATTAAAATTATTTTTTTGTTCTATTTTATTTGCCTGTCAAGTAGGTTGGATACGACTCGCTAGTTTATTAATATTGCTTTCCAGAAGGATTTGGATCGGATTTTTTTAACTTATAAAAATGCTCTGGGCATTGATGATAAACTCTGTTGCTTACAACTTATCTCATGAATTTTCACATACACACAACCTTTTTTATTTACGATAAACCTTCAAGTTAACATCGTTTCTCAAGTGTCAAGTTAAAAAATATCTTCTTTAATTTATTGTACCACCACTTCAATCTTCTTGTTTCTGGTTGTTACCCTATACAATTGGCTGGCTTAGCTTCCTCCAAGTATTTATTAAATTCTTTTCATTGTATAGAATTTTATTCAACAACTTGCCATACCTTATTTTCACAATTATCGTAAGTATTATAAATCTTTTTGTTTATCCAAGTTGCACAGCTACTTGTTTAAAATCTTGCTGCTTCGTCAGCCTACCCACTAATATTACGAGAAAGAACAGAAAATAAAGATGCTAAATCGACACTTTCTAACGAAGTTCATTGAAATTCTGTGTAAATCAAGTCCCACTTTGAATTAAGGTTCTCAGTATTTTCTGTGTAAATTATTAAATAAAATATAACGTTTCTAACAATTATAAAAAGGAAAGTTGTTTAAAATTTTAATAACTCCTATATTTTTTTATATGTGGTGAAGACATCGAATATAGATGCTGAAGCAATTTAGACTGTCATTTTCGTCTATGTTAGATATTACATATACTTGGGAATTTCAGTGGCACTGTATAAATACTGATAATATTTTCACTCGAAAGAGAAACTATACTTGTAAGGTTAAAAAGGAAACTCGCAGATTCTACTGTCTACACACAGATTTTGCCATTTCTCCTACAATTCTTTCTCATCTACTTTGTCTTCCCCGTTTTTGCAAGTTTTTGTGAGTGCCTTGTTACGCCACTGTGACATTGTAAATAAATAATTTATGCTGCAATGTCCTCTCTATTTTTATTGCTTCTTTACTACTTTGTATGTTTGGGACTAAAAACATTTAATAAACAGTCATTACGTTATGAATTCTTGGAAAGACATGTGGTGCCGTACTCGTGTTGGCTGTACTCATGTCACATGTTCTTCTCGAAGAATAACTGAGCTGCTAGAATCATGAAAGTAGTCAAAGGGGGAGCATAGTTATTCGACCTAATTTATAATAAAGGAGTCTAAAAGGTACTAAGGAATTGGTTTAACATACAAAAATATGCACCATACACGCATAACTGGCATTGCGAAATGACAGATTTGGAACTTAAAATTTGTATTCCTAACGTTTCAGAATTAGAACTGTTACGACCTATATCGAATTATCCTTTCTGAACTTGGAAGGCTTCCAATAAGTTCATTCAAAAGAGAGTATTAAATTTACAGTTTTTTGGGAACGATGAACTTATTCGGCTTGCGTGAGTACTGTTTGATAACAGCCTGGTACTTACTCAAATTCGTGGAAGTAAAACCACAATAGGAGTTAATCTTTCGCCTGCCGGAAAATACCAGGCGCCGCACGGTCATTCGAGAACCTGCGGTCTACTTGGCTAGAATTCGTGATCTAAAGTTAATTTTTATCATTTAGAAATTATATAAATACAATCGTTGTTATAAAAATACTTAACAAATGCGTAAGAGCTTGCTGCAAAAAGTAAGAAATCTAAATACATAGTCCAAACACGCAAGGAATTTATAATTTTTTTTTCTTTTGAACTGTAAGACTACTCGATTATTCTATTATTGATAAGAACAAATACGAAGGCCAAGCTGCATTTGTGAAAAATAAACAATCCCCTAGATTGTTAAACACTCAGTTTATAAAGTTTTATATGTTATGTGATGTTTGCTTTTCCAAATTACGATACACATTACACAGAACCTGTTAAGTTAATAATCATACTTCATCGTCTACGTTTAAACAAATTGCAAGTCGTTCTAAACATAGTTGCGTTATTGATTTTCCGAACATACAAACTTTACTATGAAAGATTTACGGAGTAATAATAATGGATACATTTTTTTTAAATCATGACAGGCAATGAAACTTAGATTGTACACTTTAATCTAAGTCTAGGTTTGAGGGTAAGTTGTTATTGCAGAATATACATTAGTGCCCCACAGAATAGTTAGCTAGAGCAACCTCTTTTATTAATCGATTGAACACTTAATAAACATGAAAACTTTAGTTTTGAACGATTTTGATAACAAAAGATTATCATAGAGACATTTAGCTCAGTCCAAAAATGTACAATTTCTCTCAGTTACAAATGGGTGTGAGTTTAAAAAAAACGCCTTCGTTACTTGGATATGTTATCAGAAATAATTAAATATATAAGATTATTTTTGACACATTCAACAAAAATATCTCATGTTTAAGAAGATTAAAATTATATTTGAGATTTTCAATGGGATCTAAATGTTCATAGAAATTTAACATTTAGTACCAATGTCGACCACATAGCAAAAAATGTCAACAATTAATTATTTTAAATACAAAATAACTTGCCGCATGATGAACTGAGCTAAATACAGCATATTTTTGTCGAGACTCTTTTGTGAAATTGAATATAAACAAAAAATAGTCATCGGCTTCTCTTGCACTACACTAATTTTTAAAATGTCAGGGTTCAAATTCTCTCAGGGCTTTTAAGTAACTTATGTGGCATCGCCAAGGCATGTCAGGAAAGTGTATTACTTAGCAACTCGGATATTATATTACTCAAACAAAATTGAAAATTTCCTGCCTTGTGTAAATTGCCGGTAAAATTTGTGCGCACTAGTCCGCCGAGAAAAGACCAGTTGAAAAAACCCACGAAAACCGCTTTGCTTCAGGATAATACTGTTGGTCGACCCTTGGAGCACCTTTCAGAAACTATTTTTAAAACTCAGAATTACAGTATTGTGACAGGATGGAACAGCTTAGCAGTTGCCACCCCTTTTATCAACTTTGCAGGTAATATCTTGTAATCATTGAAGTTGACCGATATGCGTTTATTGGGCTTTTTAATTTGCAGGGACCACTCACCTTTTCCATGGATGTATACGAAGTTTGTGGCTTATTTGCATGGAATGTAGTAACGTAGACTGCTTGGTCGTAGAATTACTGAGATATTCTCGTATAAGCACGTTTTGATATGGTATTTGTTTGTTAGATTTATATTAATTTTTTAAATCTTTGTAGTAGTGTACCGGTCAAGGTTGTCACTTTTCATGTACAACTGCGGCCAATAAAAAATGGGACTAGCTGCTTGAATTGGTTTTATTAATATGTCATATTGCAACATTGAATATTTGGCATCTGCCAAACAATTCCAAATTAAAAATAATACGACAAAGTAATTTAACCCCTATATATGTAGTGACGAAAGGTGGAATAATCGCGAAAATAGACGCAATTGTCCCATTTCTTTTGGCCGCAACTGTACGATATACATATAGGTTACGTTTTATAATACATTTGTAATTCTTATCCTTTGTGATTCCTAGAAAATTTCAAAAATCGGCGTATAGGGTGGGATTGTTTTTAAGAATTTTTTTACAATAAATTATCTTAGAATTCTTCTTCAAAACAGAGAAAACTGTGAAGAGTGCGTCGACAAAATTAAAAAATACAATTTTGGAAAAACGATGGCATAAACTGGCGTTTTTGCTATTACAAGAAAATTCAGATACCAATATTTATTCTAAAATTTCCGCTTTATTTATTCTGATGAAAAGCATCTTATGATTAATATTTGCGTTCAAAATTCAAAGAAAGTTTTATAAAAGTATCCATTTTAGGTGAAATGAGAAATCTGCTGATATCAATTGTCATAATCTTATAGACTAAAGTGGTCGCCTAAAATAAGATGTAGTACATGAACTACAATCATATGTTGTCATGATCATGTGCTACTGTTTATATCTGCTGTATCTTCTAATCCACTTTAAGAGAAGAGTATGTCCTTCAATGAATGTTTTCTGCTGCCCTAGGTTAGATTTATCGTTACGTTCTCGAATGTTATTCTAAGCGAAAAGGCTCCACCGCAGACGTTTCAAACTACGAAAAATACTTATACATCACAAAAGCTATTAATACTAAGGTTTTATAACAATATTAAACCGTAATTGTAACAGTTTTGATTTAAAATGACGTATATCCTTTTATTTTGTCATATGATTTGAAATGTCAGTAGTTTACACGACCTACAGAATTTTCGTGTTGGCACTGATCTCTGCATTAGGTCGCTTTTTGGGAATCTTTTGTCTTTTTGTTAATCTTAACAATGAGGACGACGCTTCGTTTGCCACTTTAGTTTGTGTTTAACCGATTTCATTGAGCTTTAGGTGACGTATAAAACAAATGTTGCTTTGAATTCGTTTGTATTGTTTATGCCACCTATAGTTACATTAGGCGGCATTACACCTTTTGGTGTGTGATTAACTGCGTTATTTGCAATTGTTCTATTCCTCGTTTAGGTTTCCTTTCCTTTATAAATTCACCTATAGGTACACCTAATCATGGCTTTGAGTTGGTCATTGATGTTTTCGTTATCGAGAGTCCAACCTCCAATACTTGCATGTGGGCCGTATTTTCGAGTTGGAGCTATATGGAATTATGACTAATGACACTGCGGACCAATCAATCCCTTTATATTGAGATTGGAATCTTGACAGTATAACTTTGGGAGACTTCAACGAAAAATACTTTGCGTTTTAGCCTTGTGATCATAAAGTCAGGTACTTCTGTATATCTTTGGTTCATGCTACATTGCGTTACAACCGACCTCCTTCGTTCGACCATAATTTGAAGTTTATCCCTTCAGGAACTAATTTGTGAAATTTGAAACCTTACCCTGGTAAGAAGCTGTATGTGCCACCATTTTGATAAACAATATAGTTAATAATTAGACTACCTCAACTATTATTTGTAACCATTAACCTGATATACCTGTGAAGATATGTCTTGTTATTTTCTTTGTTGCCAATTATGACGTACTAACCTTACTTTTGTAAGTCAAACACAACTACTTTAACAAATCTATACCGCTTTTAACTTTATTGTAGTTTGCCATGAGAAAGAAATAACGCTTTCCGAAATATCTGCTTAGAAAAAGAGGTTTTTTAAACTATCTTGTTTATCATGTTATGATTTGTTGGCGCATTTATTCGAGTTTAAGGTCTACGCGACTGAGTTTGTATTGCGCGCGCTTGGACCACGCCTACTTCTTGGCATGACGGCGCAAAGTTTTATAAGCCCGCAATTGTTAGCTTGACGGTTTCTTTCCCTGCTGCCTCGTAGCATCATGAAGCCAGATTAAGCGTTCAGTATTGGTGCTTTGTGAATTATTGAAGGCATGCAGTTTGATTCTATGCATTGGTTGCCTGCGCCTTTCAACGGTTTCGTTTAGTCTAGGTCTAGGGTCTAGGCTACTGGTTTCTTTGCCCGTGCCCATAACATCATGGGGAAGTAGGAAGCTTTTGTCAAGCTTATGTAATTTCTTTGGTATTCTATCGTGGACTATTATGCCCTCTTATAGCAGTCAGTTACCGGAGTGCCGTTAGGGTGAGAATTTCAGAGTCGATCATTTCTACCACTTGCGAGATGCGGAAGGCCGCATAGAGTTTGTAATTTGGGACCTTTGCTATCGTGGCCCGTTTTGGCGCTCGAGCTGCTCAGACATGTAGTGTAGAAGTACGAATCACCGATCTGACCTTGAGAGCTCACCACATCTGGAGCACGCCAAGCGGTTTCTTCCAAGATGATAATTAGACATCGCTGTAACTTGCCTTTACGTCTAATTTTAATGTATGCAATAACATCTTATTGCTAATTTGTGAATCTGTAAGTATTTACCAGTTTGTAAGCTTTTGATTGAGTTACCTCGTATCTATAATCTAATAATCTTGGTTGTTAACGTATGTTAACCTGCGAATTCTAGCTATGTTAATATTGTGCTTACATTGTGTTTATCTCATGTGATGATATTTTATGATTATACTGTGATATTTGCATTCTGGCTTTATTTGGTACTGCGACCTATACTTGAGTTGAGCTTTTCTTTCAGATTTATTGTGCTACCTGAGTTTACATATTCTCGTTTTGAATGCCTGGATATATTTGCCGTTATTTCATAAAAATCCGTTGACGCCCTTTTTGAGTATTTAAATAATTGTACACCCATCTCCGAAACTAGCTGGTCGGCCGGCAATTGTATCCAAGTAGTCACAGTGTGTATTGTAGTGATGGGCATCACCGGACAATTTTCATAACCGAATTATTTGCATTCGAATCATATTAATAACCGATTGATTATTTGAATAATCATTCGAATCAATTTTGGCTCTCGATTCGTTTCGATTAAGTCAGCCGGTTTGCCGGTTGGCGGTTCACCGTCATCTGCATCGGCATCGTAACTTGCAGATAGCAGAGGAACTCAGTTAATCGTTAATTATAATAATTGTGCAAATGATTTTTATTTGATTTCTAAGGAGTTTAAACCATTGAGAAGAGCTATATCAATACTAATCATAAATAAATTATAAATATGCGAATACAAAGTATCTATTGAATCTATTTTTAGTTCCTAAAATTCTCTAGTAGTCACCCTTCCATTTTCGCTTGCACATCATACCGGTATATTTTAGAATCCATCATTTATCTACGTTCAGCCTTCCGCGGTTCTAAGGACGCACACTTAAAATTTTCACCATCGAAATCTACTTCTTGTCCCGACTGCTCCGTTATTAAAAATTAAATAAAAATCTTTTACGATATTGGAAAATCTTATTTCGCTTTCTGTTTATCCCTATTAGGCATAATCAACCGCGTTTCGAAGCAAAAATTTAGGCCGTTATAAATTAATACCAACCTTCGGCAAATCTCATACTCAGCAGAACGTTATCTTTAATAGGAACGGCCCCATAAATTTAACTCGTCAAATGTCTTAATAACATCAACAAGCAGCCGCGGCCTCACTTGGGTCAATCAAGTACATACGTAGAAAAGGTTATATGAGTTATGAATGCCGTATTATTTACAGAATTTCGATCACTCGCAGGTCGCTGAGACGCGGCACGTAGTACGTATCAGGATGAGGTTATTTTTCATCCGAATACTTGGAACGAAAACCGAGTTACAGAGGTTATTTCAATAACCGGATAACCGGTTATTTTTGATTCGAATAAGCCCATCACTAGTGTATTGGTTTTGAGAAAATAGCCAACGGAGACCTTATGATAACAATCAACCAGTCGTTCGTTATTGTCTCGCAATTAATATTTTGATGAACCGTGAATTGCACAGTTTCATTCAATTTTCAATTAAACATTTTGTTTTAGAATATTGTAATTAATTGTTCATATAACTGTGTTTATTGTATACACAATTATTACACTTAAAGAAAGTTAGTACTAATTTTTTAAGTGATTTTCACACTTGTAAAAAGTTATCTGTTTTGTTTAGTAGCTTGAGTCTTACGAAATTTGTTATACAGATCTGTATTTAGTGCCCTAAAAATCTAAAACAGAGCATTGACCTCTGAACAGTCGATTGCGTAGATATAGGTAACATCATAATAGAATGTTTAAATCCTTTCAAGTTTAACACTTGTTTAACTAGTAATTTGATTTGATTCATTTAACTTTGTCAATATTTAAACTTTCTAAATTATATATTCAATTAATTATTTTACAATAATGCTTGAATGATGGGATAATATTGAATAATATTTTACATTTAATATCTGGTCGCTAATTTGTTATTGATAGGTATTGATTTTAATTGTGTATTATTCATTTTTGTCGAATTCATGGATTTGATATTTGATATTTATTTACGATTATTAAAATTTGTGGAATTTAGTGTGTCTCTGCTACTTGGGATTTATTTATAACCATTGCTTGTTGAGGAACTACCAATTTGTTATTAATTACGGTGCTGATTTTGTATGAAAGAATTTGAACTTAAAGCTATTGACTAAATGTCCTTTGTTTTCCTAGTATTTTACCTCTAATTAATATCGCAGTTGTGAAAGCCTTCGATCGGTAAGTTGCTATTTTGCACCCCTTATAATTTCAACTTTGTTTAACTCAGGAAAGCCACTTGATCGTATCCACCCCCTTGAGTTAGTCGAGCACGTCCTTTATAACACCAACACATTTGAAACCAGCAACTTTAATTTTAGCTCTTTCATAGCTAAGGGTAACTGTTTTAAGCAGTAGCATAATGTTTCTGTACCAAATGCGTCTACCTTCCTTTTATTTCTTCTTCATTTTCTTGCATAGGGTGCCAGGGTTGCAGTAGGTGTGGATGACAGGGTTTCTACGCCATCGTTTCTACCTTTAGTTTTCTGATAAAATCTTGAACTGAATTAATTATTACAAACAATTCTTGTAACACATTAATTTCTGTTTTTATATTCATAATAATTTAAAATTAGAAAAGAATATTTGCACAAGTATTAAGTTAGAAATGAACTCTGTATGTAAGATTAGTTTTTTCATAGTGACCATAGGAATCTCAGAATCGAGAAACAGTTAGATGAGAAAAGAAGTACAATTTTATGAGCTTGATTTAATGCTCATATCATATCGTAGGGCTTTTGGTAGGGAGCCTGTCGTCAGAGTTTTTAGGTTGTGCGAGCGCCTCTGATGTAACCTAACGACTGTCACCGAAATGACAACCGGGACTGACGGCTTAACGTGCTCTCCGAGGCACGGCTGTCTGCGATTTTACTACCATTAGCCTATAGGTCGGACACCCGTCCGATTGCCGACCGTCGCGAACGTTGCTTAACTCTCGACTGTTTGACCAGTCCTTGGAGCATGCGGCTTTGCAACCAGCTAATTTAATACTACGTATTGTTATTTTTGCAAATAATTCCATTTTATTAACTTGAATTGCTTCATTATTCAACTTAAAGAAGAAAATAAATGAAGGGAGGTGAGCTTTATGTCATCTTAGTGTGAATAAAAAGCAATGACGGCCATGAAGACGACCCCCGCAGTGGCTGCCTGTCAACTGCGGTTACCCCAAAAATCGTTAAAAAAGTCCAAGATATTGTTGTGGGCGATCAGAGCAAAAATTGTCCGTAATAACATTCTAGTTCAACATTTTGGCCTGTTTAAAAACCTTACATACCTTAAACCAAACAACATTCGATGTAGTGGAAACATCCTGTTTCACCGACTCTACAGACGGCGAAGGTGATGGCTTTTATATTTTTGGATGTTAAGGGTATTGTCTTAATTGATGTCAGAGGCTTTCAAGGCGATTATCATTATGTAACGAACGACTCCTGATATTGAACCGTGTCATTATTGAGATTGAAGAACTTAACGTTTCGCCCAGTTTCATAAGGGATGTAAGCACACGAACACGGTTATTCAATGTGGAACCGACGCCAGAGACAGAACTCCTTTGCAAGCGAAGAAATAGAAGAGCACGGCAACTCAACTTCCGAAAACCGATCCTCAATAGCAGCAATAGTCCTTCTTCCCTATATCCACCAAGTCACCGATCTCGTTGGGAAGTTTCTTCGAAAACAAAACATAAAAAAAGTATTCAATTCTCCGAGCAAGGTCTCGCAGGTTCTTCCTTCACCCATAGATAATTTAAACACTATGTTATCTAAAGGTGTTTATAGAGTTCCTTGCTCTTGTAATGCTGTAAGTATACATTGGTGAAACAGGACGCTCAGTAAAAACATCAACGTTACCCTATGTCGGGTCTTGTTTCATCATCGCCATCGCTGAACATCAATGCGATACCGGCGATAAGATCCTTTTTGATAAAACTTCTATTACCTGCAAACCCCCTGTCCATTCAAGCAGAAAGCGTTAGTTTCTAAACCCTGTCCACCAGCTTCTTCATCCAACCGCGACGACACTTGCCTATAAATCTTCTTCTTCTTCTGACTGTTTCGCGAGAGTTTCGCTTCTATAAGATTTATTTATTTATAAATATGTAATTGAATAAACGACAGACGTTTGAGACATAAATGACACATCCACACCATAAAATAAAACTCTTCTTTCTCCATCCGATTGCTAGAGTTACACAAATCTCTATATGCAAAATGAAATAATTCAAATCGATCAAATGTCCACAACAGGTACTTTACAGTTACCACCAAACGGCGTTCCATATGTGTACAAACAGCACCTGCTAGTTTTCAGGCTGGATTGTAGTTAACACGGCAGCTCTATGCCTAATTGCACTTGTAACACCACAACGCGTAATTACGGCGCGATTTTGTAATAATTGCAGGTGGCACTCGGCGCAGCGTGGAACGTGAGTATTAGTAACAAAGGTGAATCATATTTACGACCCATTGTAGTGTAGTAAGTTTTTTGTTACGTAACAGCCGAATAGTAAACGTATACATTACTACTAAAGTAAATTGCATTGATGAAAGCCGAAGCGTGAAATTATTTTCTATTTTGTTGCGTGCACATAGCCTTTCAACGCCATTATTTATAGCGAACTCATTATCATTGTTAAATTATTACAATTCTGAATTAAAAGGCCGGCCGTTAGCATTGTTGCCGGGCAGGTAAAAGCCATTTTCACTGATGTGGGTTTTCTCAGTATAATGATGTTGTTATCACATTTTTACGACCAGCCTTATGTTGTCTTTTCCGGGATTTGTTTCCTTTTTTTTAATTTGTCAGTTCTTATTTTAGATACTATTTAGTACCTATCATCTAATATACAGAAAATATTGATTTCACGAAAAACCAATATTGTTGAGATATCTACTTATACAACTTTTTATTTTGATAAAATAATTTTGATCTCATTTTTAAAATAAATTCTTCGGTTAATTTTCGACGATTTCTATTTGTTTCATTATTTTTAGAAACGGCATACAAACTAGCAACCAACGTTGTTCCATATGAAGCTTTTTTAAAAATATTTTCCAAAACAGCTACTTTATCTAGTTAGAATTTTAATCGTATCATTATTATTATTATAGGAAAGCGATTAATGAGTGTAGGTAGAATAAGCAATAGAAGAATGTGTCATTGCAATTATTCCGCAGTATTTTTTCTTGGCTTGTTTTTTGTTGTTCATCGAATTTCGCCAAGAATTAAAAAATCCGGTCACGAACATTTGCATCCTGTGCTCAAGGAATATTCGAAAAGCAATCTCCGATAGTAATTTAATGGCCGCTATATGATCCAACTGTGTTATATATAGAACAATGGAGCTATTGTTTGTATGTTTTATATACGCATATAATTAAGTTATTAGAATTCAGTGTACCATGGATGTTACGACATAGGAGCATACAATTATACACAGGGCATTTCTCTTAAATACGGCATACTAAATGAGTGTGGTAAATTACACGCATGTTTTTCCGAAAGAGTTTCTGAGCAATAATAACTTCAGGTGGAGATCAAATAAAACAAAGATTACTAGTTGGGTTCCAACTTTTGTTCTTGGCTCTGATAATTGTGTGAACAGTTTTAAAATGTGTTTGTAACTTGTGGTTGATATCAAGTACCTGAGGAAATAGTTGTAATATTTAATTATAGCACCCATAAAGTACTGTCAGAATACTGTTAAATAGTTTTATCTACGACTACCACTAAAAGTAGGCCTTTTAGCGCTAGCTTTTTTCACTAAAAGTGACGTTTTATAGTTTACCGTGTTTAAAGAAATCAGCTGTTTACTTTTAGCGCGAGTGTGAGGTAAAGTGAAGTGAGGTTATAAACTACAATTTCGAACTGGAAGTGAGAGTTGTAAAATTATTCTAGTTACTTCTTGCGTTAGAGGTAAAGTGTTTTTGAAATAATTAAAGCGTTATGTAATGAATACAGTAAAATGTGTAGTATTAATAATAATCTTTGATAACTGACTTTGACAGTATTGATTTTCCAAACATTCGCCTGCGCGCAAAGGCCCTCTCTTTATTATGACATAAATTCTAACTGTCACAGATGCAAACCTTTGTTAAATCGATATTTATGGATTAGTAACAGTAAAATTAAGGTCGTAGATAAAATATTGTATGCAACGCGTGCTAAAAGTCGTTTATGCACGAGACATGTTATGAAACTCAGCCTTCGGCTTCGTTTCATAATTTTCATGTCTCGTGCATAAACGTCGACTTTTAGCACTTGTTGCATAAATAGCTATTAACGGAAGTTCTAATACTGAAAATGAGCTCGCTACAGTTTCTTTTGTAAATTATAAAACCATTTAGATTTGTTAACCTAATTTATGGATGTGGATCTTTGGAATGTTTCCAATGCCCTAGCCAGACAATGATTCTAGTAACATCTCGCAACATCAGTAAGGGATATGCCATTATATTATTCTGGAAGTACAATACAAGAAAATAACAAAGAAAAAGCAGCAATAACAGTAAATAAGGAAATGGCCAAACAAGCTAAGAAATAGGAACCCATAGACTCGAGGGTTATTTATATACAACTAGACCTCTCAAACTGCACAGCAATAGTACAAATAACTAGATGCACTTGTGGACGGTACGAAAATAAGAGTATTGGAAAAGTTCTACAAAGTATTATAAGAACTGATTGATTAGATGACGGAAGAACATAATACCATATTTAATCATAGGCGATTGGAAGAAAAGAGTAAAAACTGATACAGAAGCAGGACTAGGAATAACGGGAAGGTATCCAGAACAAACTAGAAACAGAAATAGAATGCAAGTGATTCAGGTCTGCATATCAAATAACCTAATAAAAAGCAATGGTTCTTGCAAAACATAGAATTTCGGCTTAGACCGCGTAGTATTTGTGGATAAACACCCAGTCGAGTTACATTGGACAGACTGGTCGTTCCGTTGATCTAAGACTTCAAGAACAGAAAGGCAAACACAAACGCATCACATTTACAAATGGACACACCTTAGAATTTGAGTACGCCAGAGTAGTTGCCAGAATACCTCACTACTTGCCGCAAGTGATTCGAGAAGCCATAAAAATGGAAGAACTTCCAAATAATATAAACAGGGAAGATGGCTTTACTCTTAGTAAAACTTGGACCCCTGTGATACACGATCTAAAGCATTACAACCACTATGCGTCATACGGCCACGCACCACGGATTACGCTGCACTTGAACGACCAATCAGCGTTACGTCACTCCTGATACAAAGGACTAAAATTAGCCCCACACCGACCTTCAGTTCTTAGTGCGACTTTCACTCTGATGATGCAAGCTGCAAGGTCTCGCGAAACGTTATTCAATCTCTCTTTGTCGTAAGCTTCTAGTCAGAAGCGTTGTGACCCAAGAACTACATGTTCTGCATGCTTATGTTTACGATGTTACGTCATCGACTTCTGTTTCGGCTGTTCTTGTAGCCTGCTCGATAGTGTGGCCGGTGACCTCTTTGATCTGGTCCGTCCACCTTTTTGGTGATCGTCCCAGCGGTCTCGATCCCTGAATTCTGTCCTGCACAACTAATCTTTCTAGGTTGTTTGAATTTCTTCGCTGGACATGGCCAAATTATCTTGTAATTGTTCCATATATGAGTTTGGATAATCTTATAGGTTCTTGGATTTCTTCAATGATGGACACGTTAGTTCTTCTCTCCGTCCATGCCACTCTTAGTAACCTTCGCCAGCACCATAGTTCAAAGGAGTCTATTCGTCGGGTATCTATTTTTCGCATTATTTACGTTTCTGAAGAGTAGAGTAGTATGGGGAATACTAGAGTTTTCATTCGAGTTTTCTTAGTATTAATAGTAATATTGCGATCTGCCCATATTTTCTATAGTTTTGTAACAGTATTTCTAGCTATTTCTATGCGTCTTCTAATTTCAGAGCAGTCATTAGTAATTGCGTCAGTAGTGAATACGTGTGCACAAACAGCAAAAAGGCCAAATTTGCCTACGTATCTTCCTTCCCAAGGTATCAAACAACCCAAGCCACCAAAGAGCACGGCCATCGCGTGGATTGAGTTCACAAAGTGCAAAGCACATTAAGCCAGAGAATGCTGAGTGTTTATCCACAAATACTACGCGGTCTAAGCTGAAATTCTACGTTAACAAGAATAATTCGAGTAATCGCGAAAGCCTCAAACAGTGTATAATAGGCATGGATTTTTAAAACATAAAATGGAGGATAGATGTACAGTAAAACCTCTCTGAACGGACACATTTCAATAGCGTACACCTTTACACAATGAACGGTTTTTATTGTACAAAACTGTAAAGACTAAATGGTAAAACATCTCTAAATAATGGGCACCTGGGCGTCCGTTATGGAGAAGTTTCATTTTAGTACATACATATCAGCAGGAGAAGAGAAAAAAGCATAACAGATTATTTAACATACACAAGAGAAGTACCAACAAAAGTAATATGGATCTGTGTTAATACAGAGGTAGAACTACGAACGGATTATACAAAAACTGAAATAGCTAAACTAGATACACAAGAATAAAAATAGAAACTGCAAAAGATCAAGGTGTTGTAACGTTTCGCCCAGCGTGAACGCGATTTTGGAATTAAAAATTAGTTCGCGCGTTCTCCCATGGCTTAAAGAACGTTAGAAATCTAACCGTTGCATCTTGGTCCGCGCGAACAGCGATAAGTAACGTCACCGCGGACCGACGCAGGTACACCGCCGCGCATTAGATGGAAAAGTCTCCTACTCCAATAAACTGGATTGAGCTGCTGATTACGCCAGCTAGGGCTATATAAAGACGAAGCAGAGCCATTATAAGACAGCATTTTCCTGGACCTTTCTCCTCACCTAAATCTACTCAGGAGGGCCTGTAGGCTCTTCGAGGGAATTCCTGGCAGATAACCTGCACCTGGGCCCGTCGTCATGAAGGCTACTAAAGGCTCATCGACGACGCTCTTGTCCGTTAACCTGCACCTAGGCCCGTCGTCATGGAGGCTACTAAAGGCTCATCGACGACGCTCCGGTCCGTTAATCCGCACCTAGGCCCGTCGTCAGGGGGGCTACCAAAAGCTCATCGACAACGCTCCCATAAAGAATTCCCCAGGTCCCATTCGCTCGGAGGACGCTTTAGCTTCCTACAGTGAATTTATTTAAGCCGTAACACCGGAACCTACGTTATTAAAACCACTACTTGTAACCCTAACGGCATAACACAAGCGTAGCGCAAAGCTCGAGCCCTGAAGGGCAGCCTGTATTTACCTGCAGGGAAAGGTCGCATTGGAACAAGCCGGCGTTTGCAATTTCGTCCAAATTCAATTCTTAGGACGTTCTGCCCGGAATTAATTCAAATGCAATCGCTTACCTGCACGCCGTAACATTTCCAAGAGTTCCCGAAGTTGTCAGCAAATGTAAACAAGATAACCTCGCCGCAGCCGCCTGAAGATATTGCACGTTTCGTACACGTAGGAAATCCGACAGCACAAACGACAACAGGTACAAACTTTATTAATTGTAATTCTGCCTTCATTTCATCCGCTTGAAAGTTAATAAATCGAATTTTGTTCATGCACTGCCGCCGTGTTTGTGGTCCCGACTAAGCTGTTAAGTTTTATGTTAGTAGGTCAAATGGACGCACGGAACACGAGACCTGCTTTGAACTGAGGTTGTTCCGAAAGTCGCTAACATCACCTGAGGACAGTCGACCGCTATGTTGACTGAAGAGTACCAGATTTATTTTGATTACAAACATTATTACATTTTATTTTGTCATTATGAATTCAATATAATTGTATGTATTAATAGTTAACCAACCAAATTATACGTTTAGAAAGATATTCTGTGTGTTTTCACTGTGTTACAAAACTTGAGTGTAAAAATTGATACCTTTGGCAATCGGAGCTGCCTGGAGCCAGTATCGCCCTGGCAATTTGTAGCAATCTCATTAATCTTCTAAAATAAATTAAATAGCCAGTACAGGCTACAGTGTGAAACAAGTTTTACAACCATAAGTAGATAAAGATTTATGAAAATGGCTAACAGCATGGGATTAGACATAGAACGATGAAAGACATTGTGGCATTACGAAAAGTACAAATAAATGCAAAACCAGATAGTGAAAAGAAAAGGTCAAAGAAGTAATTAAGAAGAAAAAATCAACATGGAAAGAATACAAAAGAACAGAAAGAGAAATAGATCAAAATAGATACATAGAAGCTAGAAATAAAGCAAAGGGTGAAATAAAAGAAGCTAAGAAAAGATTGTTAGAGGTTGGAGAGAAACGCATGGTGGAGAATCAGGGCTAACTTGGATTTATGAAATATGAAATGAAGCCTGGAAAATAAATAAGATACTGAAAGAATAAAAAATAGACGCAATACTCTCAATACATAGAAAAAGTTACCCTAAGGGCCGCAGTGATTATAGAAGCAATAACACTGTCCCCAATTGCAACTTTCCATTATGCTTGGTTTTGCATTTTCTTAAGATAGTTATTTCCAAGATCTGTATAAAGATGAGAATATAATTCCTTAAATTTTGAGCCAATCATCATCCCTTAAATTTAAGACATTGGCCAATAGGGCCTTCTACCATACTAACTATATACCGACTTACGATTTTCGATTTGGTACGAGGTAACTTGGTTTTGTTTCACCTGTCAAATGAACTAATTTAGAAATGTCGATTTTTTGAGGTTAGGTCTTCTATATATTTTAAATCATTATATTGTCTTCTTAAATATAATTCGTGGTATGCCTAATCTATAATTTTTTAAGAAAATTATTTAGTTATAATTCCAATGCATGCAAACTCGTCCTACGGTCTCGTTGTATTTTCAGCTTTGGGATTATAACTCACAATGTTCATCAAAAAATTATCGATAATATGCATACTTCTTATTATATTACCCCTGAATGTTTACCATGCAGCTTCTTTCGTGCCCATTGCTTTATTTTTCGTTCTTGAGTCAATGTGCATGTTTGTTGTTGTTCGTTGTGCGATAGATTGGGTGGTATGTATTCTTTATCTGCTTATATTATTATTTTATGCCGTGATGCGTTTTTGTTGTGGAAGTAGTCTCTGAGTGCTTGTATTTGTTTCGCATGAAGTATGTGAATGTCTATTACCCCTCTTCCTCCTTTTTTTCTATCGCTCGTTAGTCTCTTTTTACACGATTTAGAATGGTGCTTTCCAATGTTGAAATCAAATTGATTACTCCGGGAAAGAAAATGAAAAGTCTGGGGGGTATGTTTACCTATTCCCGCGCAATCCACCCATTCTTGTATAGATAAAAAAACCATGAAGTGGTAATGTCTCCGGGGGGGGGGGGGGGTAATTTTGTACTACCCGTGGGGAATACCCCCCCCCCCCCGCGGTCACCCCCTGGATTCAACACTGGTGCTTTCGGTGCTAATTAATTCCGTATTCGTGATTGTGCTGATATTTTCTTAATCAGTTCTTGACCATTTTAACATTCTAAATTAATACGTAGGGAGAGGTATAGTGAATGTATTTATTGCTTTGTATACATTTTTTGAATATAATTTTGTTTTTAAAATAAGTATTAAAAGGTTTTTATATTGTTGTATGACATGTTTTTTTACTGCTGTGTGTTCTATTCTTGTGTTTTGTTGAAATCCCAAAAACTTATATGTTTCATCTTCGTGCATGTTATCTAGTGTTTGATTGTTAAGCGTTTCTGTTCTGGTTTCATCTTTCCATTTCCCTTTTTCTATTGTTAATATTTTACATTTGTGTATCCCAAAGTTCATATTGATATCTGTTGTTATTTCTTAATAGTTCTTTCATCTGCGTTTTTGTTGGTCCATATATTTCTATACTATCAATGTATAAGTGCTGGTTAATTGTGGTGTGTTTTGTTGTCTTTTTATGTTTGATTTAGAATCCATATGCTGTATGGTTGTTTAGGGTATTTGGGAGAGGGTTGAAACATAGACAAAACCATAAGGCACTCAGTGAGTCACCTTGAATATGCCACGTTTGACGATTACGTTTTCTAGTTGTATTTGTTCTGTGTCTATATATAAATGTATTATTGTTCGCCATGTCATCATAATTGTGCAGATAATGTTTCATATGGTTGGATGTATTTTATATTGTAATGACACCCCTACTGTATAATGGTGTGGCGATATAAGTTTGTAATAATAAATAAAATAAATGTGGGATATTACAATTACTAGTTTTAATAAGAATTATTCTGCTGTCTCTCAGGGCTTATTAAAAATTCTGATTGTTTAATTATTTGCAAAAATAAATGGTCTATTGCCTTTCCTATATTTTATTCATTGGCAACCAATTCAAAATTAATGCGCCGGCTAGCATATGAGAACTCCTCAAAGGGTTGGGCTGTAACATCCACTATGAAATTTATTCTTGGGTATGAACTTTTACTTTTGTATAACAAATGCTCACTTTTAAACCGAGTGACAGGTAACCTTTAAAATGAATTGTAAACAGAGATGTTGAAAACCCTAAAAATTCAGCGTAAATGATCGCAAATCTACCAAAAATTTACAATTTCACCTCAGGTAATAAATAGCAATATACTTTAATTAATCAAGTAGTCTGGGGTAACCTGCAATATACTTTAATTAATCAAGTAGTCTGGGGTAACCTGTATTACGTTATAGGATGACGCCAACCGTCTCTTGTTTTGGATGTTGATTGACTTCACTGAGTCCTGTAGAATTCGATGACGCCACCGCTCTAATTTTCTTCTGGAAGGTGCCCGGGGCTGCTACCTTTCCTTGGACCTCGAACGATGTGTGCCGTAGCTGTTGTACTGTGCCGTAGCTGTTGTACGATGCTGTAGACCTCTCGGAGCCCTCATGTTGTTTCAAATCGTCCTCTAAACTGGATTTCGTACCTGGATAACACCTTTTTTAGGGACGCCACCTTCGTAATTATTTTCTGCAATGCTTTCCGCTTCTGCTTTTTGGCTGTATGCCACAAGGAAGGACCAATCTACACGCTGCACACTATTTTCAGCTTGCCGTTGTCTTAAAACTTGACGAAAACTAGCCACGAAGTTATACTCAAGTGGGCGAAACCAATTCAATTTTCTCTGGGATGGCACTTTATAACTTGGTGAAAATTCGCACAAATGGACTCTGCACACTGGCGATTTAATAAATAAAACACTTGGCAAGAATAATAATTTTTAATATTCAAAATCAATCACACTTCGGGAAGCAATTTTAAAAAACAGCTTCTTGTTTGGCTTCGATTATAAATCATAATTGAACATCTAGGTCTCCTAGCAACATTAGCACTGCACTGTTGTCATTCTTCTATCTTGCCTTTCTATGTTTGCTTTTCCTTTAGTTGCATTGCGGACTGCTGGCATAATGAAATTAACACCAAACGGTACCAATAACCCTTGTAATGCCTCGAAACATCTATGTATTTAAGCAAAACCATATTCTTGTCTTGACGTAACAATATTAATTTGTCCGTCATCATAAATTAGATGCATTTTCCATAACGAGCACAAATATTGAATTAGAAGCTGAACGCAACCCTGCCGATACTGTTCTATTCAAATGCTAACTTCTGTTAATCAAATTACAGGTATTGCTGTTCATATCTTGTGTAATTGCTAATGTTTAATGATGACTTATTGCTGCAATAAACAGAATACCAATTATGGGCCTATTTGCATCTTTCTTTCATACTCGTGTGTTAGTTATTATGCAACTAGAATTGCTGTAAGCAATATACCTTTCCACTATATTATGTTTAGTACTTTTTTGAGCTACGAATGTGGTACTGAGTCAAAGGCTTTTTTGTAGTCTATGTAGCATGTTTGTAAATTTCTTTGATGTTTTTCTACTTGTTTCATAATGACACTGTCTATGATTAGCTGTTCCTTGCATAATTGACTATTTTGCTTACAGCCTTTTTGTTCTTCTGCTATAATATTATTTTTAACCACGTGTTGCACTATCTTCTTGCATATCACGGATGTTATTATTTTATATAGTGTTATGTTTTACGTTTTGGGCTATTTAAAAATTATACACCGCTTCTTGTTTTAAGCATTTATTTACAGCAATTTATCTTTACCATTTACAAAACACAAGACTATTAAGGCGGAACACAAATTATTTATAAACTAATCAGGAACTATTTCTAACAACAAATACACTTTATTTATTTTCACGCGACTTAAACATTAATGATTTATCTGGCTAGATTTATTTACAACGCGTTATTTATATGGCTAGATTTTATGTACACACGGGTTTATTTATGTGGCAGCTTCCGCGTACTTCAAAGCTGTAGTCGGCACTCGGACTTTGAATTCGACTGTCCTGTTATTTCCTTTGCGCGTATTTACATATGCGCCAGGTGAGTAATTCCGGAAACGTCGAGACCTCGCGCGATCCTTCCAGCAACGCTGACGTGTTTGCGCGCATGAATCACCAAGGTCGTTTCTCGAAGGCTGGGACTCATCCGTCTGCACGTGAACCGGCTCAAGGTCGTGACACTGCCCATGCCTTAGGTCGTTCTCGAATGATCGGGACGCTGAGTCATATGTCTGCAATGGCCTGATCCCAAGGTCGTTACAATATTGTTTGTAGACAAGTTATAGGTCGACAGTTTTCTGGGTTTTTTGTTTCAGTGTTTGTGGTAGTATAAATATTCTCCCTCTGTTAGACGCGATGGTGTTAGGTATGGTTCTTCTATTACTTTGTTTATGTGTTTTGTTAGGTAGCTATGGGTTGATGTTAGTTGTTTATACCAAAAGTTCTGTGTTTGATCTGTGCCAGGGCTTTTCCAATTGTGTGTATTTTTTTATTATTTATGTAAGTTCTTCTGATGTTTTTATATTCGTTTTGTATTTATATTTCCCTCTGTCTGTTTTTTTCTTTTTTAATCCACGTAGCTGAGTCATTTTCGACGCTATTCTACCATATGTTCTTCCAAAAGTTTGTAATTTCGTCTTTACTCGGTGGTGTCACTTTAATTTTTGCTTTATTTGTTCGATTTTTATAGAACAGTTTTTCGTTAATATGCTTCGTATTTGCGTAAACCTGCCGAGTGTACAGCTAATATTTGTTTGTATGTGACAAGTATCTCTAGGGGTGTTTTATTAATGTCGTTTAGTAGATGTTTCATGTGCTTTGTTATCCTACTTGACTTGTTTCCATGTATATATTGGATTATTCTGCCTATATTAGCCCTTAATTTGCTTACGTTATTTTCTATTCTTCTTTGCCGTTTAGGTTTATTGACCATTTTTCTTCTTTGTGGTTTGTGCTCATGTATTTTCTGGCCATTACATGTTATAATTGTTACCGCTGCGGCCTATATTGTTGTGTGTATGTCTTCCAGGTTGTTTTCGTCATCGATGTATTCTGTTATGATTTCTTCGTTCATGATTTTAATTAATGTCGTGGTCTTTTGTTTATATTGTAGTCTTCTCGTGGGGTCACTATGTCTCCAAATCATCATAATTGTTTCCATTTAATTTTTTATCTCTTTTTTAAGTTGTGGTCTATAGATTTCTGGTTATTGTCTTTCTTTATTTCTGTCTCATGTATGTTTGGTTGTTGCGTTTCTTTTGATTGGTTTATTTCTTTCTTTCGTGAACTTGGTTATTGTGTTGTCTGTGTATGGCGTGTTTGTTCTTCCATGATGTTTGGTTGCTGTATGTGATTCTCATTTTAATGTGTTTTCTCTTCGATTATGGTAGCTCTGTTGTTCCTTTCTTTGCTCATTTCTTTTGCTACTACTTCTTCAATTTTTTATATTTCGTAGGCTGTTAGTCTCTTGTTTTTTTAATAACGGGTTTCTGGTCTACTAATTTTCTGTGGTCGCTCCAGTACAGACAATTGTGGGTAATGTACGTTAAAGAGTATGTGCAGTTCAAATCAATATCTTGCTGCAATGTTTTCTGATTGTGTAGCACGGTAGTAACAACGCTTGACAGTCCGGTTCATTGCATCTGTTCATGCCACCATGCGTTGTCTTACGCGTCCTGCCTTAGCGAGTGCCGGTTGCCGCAGCAAACCAGTTTGTGCAGTTTCCAAGTTCCCTTCCTGGTCCTGACTATGTTGTGTTGTTTCCGTATGGTGTACTTGTTCTTCTATGGCGTTTGGTTGCTGATGATTTTCATTTACATGTGTTTCCTTTTCGATTATGGCAGCTGTGTTGTTCCTTTCATCGCTCATTCCTTTTGCTAGTTCTTCTTTATTTTTTTTTGTATTTCATGTGCTGTTAGTCTCTTTTTATTTATAATAACGGGTTTCTGGTCTTTTAATCTTTGTTCTGTGATAGCTTCAGCTAGTTGTCAATAGTGTATGATAAAGAGTCTGTGTAGTTCAGATCGGTAGTAGTAACGCCTGACAGTACGGTTCATTTCATCTGTCATCCTGACTTGGTGGTTTTCAAGTTTGGTTCCTGGTCCTCATCATGTTGGTCAAGCGTTCTAATCCCGCGACACTCTTGACCGTTGTGTCACTCATCCGAAGCTGCTATCCTTCTTCTTCTTCTTATTATTATTAAAGGAGGACGTTGTAAATAATTTCAGCGATATTGTGTTACTGTGACGATTCTCCCCCTCCACCTTTGTATCGGAGCTGAGTTTAATGCTTCCTGTAGTGCCTAATGATTGTTTGTAATCTATAAAGCCTATATACGACGGTATTCAATATTCTGTAAATGTTTCAGAGATTTTGACAGTATGTAGGTTCCCAACCCTTCCCTGAATCCTTTTTGCTCCACTATTTGGAATTGGTCCAAATTGTTCGATAATCTTCCTGTTAGTAATTTAGTAAAATGCTGTAAATATATTTGAGACAGTAATGTAGTTCGTTAGATCACTTTTGTCTGCCTTTTCTAATAGTAAACGCATATTGGCTTCATTCTAGTTTAAAAGTATATCGCCTGCTTGTAAGCATTTATTCAGTAGAAGTTTTATTAAATCAAGCGGCAAATCACCTTCTTCTTTTGTAATTTCGATTAGGACTCCATTTCTTTCTTTATAGCACTGGTTTTTCTATGTCTATAATTTCCCCCGAGTTATAGTTCATAACTTTTTATTTTAACTTTTGTCTGGTGGCTGAGGTTTCTTCCTTTTTTTTGCAATATAAGTTTGTATAAAATTTTTCTATAACTTCTCGTATCATCTCATCTCGCCTTTTATATCCGTTCTTACTGTTTTGCTGTTTTTAACATATTTTAACTTGTTTTGTTTACCGTTTCTTCTTTCTATTAACTTTCTTGTGCTTTTTGAGATTTACTTCTGTTTGTTTATTGTCTTCTGCTGTTCTAATTCTGCTGCCGATTTGATTAATATATTGGTTGGGAGTTTCCCTTATTTCATTCATATTCTGATCCACGTATATTTATTCTAAGATCCGGCACTTTCTTGTTCTACCTACATTTTTTATAGTTCAGTTTTTTCTTTAATAATTTCATTATCAATTTGGACTGACTTTTGATAAAATAATCTGGTTCTTTCGTCTTTCCAATTCCTTGTTAAGCAGTATTTGTTGTCAAGTTGTTTAGTACTGTTACGTCTTTCACTGTAACTTTGCATGTGCATAATATGTAGTAGATTTCGTTTTTTGTTGCTCCATTTCGACTTACCCACTTCTATGTACGTTGAGAACTTGTACACACACATGTATTTATGGTGTACAAAGCCTCTTTCTCTAGGAATTCCATAAGCACCTGTACCATTTCTATCTCCATAGCTGTGATTTCCTACGTTGGTATCTTTACTTTCTAACTTTTTATCAAGTTTGGCATTAAAATATCCCATTATACTCACATACTTTGTAGGGTTGGTATCCAGCGACGTAGATATTTCTTCGAAGGATTCGAATTCTTCATCTTCATAAACTATTGTTGGTTTAAATACTTGTATAACTTATTTCGAGGTTTTTAAAATTAATCCACACTATGTGGTGTGTCAATTTTTTATTTATTATACAGTCAAATTAGCCTTATCGTCTATTCCTTTATAGAAGAATATATTTCCAGATCTCATCTTTCAGCAGGTTTCTTCTTTTTTTTCGCTATGGTTTTTGAGCTTTTATTTTTTCTCCATTATCTTTTGTTTTTCTAGTGCATTTTTTAGTTCAATTTTGCACGCCTTTGGTTCTATTTTGATTGCATCACTGAGCTGTACTTGTGCTTCCACTTCCATAACTGATTTGTCAAGCTTTGAGTATTTGAAATGTCAGTGCTGTTCACAGATGTTCCTAAGAACGGGGATTTTTGTGTATTTATTTTTCTTAGAAAACTAAATTTAGTTAGACTTTTTAGCCGATATTTAAGTTCCAACCTATGTACAAGGGGCAAAAACGTAGAATAGATGTTCACAACGGCATTAACTAGGACAATTGAGAACTTAGTTGTCCTTTACAAAATCACCATCAAGCGCAGGATAGTTTTGAAATGCAGATTTAGGGTAAGTGCCTGCTTGCTGGTGACACGACGAATATCTAACATTAAAAAAATGTTGGCTATTACTTACATAAGAAGGCAAAACTAAACAAATGCCTATTTTGAAGAGTGGTTATTTCAAAAATAATTTCTTATATAGGTTTTAGCAGCTTAACTTATTGCATAATCAAGTTGCAATGACTGAAAATATTAATTTAAGTAACTCAATATTTAAAGTATTTTTTGTTTTCTACCTTGCCAACGATATTTTCTTTCTAAAAGTGGGGAACGCTTTGAAAAACACTCCAACGAAATGTTTCTCGACGATTAAATCATTCCATAATCATATGTGCACACTTAGGGCAAGTACGTGGTGATGTTAAAGGTTCTCTTTAAGAATTGCTCTTCTCCTTTACATTTTGAAGTACAATGAGTTTATTTAATACGAATGTCGCTACATAACCCTCACAATTAACGAATTCAGGAAACGTTCAAAAACACATGTTCATTGTAAGACACAACACGGGCGCCGCGCGGTTTTCTTACAACGCGTCAGTTTAAAATTCAGAATAGAGCAAGGGGGCATTCGGTAGTTACAGATTTTTTGATGCTGATGTTCCGGGAACTACAAAGGAACGTAGCCGAGCAAAAAGTATAAACAGCTCGGGTTTTTGTCTAGAAACGATTATCTGATGCTCTCTTAGGCTGTTTGATGTCTTGTGTGAAACGTCCAGGAATTTTAAATATCTGGGCGATTGCTAGTGTAGATCCCCAAGAATGCGCCTGTCGTTTCGGCAAAAGAATTAAAAAATCTCGGGTTGCGTTTTTCCTTGGAAATAGCGGCAAGGCAAATATGTTAATAATAGCGCCAATAGAATAGTGGCTAACTAGAATAGTTACGCCATAAAAGGGTAGCTTTTGTATGTAAAATTCGAAACTAATAAAATTGCTTTTATTTTGAATTGTGGTTGTAATTATGATAATGACGGACGTAACTGCCACTAAAAAGCCAGAAAGCAACAAAAGGAAATGCGCATAAAACTGGAAAATATGCAAATTTCTAATATTCGCAGTAAAACGTGCATAAATCCGATACCGAATAGCACAAGACCACACAAATATAAGCTTCGGCAAGGCATAAAAATGTTAAAAATAATTTAAATGTTCGTTTAGAACGGCGATTAAAGCGATGCTATTTATATCCGAATTACAAATACAAAATGGAGTGGCACACCGCTATGTAGGCAGTAAATTTACTTAAAGGAATTAGTATGTACGAGTAGCAGCATATAACACCGGTATGAATATTCATAGGGCAATAAAAAACTAATTTCTTTTGTGGCTATGCGAACCGTTTGCAGAAAAGAGTAAAAACGGTAAGATTCAGACTGTCCAACCCGTTTACTTATTCCCTTTGTTTCCAAGTGCAAATTAATTCAAGCGCCCGTTTAAAAATATCACGGTAATAAATGCAATTACCATAAATTAATTGAGGTTGCATAATTATTTATAACGAATTTTATTTTCGTGGCCGTTTTATTAATTTTTTACTAGCAAGCTAAAAATAACCAAAGCTACAGGCTATAAAAGTACATCTAGGTGGTTCTGAAATCAAGATGTAGTGTTTTCTTTGATAATCCAACAACTTGCTTACAATGGGTAAAGATAAACAAGTGTTGAAAATAATACACAATTTAGAAGAGAAACTATTTTTAGTTATGTCTAGATGAGGAGTGTGACATCATAAACTTTAGGTGTAATAATTTAGCTAAAATGTTATATTTGTAGGTTTAAAGAATTTCCATAATTTGAAAACTATTAAGGATGAAAATTAGTTTCTCTGGTCGTAAAGTTTTGTTGATTTGCGTTTATAAAATATAATCCAATGACTCCCAAACAGTTTATCTACAAAACGTTAGTAGTATGCAATGAGATGTAAAATAAAAAGCTTTACATTACTTTTAATTAAAATTATAATTAATTTTTCTATGATCTTTTGAAGATTCTGAGAATTAAAAAAAATGTATTTTACGCATAGGCCCGAATACATGCGAGTACTAACTTCCGTTTGATACAATATAAATGTTTATAAACTATAAATTACATTTTGATTTGTTTGCAGCTAGAATTATACAGGGTGTTACGGCTGATACGGACTACACTACGTTATTCTACATTAAAAACTGAACAAAACATTCCTTTGCCATTTTTCGATAATACTTTTGTAACTACAACGATTTTTAATGTTGAATCAAGGGCCTTATTAAATGTCGAGAAACAAATTATTGTTTAGAATAATTTATTGACAGAATCTTAGTTGTGTTCATATTCTCGTGTGTTTATTTTCGAAAAATGGCTGCTAATTTTTTTAATCGAGAATATTATCACACGCTAATGGCTCTCGTAGCTTCTAATAATCGAGTAGGGCAAACAGTCCGATTATACTGCTAGAGATTTCCTTTGCGGCGACGATCAAGCATTAACGTTTTTAGAAAATTGGAGGATCGCATTCTGTTCAATGGTAGTGTTGCTGTGCCACCACACAGTAAATGCTGGTCGTCAGTGTCTTCATGACGATACTGTTCTTAATGTGATAAACAATAATCCCTAACGAAGCACTAAATCGGTAGCCAGGGAATTCGGAATTAACTCCAGCCGCGTGTTACGTGCTCTAGACCGTGATCAACAACATCCATACCACTATACGCAGGTGCAACATCTACAAAACAGTTGTGTGAATGGTGCCCTGCTCATCACGATTTGAAATATTCAATTCTCTAGACAGAACAATGTCTTTTAACACGTGATGGTGTTTTTAACGTGCACAATGAACACCAATGCAATCATGCAAATCCTCGTGCAATTGGCATAAGAAATCACCAGCAACGTTTTAGCTTAAATGTAAAGGGTGGATTGTTGGGTAACCATCTGGTAAGACATTTCATTACAATTTTCTTATTCTATTATTAGTCATATCAATCTCATTTTTCCTTTTCGCTTAAACGGACAAATATATCTCAATTTTCCAAATTTTGCGTTGAATGTACGAGAATACCTTAATCATACCTACTGAGAACGCTGGATTGGCAGAGGCGTTCCAATTAGTTGGCCACCATATTTAAATCCTTTTGAGTTCTTTTTGTGGGGTCATTTAAAATCGTTGCTGTACAG